>JAODJU010000119.1:18171467-18194411 GCA_026776725.1 Gnathonemus echidnorhynchus
GGGGGGAGCCGTGGAAAGAGCACTGCAAAGGCAAAAAGAACATTTCACTTTGGCCTGACGTGCTTCTGAAAATTCTGGCAGGTGAGAGAGGAGTGGAAGGGACGATGCACAAAGGCAGAGCAGCGCTGAAATGGTCGCCCATTATAATTTGCTTTTGAACAGAACTGCTTGTTCCCAGGGATAAGTGCTCTTTGTTGGAGGCAGACTGTTATCAGAGAGCCATCAACAGGCAGGTTTTCTGTGATCATTGTATGACAGCCATTCTTGCTACGGCCCCTCACCTAGAAAAGGGCATTTCCTATGAAATGGAACATAGAGAGTGATTCATATAAGAAGCTTCAAGCCATCACACATCCGTCTTACGTTCCCATCCATTGCTGCATGAAAGAGCCTTCGATATAAAGATTGATATCTGCGATATTGCAGCACCGATGCCCTTAAATTTACAAACGCATTACCTTATTTGGATGGTATTAGAGTTGTGCAATCTGATGTCCTCTTCTGATGCAACAACTTTATTGCGTTCGCTTCAGGGTGTCTGCTTCCATCTAGACAACTTGCATAGTGTCTGGGTCCCAGAATGATATTCTGTGTTTTATATACTTAACATGTGCTTTGAACAGGGTTATATCTGGGCTTTAAGTTTAGTATATCAAATCAAAGTTTAACAAATGCGCAACAGTACAGCATCCAGTAATATATGCAGCCAGTGAAATTAGTATTTGAACAGTACTACTGAATATTATTATATTAGGCATTATTTATTTGATTGTGAATAGATCAGATCATTGGCACAGGCTGGTAAACCCAAATATTTAAACATTGTTCACATTTCTTAGTTCTACCATCTCTTGAGAACTATGAATAGATTGATTACATTTCTAATATCTATTATCTAAATAGTCTCGCAGTATATTGCAATAAGTGGTTCGAGCAAAGCAATGATTATAATTATTAAAATGTGTAGATTGCCCTAAAACTGAAGGAGTGCCGCATAGTGATATCCAAAAAAATGGCCAGTTTTGACATTTGATCCCATTAAGACAGTAACTCAATAACTGTTTTATGGATCTTTTTCAAACTTTTCACAGGAATTGGGGGCGGGGGCAGCAGAATGGAACGGATTAAATTTTGAGTCAGATTGCTCCAAAAATGAAGCAGTGCTGTAAAGTGACAGTGAAAAATGCTATTTTGACACTTGATCCCATTAAGATAACTCAAAGATTTAGATGGAACTGCAGAGCCATTTTATGGATGCCAAAGTGGAACCAGTTCAATGACTGATTGAAGCAACACTGCATAGTACCAGCAAAGGGAACAGTGAAAGCAGACATTTGACCTTTTGAATGTTCAAAAAGTATTTGAATCTTATATTTTGAGACTGATCGCCCCACAATTAAGCAGCACTGGGTAGTAATAACATAACAAGGATCTTTTCAAAGATTTGATCCCATTGGCATGATAACTTAAAGTATTTCGCAGATCTTTTTCAACCCTTGTAGACATACTGTAAGGTTTAAAGATCTGAAGCTGATCAAATTGTGAAATTACACTAAAACTGAAACAGTGCCACAGAGTGATAGAGAAGGGAAAGGCAGCTCAGACACTTTATCTTGTCAGCATGATTACTCAAAATTTAACCAGACTTCTGCATACTTTACAGGCACATTATATGGGTGAACTGCTGAACCTGTTTACATTTTGATGCCAATCTCACCAAAACTGAAGCAACAGCACTTATTGATGGCAAAGAAAAGGATAGGGTGATTTCAGGCTTGTCTTTGTGAACAGGATCAATCTGTTTGTCATAATCGAGTCTATTTGCCCGGTTTTATCCTTGATAGCTCTTATTACCACATCACAAATCATTATGTGAATGAAAATCTACACCAAAAAATGTGCATTTAATCAGATTCAAAACTGTAACTGCAACAACAGAGGGCAGCAATATTGAAACCTCCAGCAGAGGGCAGCCAACAGTGAAAATGGAACTTAGGATAGTTTTACATTGATTTCTGATTACCAGCCTTCCCTTTGTGCAAATTCTATCTGTAGAAGTACGGTAGCCAGTCAGTGAAATACACTTCATTTTTTTGAAAATGTTGGGAGCGTGCATACAGCAGGCTTGTAGTAATATTATGTTTATAGTGTAGTGTTTACATTTTGCAGAATTTATGTGAAGAGCTCCATGGTTGCCAGAATAATGGCATTACTGTCCAGTCAGACCACAAACTTCACTCTCAGCTCTGTCTGTGTGTGTCTGTGTGTGTGTTTGTCTAATTAGGAGAATGATGTACCACATTTAACCATTCAAAATATGAGTTCTTTCTAAGTGAAAGAGCCTAGAGATAGAAATACTTTGATTTGTAAGTACGGTTCATTTTGATTGTATCTAATCTCTTGTATATATTATAAATAACATTTATTTTTTAAATGTTATTTTTTAAATTATTAGTTTTGCCTCTGTCCCATATATTGCACACTAGTCCCTTATTGAAAGATAAAATACTAAAGCATGGTTTAGTATTGTGGCCCCTGTTCTCCTGTGGCTTAAAACATTGTGCTTTACACTAGTATCCAAGAGCTCTGGGGTTAAAATCCCACAGAAAACACACAAATTGTACCTGTTCCCTTTGCTGAAAACCTTATTGCATCAGTTCAATCCGATATACTTGCATGTATAATGTGTGCACGTTCAAAAAGGGCGCACAGGCAAAAAGACCATGGTTCCTGTAACAACAAAATTTTCACTTCATTATGTAAACACACCCGTATTTTGTAATGATTTGTCATATTTTCTAATGGACGGCTTGAACGCGGCGGTTATTACAAAATGCAGGAGTTGTACATTTTCACGATGAAAGTGTAATACTGTGCATTATGGACGTCCTCAGTGACACTTGGTCATGTGATTACATAGTGCAGCATTATTACATGATGTGTTGTTGCAGTTCCTCCATGTATGTATTTCTTTAGCATCATATGTGTGGAGGCACATGATGTGGCATTTTTAATATTTCTGAAGGTTGCAGTTTTGAAAGATCTTTCCCCATATAAGTGGAATTTGCAGTAAATGAATAAATATACTTTCAGACCTACGTGACATTTCCAGGTGATCCATGCAGTACTTCTGGAAATTGTAGAAGCTGGTGTATGTGGGATGAGTACGGCTTAGATAGCCAGGCCAGTGACGGGGGGGTCCGGGGAGTATAATGCTGTCATTTCCAACAGCACCCCATCCAGTCGTATAAAATGTGTGCTCATTCCTGTTATTAAACCATATTAATGCCATGGTTGTTTCTGCTTTGTGTGTGTGGCTTACAGGATGCATAACCTCATGCTTTAATGTAATGCACACCTGTGACAGTCATTTCAGGCTAATTACTGTGTGGTTCCCAGCTGCTTAGAGAGTACAGTATGTAGGACATAAACCTGTCCAAATTATCACTGCCAGAGGTGCCAGACTGCTTAGGCCGGCTTGCAAGACGACTCGGAGCGCGCCGCACTTCACCTCCGCCAGTGACGCAGTGAGGTTGTCATCTCGCGGTTTCGACCTTTCTTTGACATCCTCGTTCGCCAGGATGTGGTTCAGACGTCTCTGCCTCGCCGTCTCGGTTCGTCGCCACGGCGTGAGATGTGCTGAAGGCGAGTGCCTCTTCTAGGGTCTGCTGTTCAGCAGATGCTTTTGTCCTAAACGACGTACAAATGAGGCAAATGTCATTTAGTTTTTGCAACTGTGAAGCCATTCAGAAATATGAAGACTTGCCGTCGATGGTCCTGAACCTTGAAATATGTGTGATGTGTCTGGCTCTTATTGCGTGGTCTCCCTGTTTTTGGGAGGGCTGCCTCCCATGGTCTGAGGACAGGGGTGTTTCTAAATTGCCCATTGTATTCGTGAGTTTGTGCACACCATGATTTGGATATGGAAAATGGATTTTTACATTGGAAAGAATAAATGCCATGATGCATCAGACCACAGTTTAAGCAGCAGTAAATAGTACTGTATGTCACTGTGAGTGAGTACTGGCAGTTTTCTTTATTGAGCAATTGCTGTTCTTGGTGCCAGAGACCCCATTCTGAATATTTAATGTATGCGTGGATAGATGGGTGCATGGATGTTCAGAGTAACATAATTGCTATGCTAACTGCATTTCCACTGCAGCTATCTGGGTGTCATCAGACATTAGGGTGAGATGATGTGGGTTGTGTTGCATGACAGCTAGTTCATATTGATGTTTTGATGCACTAAGTAAATATTGGTTATATATGCATTGAACTGATGAGTACTTCCCTTAAAACTCCTTATTTCCCCCAGTGGTGTTTCCAGCCAGTTTCTTCAGAACCACAATATCTTGGTGCTTCGTGCAAAGATTCACTTGTTTGGCATGTGAAACTTGACAGTGTCCGCTTCGTTACAAGCCAGAGATCCTGCCGTGTGTTTTCCATAAATCAGGTTGGGACGCGGCTGGGAGCTAATACTCACACACCCTTATAGAATACTCTCACATTACTGTTATACTGAGTTTTCTGTGGTTCTCTGTGCTTCCCATAGGTTACTTGTTGAAAATTCAAGGTTTGTCTGCAAAATACTGCAAATGTAGTGTTATCTACAAACCAAAAGACATGTTATTCAAACACAATGACACTTGATCTTTTTGAATTGGTTACACAGCTCTAGAACACGCTTGTAACACCAACTTTTTCAGTCTATTTACTTTCGCCCTCAGAAATGTGTGGAATAAGCATTCTGGTCAGACTGCTTCTTGGTAGAGCCAGCAGCGTTCGGAATATCTCGCCATCATTCATTGATGCTAAAATGCATTTAGTGCTGTGTCATAATTAACCTTGAACCTTATATTTTCAGCCCTAAGTAGATTATCTCATGATTATTTAAGCCCTTATAGCCATGGGCAATTTCAGCAATAGAAAACTTAAGGAACTCAAGCAGAATAGTGGCTATTAATTTAGGATCACGACTGATCAGTAGGCTGATGCACTAGGCTTATGTGCAAGAACATGACGATGGCTGCATGGTTTGTTTTAGTCAGAACTGGAAAAAAGGGCATGTGAAAGAGACTTCGCTAGCCGCATAAGTAAAAACCTGCGACCCACTTCTCGATGCGAGCAGACAGAAAACCAGCAGCGCAACCTCAAGAAGTCTGCAGGCTCACAGCAACGATGCAAATAACCTTTTTGTTGCTGATTTTTAAGGAAGGGTCCCATAGTCTGGAAAAAGGAGGCGGGTCCTTTATGAGGTCTGTCATTTCAGCTACATTTAAGCTTCCAGGTAATTTTTTCCCCTCCTTGTTTTCAGCTGTATTTAATTTCCTGTCCTGCTTTGCAGCCCTTGCCTTGGTGCACTGGGTCCCCCTCTCACTTCCTGTCTATCAGCTGGTCCAGCATGCTCCTTCAAGCCACCTGCCTGCTTCCCAGAATATGGCTGGGACAAAGCAGCCCCAGTAGAAGCACGGAATTCTCTTGCAATTTTAATGTCTGAAAGTTAAACTGCTTCTGGCTGACCGAGTGTCTGCTGGGAGGATTAATACCCAGAGTTCCCTGCCTGCCACCCGCCTCTCTCTGCTCCCGTTTGAAGGCCAGTGTACAGGATTACCATCTTAATACTCTGATTCAGGGTCACCCATAGGAGGGCAGGCTGAGAATGAAGATGGACGGCCTCAATGTTAAGAGGCGGATTTTGGGTGGCCAAGTGTGTGTGTGCTCTGGACCGGCATGAGGTCAGTCAAGGATCCTTAGCTGGATTCCTCCTCTTTTGTGACCGGATTATTCCACTGGCTGCCGGACTACAGAGCAGGGGCAGCAGAAAGGACATGAACTGACTAGACTTTTGAAATAGTCTGCCCATTAGATCACTGAATGGGATTTTAATTTTTCCTTTTTAAGTTGATTTCATAGGCTGGCACTGGTTTCTTGTAGTACATCTTAAAGCAAGCTTAAGGAATGTGTGGGGTGACTCCATGTTTTTAGGGAAAAGAACAGAATTCTTCTGGCCCAGCTCAGAGCATGTGCTTTCCTCATCAGCTTTTGCAATGTACAGCCTTTTTCAGATTTACATGAGGATATGTAATTGCAGTGATATTAAACCCACCCACCAAGTGACTCAGCTGTCTTTCTCTCAACCCTATACAATGGAATAGAGTTCGCACTTTATTGATCCCCGTGGGGAAATTGTCTCTTCGCCGACCCCATCTTGCTCTCAATGAGTCACGCAGACACACGTGCAGGGGAGAGCAAGCTTGTGATCAGAGGGCAGGGTTAGGCAGCGTGCAGTGACCTTTAGCTACTGGCGTTTAAGGGCCTTCCTCAAGGGCTCAAGAGTGGCATCTATCTGCAAGGCTTGGTCACCTTCCGATCACAGTCCTATCCCACTGAGTCACATACCACTGCTGTAGCTGAACATGTACGTACAGTGTCTTTGAGTAACTGAACGTATGCAGCTATAATTATTTTGGATAGACCCTCACAAGCCAGTAAAATTGTTGTAGTAATGTATTACCCTGTTTGATGGTTCTGGGTTCACATAAGATTATTCTGAATTGGGGGCAATCAACACATCAGTGTTATGCTTTAATTGCTCCAATAGGGTCAAATGGTAAGAAAAAATACAAAGATTATAATAAAGCACACTAAAGCGGACAGACACATTCTGACAGAAAAGTGCATAGTCACTGTTTGTTCCGTAGGTTGGGCAATGAAACTGAAACACGTGATTTTAGACCACAATAATTTATTAGTATGGTGTAGGGCCTTCTTTATGTGACCGATACAGCATCAGTTTGTCTGTGGAATGACAGATTCAAGGGGGATTTTGAGCTCCTCTTGCAGAGTAGTGGTCATGATTTGCTCCTCCGAAAGACTCCAAAATAGCTCAATAATATTAAGATCTGGTGTCAATGCAGGTCGTGGGAGATGAACAAGAAAGTGAAGTTGAAGATCAAACCACTCAGTCACCAGTCTTGCTGTGTGTATTTTTTGCATTATCATCCTGATGCACCTTCGGGGTACAATAAACCATTGGGTGAACAGAGTCTGGCAGTGTTGCGCCCATCTAGAACAAGTAGTGGGCCTAGGGAATGCCATGATATTGCAGCCCAAACCACCGCTGATCCACCCCCGTGTTGAACTGTGGGTACACAACAGTCCAGGTGGTAAGCCTCTTTGGGCTTCTCCACAGTGTAACTCCCCTGGAGGTGGGAAAGACAGTGAAGGTGGAATCATCAGAGAACAATGCATTTTTCTCATTGTCCACAGGCCATGATTTGTTGGCACCATGGAAACCAATGTTTTCCATTGGCGTGAGTGACCAAAGGTTTGGCTGTAGCAGCCTGACCATGAATATTGACCCTGCAGAGCTCCCAATGAACCATTTTTTTGTGGATTCAGGAGAGTCGAGGTGTGCATTTAATTCTGCAGTGAGTTGGACAGCTGTGGTTTTATGCTTTTTGGATACAGTCCGGGTTAGTACCCAGACATCCCTTTCAGACGGCTTCCTCTTGCTTCCTCAGTTCCTGTTGGATGTGGTCCATCGTTCGTGGTGGTGCCAACATTACCCTGGATTCCTTGGCTCTCGATACACCAGAAAGACTTGCTGTCCTGGTCTCAGATGCGCCAGCGAGACGCCCACCAACAATTTGTCCTCTTTTGAACTCTGATATGTCTTCTATTATGATGTATGGATTTAAATATTATATGTACAGCTGTGCTATTCAACCACACACTCTGCTCTTTCTGTCAGAACGTACAGTCAGTGAAGAGATGCATATATAGGTATGAATTTTAGCCAGGGTTTGTTTTCTTGTCCACCCCCTGTATATTATAGAATAAGTTCTTAGCTTCATGGGTCTGTTTGGTTATTGGCTAAAAATACATGAATCAAAATACCAGAATTTATCCAGAAGATATTTTCATCGAGGGCAATGTATTTTTGTCACTGTGGTATATGTACACTATGTACACACATACATTTAGAGCATATGCTCCTGCAGCATAATGTGTAACAAAAAGACCTAGAATTTCTTTTATGGTGTGTTTGCGTAATGGTAAAGTAGGGTAATCAAAGTGGTCTTTGTGAAATTGGTCCCTGCAGAATTGGTCTGAATAGAGAGGAATGATTGTGGAGAACAAAGAGGCTTTATTTATTATTGTTATTTATTTTTGAATGGAGTGAGCTATGCTGACTGGGGTGTCAGACTAGAGAGTGACGATGCCACCTGTCACAGTGTCTGTAGGGGGTGATGCTTACCCCCCCCCAGCAGCAGGCATGGGATGCCAGCCAAAGAATCAGCACCAGAGACGCAATAGGAGTCACTCTACACTCGGGGTCTGAAGGGCTTTTTTGAGACCGTCTTGTGAAAGATCCCGATACTGAGCTGCTTTCTGGAAGATTAAACCCTTAATAAAATGCTCCTGTGGATGTAGACTGTCCCTCAGGCCTGGCCAGGCTGTAGGTAACAGACAGGACGCACAACCTTTCTCTCTTCACTGACTGGTACACTCTGTGACTTATAGCTTGTGTGTTGTTTTAAAAAAAAAAAAAACTTTTTTTTTTTCCTTACATTTACCGGCTATCAATTTAAAAACGTCCCAAAGAGGAAACATTGTCAGCCACATCAGTGTAGCTCATTTTTCTTTGCCTATGCTGCTCTAATTCCTGGTCGAATTTCCCGTAGGCTCCCCACTCCCTGGATATGTTCTTCCTGATTCTAGGACATGTTGTATACCAACAGCAAGGGTTGAGTATAAAAACATGCCGTGGTCGAGGACAGAGCAGCAATGATGGTTGCTTGATGGGTATTTGTCTTTATTTAGGTGTGGCTCTTGAAGAGTTAATGCTAAAATGTCGAGTGATGCTTGGGGCTACTGTGGCTCTGAATTTGTCGACTCATTAACAAAGACTGCATACAAAGGTTGAGTAACCAAGGCCATTGGTAACCGAAAAGTCACTCTCCTTGAATAATAAGCTAGGAAATATAACATATCACAGGACCAAGCCGTACAGGGGTCATGAAGAGACGGCTTTCCGTTGTAAATTCTGCGAGCTGTCCCCGCATTGACATAACCCGGCTGACTAGCAGGGCCGAAAACATGACCAAACAGAGCTGGTTGCATCACCATCCGATTGGTCGAAACGCACGGGAATACCAGTGATCTACATTGATATGCATGATTTATCTGAAGGAAAAAAGCATATATTCTATTTATTATTCATAGTATCGCACATCATGATGTGTTGATGCATTATATTAATAATATATACTTTGTTGATCCCTGTGGGGAAATTCTCCATTCGCTGGCCCCAATTGCTCTCTGTAGGTGAGAGCAAGCCGGCTGCGAAGGGCAGCCACCCATAGCAGCGCCCAGGGAGCCCAGGGTCAAGGAGCCATAGACATGCCGAGGCCCGGCTTGAACCAGAAACCCTCTGATCCCAGGCCCAGAGGCTTAGCCTACTGTGCCACACGCTGCCGCACCCACCGACGCCTCGGAACCTGAAAATTCCCAACCTCCTACTTAAAGTACTATGGAACAGCTGAACAGAATGGATTCGTAATGCAAATTTACACAAGCTAATGCTAATTTCACTAGTGTTTGATGCTAACGTGGCGACTCTCTGCCATGTGCTAGCAGGAATTAGCATATTACCGTGTGAACAAAAATACCAGGGGTGTAACCGGCACAATTTTCCCATGATTCGGTATGTGTCTCAGTTTTTGGAGCTTTTGGTATCTTTATATTTACAAAGTAAATAAAAGCACATTACCCTTTAATTAATTAATGAACTCTTTATTTCCCATAGAACACCTCCTCCAGTCAACAAAATGGCAGCATGACTTGCTTGGTCTAGGTTGTACCTCTGCTGTATGAAATCAAGGAAATTAAATCCTTCTCTCTAAGCTTTGACAACCTTGAAGTGATTTGCCGCCTCTAATTTATATAAACAGGGTACATTCTTGTACTGGCAATATTAAATGAAAAAATAACACAAAGTGCAAAATCAAGTTGGGAGACCTATTTCTTTATGGTGAGGTTCATGGTTAAACTAGAGAAAAAAAGCATGTCAACACATGCTGAAACAAGGCACCTGCTCCCGGATCTTATCTTTATAAAGAAAAGAGGTGTCATTTGACAAGAACATATACAAAGTTAAGCATATTACTGTTAAAAAGTAACCAGTGGCACTCACAGCATAGTAAGTGTAGATAATCAATATTACAATCTCCACTATCCCGGAGAACGCATAATGTTTTTGATGCAGCGGACTTGCAGTACATAAAGGGGCAAAAAAAAACGTGGCGAGTGATTGAGTCATTTTAATAAAAAAGATTACAGCTCTTTTAAAATGGAAATTGCTTTCTTTATTAACAGCCACTATCGGTTTAATGTTGGCAGTGGCACAGACAAGGAAACCAACAGTCTATGTGACACTCACAGTTACCCAGTTACAACATTTAAAGTTAACATAGATACCCAAATACACATATTAATTCACACCATTGAAAGATAAGTGCAGTGTGATACGAAGAAGGCGGCTGCTGTCCCACGCCGTCACATTACGTCAGCCAGTGGGTGGGATCACTGCTCATAAAATGAGGTAGATTACATTTGATGTATGCGGCTACCTTTCTCCTCGAGGCAAATAATTCGCACCATCTGCTATTCTATAATGACATTTAAATTCTAGCCCTCAAAATAGACGACCCCAGTTTTAGATGTTTTTTTTTTTTTTTTCGGGAAAAACATCGTCTTATATTTGCGTCAATATGTATAGGAAAATGACAGGCATATTGTATCACCACGGTTCATGTGTGTATTGAACCGTCGGGGGCATCCTGGACGGTGCAGTAATATACTGTGTACCGTTACACCCATAGTAAGTATGTGTGTCTTCGGGTTTTCGCCACGGTTGCTCTCCAATCCCAGCAACACCTTTGCAGAACCGACCCTCCTGCAGTGAAAATTTGAAGCAAGCAGGAACTGCACTGTAACTAATGTCTCACTGCAGTATGAGTCAAGTATGACCTGTTTCTTGTTTCCTGCATTGCATCTGTAAAACCTAATAATAACACTTTCAAATTATGTCGAAGCAAATTTTGTGTGATGTCTTATCTCAGCCTTATTCTGATAAGCACACTTTCGCAGCTGTATCAGGGTTTGCTCAGAGTGGTAGGAAATCAGTGATCATTTTGGATTTCTTGTGTTTCCAACTTTAATTACCTTCTAAGGTACCGGAAATTGCATGTCTGTGCACGTCATTGTTACAGTAGCTCGTTTGTAGCTGTTTGGTCCTCGCTATCCTCCTTGGACAGTTGTTTTACCTAATCAGAAACATGATTTTCACACTGATCAGTGTGTCCTCCTACTGTGTCTATGGCCCTTAATGCGAGTAGGATACTTTGAAAGCTTGGCTTTCCTCTTCCACATGTAGAATGGAATGCCTGGCCTTCTGGCCTGCGTGTCAGGTAGGAGGGCTGAGTATTTGATAGTGAAATGTGAGGCCCTCTCTCCCCATCTCCCGCTGCTCTCACCAAGCGGCCTTCCATCCACATGGGCTCACTGTCCCACTGCAAGGCATCTCAGGAATCCTGCTGCTTCGGCTCAGTGGGCCCGCTCTGTGTTCTTTCCATTTCTTTCCAATTGTTGGTCGGATTTTTTTTATTTATTTAATTTTTTTTTTTACACATAACTAACACTGATTCTCTCCCCCGTAGCTTGTTCTTTACATGTAATGGATGCTCCAGTTCGGGCCGTGTAGCTGACAAATGGGATGTGCGGACGGGAAGCAGTTCAAATGCTCTGTGCTTTCATTAAGCCTATTACGCAACACCCGTCCAGCCATTAACAAAGGAAGTATTGCATTATCCCCTCCAAGGGTGGGGAGACAGACTAGACAGATGACAAATGGCAGTGAGGTGAAAGGTGGCTTGTGTGTTGCTCTGAAAGCTGTGATGCCAGAACCTTGGGTTTGGAGCCTCGGGGTAGTGGCGCTGGTGCCAGGACTGGGCAAGGGTTAGTCACAAGATTGTCGTCTCTTAGTCTAGTCTATCGATATTTCTGAGACGCTAAATATCACACTGAGAATTAGGGGTTTTTTTTATGGGGAGTGAGAGTGTTGATCATGAGGTTTGTGGGGCCAGTGTATCATGCAGACTGATCGCATGCCTTCTGTTGTGTCTAACAGGCTAAGGGCAGCTCTTCTGGAATTTTAGCATTCACCAAAGTTTGGTCTTTGATGCTGATCAACAAATGGATTTACACTCAAATTTGCTGGGTCATAATTATCGCTATTATTGGCAGCATAACAAAGGCTATGCCTCTCGCTCCTATTCCTCACACCCTCATTAGTTGTTTTGTGTTAATCACTCAACTGTGTCAAACTATCAAAGTCCTGGTTCCCAAAACGCTGTTTTTTGGGCAGTAATTGATCATTCAAAGTCATTTTTTTTCTCCTTTCTCTCAAGATTAGCTTTAGCCCAGTGCTAGGGACACTCCTATAGATTGATTTATGTTCTTTGACCACTAGAGGGCAGCATAGAGAAAAGCTAAACCAGCACTCTGTAAGTCTTGTATCCTCAATAAATGGTCTTTACGTCGGTATTTAAGTTCTGCATTCCTCTGTTCCGTTAACATGAAGGGGGTCATGTGAGGCCGACGTGTCCTCCACTCTTAGCGCCTGTGCTGCTCCCCTTCTTGGTTCCAGGTGGGCTCTGGACTGTCTTCACACTCGGGGGTGCCGGAAGCAAGCTGAGCCCAGACCAAGAGCAGCAGCCGCTGCCTCTGCCCAATCAGAGCCTGCTGTTACTGTTGGTGCTGGCCAACTTGTCCGATGGGCCCGACTGGCCCAATCCTTACCGACAGGCCATCAAGTCGTTCAAGAACACGCAAGGTGGGTGGTTATTCGCTCCCCTCCCCGCAACGCGGCTTTTTCCTTTGTGATTCAGCAGCCGTCATTTATGGATTCCCCGCCAGTCTGCCTGCTTCCTGAGTTTACATCATGCCATTGTTTATTTTTCCAGAGTTTACTTCTGTTGGTTTTTTAAGTTGATGTGGCAACGTGGCTCTGTGTCATTGCTAATTTAAAGGGACACGTCCGGAACATTCTGCTGGCCTGGCTTTGGCTGTTAACTGTCCAGCTTTTATGCACATTTTAATTTCTGCTAGCAGTTAGTTCCATGATACAGTGAGGAATGCTAGGAAAGATTCTCAGCCCCTTAGGATCCTGTCATATATTTGAATTATTCATTTATGCTGTTGTGGTTTAAATTGCTTGGCAAAAATGAGTTAGCTTCATAGTAGCTTATTTATTTATTTAAAAAGGTTTTTTTCTTAATCCGAACAGTTAATCTGGACAAAATATGGTAATGTGGTTAAAAAGCTGGTCGTCAGTGTGTTCCAGAACATCCTGTCCACGTGGAGTAGTGCGGTTTGTCCCGTTGCATTGGACTTTTGGTCATAATGCTTAAATAATATCTATATTTACCGAGTAATTGTACTTGATGTTGACAGGGAATTATTTTACTACTATATATATTTATATTGATGATGTTTTTTGTTACAGCTTGCTGAAAACAATTGCTTTGAAACGGAGAATAGCTGTACTAATAATGTGATATTCGGTTAAGTTTGGAGAGTACCCCTGGCCCTAAATGCACCCCGTCACTTTCAGATACGTCATCTGTCCCATCACCGAACCCACACGCCTTCCAGATCAACTTCAACAGCCTGTACACGGCCCTGTGTGACCAGCAGAGGTCGGACCAGGCCACTCTGCTGCTGTATACCTTGCTGCACCAGAACACCAATGTGCGGACCTACGTGCTGTCCCGCACCGACATGGAGAACCTGGTGAGCTGGCCCCCCCGGGGGCTTCTCCTCTGCTTTTCACATTCACGTCCAAGTTCCAGCTGACCCGACTCCCTGCATCCTGCTGTTCCGCTGCTTATTCCCCCCGGACCCCAAACACACTTACGCAACTGCCCCTGCTTTCCCATTGATAGCTTTTCTGCACCATGAATTTTGTATTAATTATTAAGCTAATATTTTGTTTGCTGATGGTCTGATTGCACCATAATTTTGAATGTTTTCATACCCTTGTCTTTAATTTGGGAATGATTGGTGCAGTCTTATTATTTGAAACAACATTATTAGTGCTCTATAGTAATTAATACAATTGAAATTTCTACAATAGAGCTGCATGTCAGGGTTAGGGTGGTTCCGAGTTTTGACCGTATTTATGCCAGTGAGTGTGGCTGTCTGGTTGAAGCTCTGTCCCTTCACCACATTTCTAAACACTTCCCTGCAATGATGACACTGGCATTCCCGTTCACAAACATTACTCAGTCTCACTATTCACCAACGACTTATTTCACAATGTCTCCAAACACAAAGCACATCATTTCAGCATCTACCAGTAAGTCACTTTTGCTATCCATGACTCATTGCAGCAAAAATGGATTTTCCAAAAAAAGAGTTATATTTCTGAATATTTTTATGTCCGCAATGGAACTGTCAACTATTGACACCATATTAAACAACAATGATCGAGTGGTTCGGTTGTTTAAAAAAAAAGGAAAAAAAAAAATCAGATTCTGAGGTCTTTCAGCTCCTGAAAATGTTTTTTAACTGGGCAGAGATTGCAGTGAGCTCTCCTGAAGCAGAAGCTCTGTGACAGTGAGACTCTGAGCTGATAGAATGGAGTGACACCCAGGGAAAGGTGTCAGTATGCTGGGGGGTGATCTTAGTCACCGAGGCCGTGCCATTGGCCCCCGGTCACTCCCATTGACATAATGGGACACAGGAGATGGCTGGCAGACGAGAGCTCACCAGGTCTTAAGTACGTTACTGAGCACATGAGCCATTTCCCCTACAGTGACACTTTTTCTCCCACTCACCTGTGTTCCTGGGGAGGTTTTATTTGACTCATTAAGCCGGTCACGTGCGTCAGCTGCTGGCGAGCTTAGTAACACATCTACATATCCAGCTTATATGCAGGAAGGTGTTGTGAATTGGAATAGTTTCCATAAAAAGTGTTGTAAATTCATGTTCTACTGTAGATGTGTGGGATCTTGCTGTGGGCATAAGCATCACGGTTATGCTCATGGTATTTTTGGTTCCGCTGACACCCGTGTCTGCATATTTGGAATGCTGCGTTTCACACCCGTGTCTGACGCCATGGCAACAGACAGTTTTTGAGCCCGGCGTTTTGGACGCGGTCACAAAGGATGCGCACCGTGCTGTTGCTATGCGGGGGTCGCGGTGACAAGCAGTGTGATCTCTCACTGCGGCCTTCTCGTCACAGGTCATGCCCATCCTGGACATCCTTTACCACGTGGAGGACAGGAACTCTCATCACGTCTATATGGCCCTCATCATCCTCCTCATCCTCACAGAGGATGACACATTCAACCGATCCATTCATGAAGTTGTGAGTATGCGTGTATTACAGAAATCGTTCTGGTTTAACCTAATTTTGCAGGTAGTTGATGAAAAAATGTAGTATCTTTGATTGATTTTGCCTCATTAAAATTACATGTGAATGATATTTAATTTTGCAAACCGCTGTGTTGGTTTTAAAGCCAAAGCCTGCAGTGCAGTTGTGGTTTTTTTGCCAGGCATCTGTCAATAAGCAGTTGAATTTTGGGGTAATCCCGTCCAGCTCAACTTCAGTCGGCATTGTGCTTGGAAGCCTGACGTGTTTTTGAAATCTGGCCCCAAACATGTCGTTGCCAGCATCAAGATGAGGTTGCATGTTTTTATAGCTAAATAATCACCTGTGCACAGTAAGCAACATAACGTAAAACTGGTAAATCAAATATGACTCGACAGCTTATTTTAATAGCATCCACCCCCACGCAGCTCTATAAATGGACACAATCAGCTACGTTTGCCTCTCATGTGTCTGTTGCATTAAGGAAAACAAGTAAGCTTTGATAATTCTTAGAAGTCTGATCTTGTCTCTGTGGTTATGCTTACTTTAAGTAAGCAGTCTATTATGGGAAATGAATGTACTCACTTTTTCTTGTGTGTTTATTGGTAACTTTCTTGTACTTAGTTTTACCCAGTCAGTGAGAACTTACCAGAGTGATTGTCGATACACGAATTTAAGTTTATAACTAACAAAATACTATTATTCCATATCTTATTTTCTATAAATATTGTTTCTTATCAAAATGCTAATTTGTGTCTTTCCCCCAAGATCCATTCAAGGTACATTTCACTTGTAATGTGTTACAGGGATATTCTTATTTCTGCTTTATACTTTGTAACATTCATTTTTTGCATCAGTCCATGTGTGTATTATCAAATGCAGATATCCATCATTAGTGTCATATGGGCTATAGGTTTGTATGTGAAGCATACACCAGCCGCATATGGCAGATATACTTGGTACCATCTTGATGTTGATGCTTCTCTGTAGTTTGTTTTGACAGTCTTTCACACCATCAATCGCCAAGCATTCAACACTAATGAAATATTTGTTTATATGCAATATGGTTCCGTCTTGTACAGTCATGTCTTGATAATAGACATGCAGCAATTGTGCCATTTGGAGGAATGACAGCATCACAAACCTGATGGTCTGTGAAAAGGCAGCTCTCCGACGCTCTCTGCAGCCTCTTCCTCCAGTGGGCTTTCAGCGTGTTATGTTTAATTTATATCTGCTGACATGTCTGAAACCCCATTCGTTTTATGTTAGATCGAGGGCTGGAAAGGGGCCAGTTCTTTTTGCGTGGTTTCCACACATTCTGCATGTTAAAAAGTAGCTTTGGGGAGAGTATCTCCGTTCAGTCTGTTTTTGTATACATGGTGAGAGATTTAGCTTTTGTATACTCGGTCTCAGATCACTGTAAAAATGTGTAAATTATAACTCAATGTACATTATTCTTACGGAATACAAAACCCGTCACCCTCTGCATAGTTAATAGCTGCTGTTTTTGGATCGGGTACATTTTCACTCCCTGAAATATGCAATGCCGGAAAAAAGTGTACAGTGCATTAAATAGGCGTTTTTTTTTCTCAACTGATCAGAAAAAACATTGCTCAGATAAGTGTTGTGACTATATAGATAACCTGTAGCTTGTATTTGGTCTGTCAGTGTTATGGTCCTGCTGGAAAATGTGGACTGTTTCTGTAGACTGATAGAGCTGAAATCTGGGTGTTTTCTGGTTTTCATCTACTTTTGGAGAGCATTTGTGTGGACTGCACACAGGGTACAACAGACCGTATTCTTGTGTAACTTGTGTAGACCGTATTCTGGTTTAACGTATCACAGTCCCAAATGAAAATATGAGACCTAATGCCCTGGAAATATGTTCAAACAAGAATAATTAAAAACTCCTTCTGAAAATCTGTTTTTTTTTTTTTTGTTTTGTTTTTGTTAATCTCACCTAATTTTTGAACAAGAACCATGGCTTTTCCCGCATTCTCAGTAGTCTATACTGTAGCAGCCCTTCTTCCGTGAATTAATGAATTTAATTGTAGGCTGGCTTCTGTATTCTTTAAAGGCAGGCTGTTAAAATAGTTGCTAAGTAGCCTGATAAGATAGCAGTACAGTTGCTGCAGTTTGCAAGCTGTTTGAGATCAGTCTGTTGAAAAGTTTGCCTTTGGTCTCACCAGGGCTGCTCCTCTGTTAGGGGACTCAATCCAGTCTAATGAAACATACATACAGAAAGTGACGCTTGTTCTACTGGGCAGGAGAATATGGCCACAGCACCCTGTGCTCTTTGCGGAGAACCGTTGATAAGGTGCTCGGTTTTGCGGATTAAGGTTCCTTTGAGTTGTTTTCTTCACTAGGCAAGCAGGGGCAGGTCTGCTTCTGCTGAGAGATGTTGGTCTCCAGCCCAGCTCAGCCATACCTGCCTTGCCAGTGCCACTAATTACAGGTCATTCGCTACCAGCTACGACAAACTCAGCTCCATTTCTGCAATTCAGGTTTCCTTTTGTGTCATGTTCCCAAAGCGTATTTCACATTGTTAATTCCGGTTGAAACAGAGATACATTACATTAGCGCAGTAGTATGAGTGGAATGTGTGAGGTTTTTTGAGTATTTATATTTTAGGACATTCATTTTTGATGTCCTTCAGAGTAAGGAGCCACGATCCATAACAATCACCCCATAGCTCTCGACTCTGCAAAAATGTAGATAAATGACGTGTGGAGCTTTATTTCTAGTGCTATTAATTCGCTACATTGCAATGTGACACTTTCAGATTTGAAGCGCTGAGATGTTTCGTTTTTAGTTATGTTTTGTTGTACTTGTTGCTTGTATCACCTGTAGTGATGTCGGAATACTTACACATTTGTCTTTAAAACTGTACTGCTGGAAAATGGAAGGTTTTGATTATAGAATGCGCTGTTCTAGTGCATCAATTAAAAAAAAAAAAAAAAAAGCGTGATTAATGTCAGCATTATTTTGGCATTTCAAACCTCTGTGACTAACCAAACAAAGTGAAGGAGAGTAAACAAGCGTGAAATCAGAACCCTGGCTAATCCTCCTGGGCTCGCTCTGTTTGCCGTAATGAAGAGAAGCAGGCCCTATCTGGACACACAAAGATGATTTCATGCTATTTCTCTCCTAATTGAATGCATTTATAATGTTTCAGCCCTTGATGTATTAAAGTGTTTTTTCCCTTCAAAAGTTATGTTGAAATTTCTGAACTGGCTTACTTAGCAGTGCAACATTAATTTTGAAATGTTTGCATGTGTGTGTATTTGCATGAATTTTGCATTGTTGCATGCATAGTGGTAAGTGGATGAACTGTGTCAAAAGCAATTAAAGTCCGTTGTGCATATCTAATCTCAAGGTGCCTGTGAGGTCAGTAAGCCTTTCATTTTGCATTATATAAAGGTATCAACAGCAGGAACCCTGAGTCTCACACAGGAACCATAGCCTTTGCGTCTGTAAATGCCACCCATGGCTGTGCATCACGATCAGCGCTCCCTGTGCAGTTATTCATATATAAATGCATTAACACAGCCATTCTTTTTATCCCTAAAATAACGTCTCACACAGCCTCAAACCAATCAGTGTTTTTACAGCTTCCAATAACTTGACTACCATTCGAACAGAAGTCTACAGCGTCTTTTGACTCACTACCACACCAAAAACCAGCCTCCACGATTCCTATAGAGACTGGCATCTGGGCACAGTTCGTCATTGTGAGACGTCAAGAAGTCCTCTGGAATTAATTGTGAGGAGAGTTAGCAGTCTGTAAGGCCTGTCACCCACACGTTCTGACGGTTGATAGATTTGCTGTTTCACTTGAGTTTACAGCACAAAAAAGATGTAAAAGAGGATCCACTCCTACAGGCATCCAATGAATGTTGGAGGATATTACCAAAATCATGCGACATTTTTTGGATTCATTAATGCATTTCCTTCCACGCAACTATGTACATTTTGGTCCATTCCCCCCCAGCCCTCCAAAGCCCTTGGTGTGCATCAGTTACCCCCTGCAATCCCACCCCCCATCGCCCCAGATGCCATTAGGTGCTTTTCCTCAATCATCTCTAAATGCTGCCGCCAGAGTACTTGTGGCCCAGCATTCTGGGGTCTGCATTTGTGACCAGATTTCCTGACCTCTGTTTCTCCACAACCAGAAAGTATACTGTGCATCCGGAACAGCCGCTCCACATGTTTAAAAATTGATTTTGAAGCATTTATGTTGTTTTACTTATGCAAGTAGATATTCACATAGGTATGTGTGCATGCGTGTATTTTAGCTCATTTTATTATTACGCTATAACGTTTTATTAAAAATCCATTTGCAGCTGTGTTTTCCAGTGTAGTTTTACTGCAAAATGCGATGCCCCCACCCTCAAACTCACAAATAAGACCCAAGTGGTTGCCACAGATGACTGGTAGTTTTAATCAAACCTTTTCAGAGCTGCTTAATTACAGCTTGCGTGCCAAAATTAGCGTGTGTAGTGCCAACACCCACTCAAAGCCAGTCTAAAACTGCAACACCAGGGGTTAGTTTTGTGATCTTGTACCATAAGCAAACAACAAATGCTTATAATAATATCTATACTTACAAAGTATATGGCATGTTGCAGCAGATGTGTATGCTTGTATAAAGCCTTGCTTAAAGAGTTCAAATAGTAGACTGTGGGGTTTATTTTTGTTATTTCATGTAATGGAGTTGTTTAACCGATGCTTTTATCCACCATGGATGACAGCTTACAATTATACGTTTTTACTTATTTAGATAGCTGGGTATATTTTGCTAAAGGGTTTCCTGGGCTGCTGAACCGGAAATCATTGTTGGTCGCAGGAGTATGTGCTTCTCTACCTGCTGCCTTAAGTAAAGCTTACGTATGATGTCAAGTACGATGACTAGTGCTGCGCGGGTCGGGTTTTTTTTAAACACCCGCCCCAAACCAACCCGTCAGGAGATCCAAACCGCCCCGCCCAACCCGCAAAAATACGCGTGGATGATGACCCAAAACCCGACCCGACCCGACCCGAGGGGGAAAAAAACGCACCGGTGAGCCTGTATTGTCATGGAACCTACCAATGAAGTGTCATTTGTGACACTGTAACCCATGGATGACATAGATTTGTGCTGGATTCGCTTTGAAGATGATGACACAATTTTATGCAAGAATAACTGTGAATCAAACAACAAAGAAACCGAAAGATCGATTTTTTTCATCGTTATTTATTGAAGGGTTGCGGAAAATTGCACGAAAGACATCTCTCTCGCGCACACACACACACACACAAGCGCGCATGTATGCAAAACACAGTAGTTGTCAAAACTGTAACATCTGATGTAACATCAGATCTGAGAACTCAGATTATCTACGGATAGCTTTATTTCCTTTTATTTCCCTGATTGTGATTGCGAGAGTGAACTAGGAGATCCTCGTGGTAATTTGAACCCCGTTTACAACACGTTTTGATCGATAATGAAATGCCTTTTGTCACTTTTTGACCCGCCCGCCCACACCTACGATATTTTAAAAATGTCTGCCCTAAAACCGCCTGCACCCGCGGGTCACGGGTCGACCCGCGCATCACTAACAATGACACTAAATTAGCAGAGAGAATAAAAACCGGTTTTTATACTCTTGAGATAAAAAATTGCAATTGTGTTGCAAGCCAGACCTTATATGGGTTTGCTTTGTGAATATAATGAACATTAAATCAATTTTGATTTAAAATTTTGTCATTAATGTAACTAATGGTGTTGTGGTATCCAACGTAAATTATGAAACTTGTATTCTTCAAGAATTTTAAGTCTTCTAGAATAACAGAAGTAACTTTACAGGGAAACTTGACCTCTGCTGGGCACCACGTTTGAATTAGCGCGTCCGCGTTTCCCTCAGGTACTCTGGCTGCTAACCGTAGCTTGGGAAGGATAGGAGTAACACTGTAGTGCTACTGGATGAAAGCACTTCTGTGCCAGGGAGCTCTGACCACAATGAAGCCATCACCAGCTGTCAGTTTTTCACTTCTCCCTCTGTACTCCCCTTGCAGATGTTGAAGAACATCACCTGGTACACGGAGCGCTCTCTGACTGAGATCTCCCTGGGGAGCCTCCTGATCCTTGTGGTAATCCGGACGATCCAGTTCAACATGACCAGGACCAGGGTGAGTCTGCGGGCCGTCGTGAATTGTGTGGAACTGACGGAGTCAGCCTTCCTGCTGCATGCACCCTTTTAAGAATAACCTAAAAACTCACTTTTGCTCTGGATAGTTGGTAAATTGCTGTCGCTTTCAGGGGCTGACAGCTGATAAGCGCTTTGTGTTTGTTTCGGATCTGTCCGTAGGATAAGTACCTTCACACAAACTGCCTGGCTGCCCTGGCCAACATGTCAGGCCAGTTCCGCTGCCTGCACCAGTACGCCGCCCAGCGCATCATCAGGTGAGACTTCCTGCCGGTACAGCACATGCATGTCAGGAAGTGGATCAGGAGAAACCTTGAATCAAAGAACAAGAGAGTGATGTCTTGTAACTCTTCTTGTCTTTTATCACACAAGCCTGTAAGAGGGTGGTCCCCTTTGGGCTCTTCTGTGGGGAGTGTGAATCGACGGGTTTGTGGCTGACCTTAGAATGATGCTAATGGCAGAACCCTAAGAGTATGAACAGCACTCATATAAGTTACTTATCAGCTTTACTCAGCTACATGACATGTAACCATATTGTCAACTTTTCTAGGCCCGTCACAGAGCTAAAAAAAAAAGCTCATATTCCCAAACAACCATTAGATCACATCTATCGCTCATGGTTAGCAAGCTTATTTATGTTTGCTTATCTTGTATATGCTTATTACTGGTATTAGTCATGTCACAATTGCATTAATGTAATTGGATGATATGCTGCTCGCTATATTTGATTTGTGCAAAAATTATACATACTTGAGTCACTTGTTTACATCCACATTACTCTCTCTTTTCCACTCAGGTGGATTAAATACTTTTATTGTACATGTATTTAATTGCAATCCTTAGTCCTGTAGACATTTGATCAGTTAATTGAGATACAAGTGTTTCAGTTATGTTGGTAAATCGCATGTACAGATTTACCTTGCGGATTACACTGGTCAGCCATAACATCAAACTCACTGAAAGGTGAAGTCAAAAACATTTATCTTGTTTCGATGGCACCTGTTATGGGTGCCATTGTGTATTAGGCAAGTGAAGAGTCAGTTCTTGAAGTTTGTGTTGGAACCAGGAAAAATGAGCGAGAATAATGATCTGAGCGATTTTGACAAGGGCTAAATTGCGATGGCTAGACGACTGGGTCAGAGCATCTCCAAAACGGCGGGTCTTGTGGGCTGTTCCCGGTATGTAGTGGTCAATACTTACCAAAGGTGGTCCAAGGAAGGCCAACTAGTGAACTGGTGATGGTGTCATGGGAGCCCAAGGCTCACTGATGTGTGTGGGGAGAGAAGGCTAGCTCGTTGGGTCCAATCCTACTGGAAAAGC
>JAODJU010000119.1:18194468-18208694 GCA_026776725.1 Gnathonemus echidnorhynchus
TCAATTCCCCAGATCTCAATACGATCGAGCATCTGTGGGATGTGCTGGGCGTACAAGTTAGATCAATGGAGACCTCATCTCTCTACTTGCAGGACTTAAAGGATCTACTGTTGATGTCTTGGTGCCAGATACCACAGGACACCTTCAGTCTTGTGGAGTCCATGTCTCTATGGGTCAAAGCTGTTTTGACAGCACGAGGAGGACCTATACAATATTACCAGAATGCCTTTACTGTTATGGTTACATTCGGTGTATATAAGTGTTTCCAAAGGCTGACTGCTACTGTTTCTGTAGCTTCTGGGGTAGGCTCTGGAACCACACGGCCCAACATATAACATGCAGATACAGAAAATGGTTGGAGAGAATGGATATTGCATAGTCCACTTTAGCATTCATTTGTGTAGACCTCACTGCTATCGTATCAGATTCAGTCTCAAGCATAACTATCACAAATCATTACATTCTTCAGGTCTTGTGATGAAATCTGTCTGTGTGTGTTCTTCATTACGCTCGGCACAGGACTGTTGATTGCCGCAATGAACCAGCCAGACAGGAAAGTTTAATCCAACCTGTTTATTTTGCTGCATAACGTCACCCAGGCCTGGTTTTCACCCACTGCTTTTCCTGGGATTGTAATGATAGTGATCTTTTATGTCGCGTCTTCTTAGTCTTAAAATGATGTTTACAGAAAGGCAGTCGCACTAAAACATCCTTATAATGGTCTCGCTATAAATTTTGGTTTGTCCTTTTGTCATTTCAGTTTTAAATTAACAAAAATGTTTTGATAATCATTTATTGTTTCTGAGCAGTGTGGTTGAATTGCTTCTCTTGCCCCTCATTCTTCCCTGTGCCCCACCAGACGTTGTGTTACTCGTTTTAGACTAAATAAAGAACACAAATGGGCTTTTAACATGCTAACCTCCGTCGCGGTAAACGGCAGAGTGCCATCGTTCAGCTGAGGGCCTACATTTTTAGCTGCGGATAAAGTAAAAATGTAAATATTTGTTGGCCTTATATTAAATAGTTTCATGTTTAAAGGATGTGACTTTTTTTTTTAATTGTCTAGCATGAATGTTATAGCAGCTCATTAATCCTGTACCAAAGCTGCTTTATTATTCAGTGTGAAAGTTTGTTTATGATCTGGTGGGAATTGGAGTTACTGACCGGGACTCTGCTTATCAGTCATTTACATCATGCACACATCCTTTGAACTGCACCTTTTGAAAACGTGCAGCACTGCTACCCGGATTGTCCTCCGTATCAAACACTGTCCGGAACCTTTCAGAAAGTTGGAAAGATGGCAACAAATGGCATGAATCTTTTCCCCTTAGCAACCTTCCTAATTCCTAACACAGTTATGCACAGGCCAATTACATAAATTATAATGCTGTACTCGGGAATTAACTCTGCCTAATTAAATGCAGTAAATTGGCGGGGAAGCTGGTTATGTCACTGGCCTGTTCTTTTGTGCTGAAGCTGGTGTGTTTGGTAGTTTGCCGGAAAGAGCAACTGGCGCAGGGAACAAAGTGAATCTGAGTATCGAAGCTGCTACCTGTCTGAATTACTGTGATTTCATAGCATGGTAGCTTTTATCCTCCGGATGGATGGGTTTGTCCTTTTCTCAGCACTTAAAGGTTTTTAGATGTTTCGTTAGTTCTCTCTCGTAATTGTACTTTCAAATGTTATAGGTAAGGTTCTAGCGCTGTATATCTTGCCTGGTTCCTTCTAAAGATTCCAGGGCCATATAACTACACAAGATTAAAACTTAAAAACCTTCCTCCCATAAAGCTTAAACACTTCATGTTAGATTTGTTGCCCAAAAGAGCTGATAGTGCTGTTCCCCTGTGCTCTATATTGCAGTAATACTTTGATGTACTCCCTAAGTGAGTAATGTTTCAGTAGAAATACGCAATGTATTTGTGAAAGTACTAGGGGTGTAACAATACTCTAAAGTCATGTTCGGGCCTTTTTTCGGGGGGGAGAGGGGGGACTGTGAATAAGATGAAATAAAGAAGAAACTTCTGGCTTTTATTAATCACCAGCAGATTGGTGCAATCGAGAGGGTTATCGGTCTTGAGCTAATGAAGCTAGCCTAGCTTTTCCCACAGGCGTGATCACTCAGTTGTGATTGGACCAGCTTGCTGTAACTTTAAATAGAACAATAATTTTGTGGTTTACATGTGTTATGGTGTTAGGTGTGAAATGAAAAATGACACTCGTAACATTAGCAACGTAATGAGCGTTTTCCAGAACCGCGGTACGAGTTTGTGAACATTTCTGTCACTGTTTTGGTCTCCGTTTCAGAACCATTAGACCCTTAGAAAGTATTCAGATCATCAGGCGGAATGTTTGCAGGTACTTGTAGTCCTGCTGTTTGTTTACACATTCCATGAGTACGCAGTACTGTCTGACGGCGCTCGAAAGAAATACCTTATTTCAGAATTTTCAGAGACAAATTGAAGCTAACGATGGAGCTTATTCCCTTCGATGGAGCTCCTTCTCCTTCCTCCAGTGTTTTGTTTGGCAGACAGCGGCCAGGGGAGTGTTCAGTTGTTTAATATTCCTCTGATCACACGCGCTAATCAGACGCTTTGAAGCAGACAGGAGTGGGAGGGCTGAGCCATGCTGATATTGAATTCTGTTCTTCCAGTCCCAGGCTTTGACTACATAGGCAATTCCTGTCAGCAGTAGCTTAATAATGCGGAAGGCTTCATTACTGTCAGTGAGTAAGGGGAAAATTCTATGTAACTTCTGTAAATAGTCCTGTTGTTTGAATATTATTGGAATAATTCTCTTGAAGATTAATGAATCCTCGTACCTTTCATAGAATGTTATACTATGATAAGATTGTTTTGCATAACCTGCACAACCATGTTGAACGAAAGCTTGTATGTAAAATCGCACACTGATACTTATACTGAAATAAACTCTCATATCTTAATTTCATTTTTTTAAGAAGTGTATGTATTTATTTATTTATTTGTTTGTTTATTTTAAAAAGTAGCCAAAGCTGCTCTCATAACAATAGACTGTAGCTCGAAGACTCATTATCTTCATTTGAATTACATTAATGTTGGTTGGATAAATATAAACCTGGAGAAATCAGCTTCAGATTAGCTTGCAGTAGAATCAGAATATAGATTATTGCATCCTTTGCCAGAGTTTCACAGATAAGTTTGCAATTGCCAAGAACTTGAAAAATTCAGACTATCTACCACTGGATTATTTATGACAGTCCTTACATCCTTTCGGTCTGTCAGTATCTCTTTTCATAAATGCATGATAGAGCAGCACCAAATCTATGAATTGATATTTCTAGTGATTAAAAGGATGATTTTATTGGCCGCCATACAGTTCAGTGGGTGCTTTGCTTTAAAGTCATAAAACTTGCATAAAGCCAAGAATAGCTGAGTGTGTTGATGGAATTTTTAGTAAATTATTTACTTTTTACCTGCAACCCTGATCAAGACGAGCATTTTGAGCAGTATTTCTTAAACCAGTTTTCGGGGTCCCTGAGTAGAGAGCTGGGAACGAGCAAAAACATGGACCATCTGGGGGCCCCGTGGACCGGATTTGGAAAAATGGAATTAGAGGATGGATGAATGGATGGATTAGAACTGGGTGATAAATCAATTAAAATATCATGTCATGATTTTTTACATTCATATCATCACTTGTTTTCTTGCACAATTAACAGTTATAATGCATAAGTCTGGTATGAGTCTGTCAGAGGTGGAAAGTTCAGGTCCAGAAAGTACAAATCCAGACCAAGGTTTTGTTTCAACCAACGAGTTGAGTACTCTGTGACCGTGACTCTTTATGCTCAACTGGATGGTTGAAACAAAACCTTGGTCTGGATTTGTACTTTCTGGACCTGAACTTCCCACCTCTGGAGTCTACTGATGGCATGAAATCATTATACCTGTCACATGGTACATAAATATTAGCAAAAAAAAGGTAATCATAATCTGAAACCACCTGTTTATTTTGCTGTTTTCAACATATGGATGTCAGAATATCATGATACATATCGATATTGTGGGACTATTGTGATATTTTTAGAGCATATCGTCCAGCCCTGGGATGGACCTTTACTTCTTGGGCGATTTAATGGCAGGATGCATTGTTTAAAGACTGAAATACAGTATTATATTTCTATTCTTTAACTTTTTTACATAGACAAATAGAAGGACATGTCTAAATGTCTAACCTCTACATTCACAGAATATATATACTTACTATATATGTATGGGATTTTTTCAAAGATTGTTGGCTTTGTTTTGTTCTTAGAATTGTCACTTGAGTGTCTTAGCATTTTATTTGAATTTGTCAATGTGAAGTTTACATAAACACTTTGCTGACTAAGCAGCCCTGTTTTGAACCCCTCATTAAACCGACTTTTGTGTCATATTGTCAGATCGTGGTCCGCACGCAAGAATTCACTTTGTAATCTTCTGAGCAATAATTTGCGTCACTATTTTGTAATACAGGTCTGTCTAGAAATAAACTTTGGGTGTAGCTGTTTATATGCTTCAACATGTAGGTATGTACAGTATAAAGTGAATTAAAAACGCGTCACCTGATGTACACATGAGGAAGGACTGCTCAGACCAAAGGCAATACAGAGTTAGCAGTGAAGCTAATGCATCTCACTTCTTTGGATTTTGTGAAGAGAGAACTACTAAAGGTAGTTTCCAGCTGAATTGCAGTGATGATTTTTGAGTGTCCTGCTAGGTGAAACAAAAACTGTACAGTAAACTCTTGCCAAAGTGTCCCAGAGTGAGTGGCGTGTGTAGTGATCGTTCCTACTTTTGCTTTTTTGTCCTCCCAAGATTTTTATTCTGAAGGTTTTTCATAATGGTGCCTCTTAAGCTGATAGATCTAATCACTTCACATTTGATCTCTGGACACAAAAACTATAAATGCAAAAAAACTCCAACTGTATCAGGCTGATCATGGCTGTCTTATGTTTTGTTACATTTAGCAAACTATTTTTAGTGATTCAGTCTCAAAATGTGACTTTTTTTGTACCTGTGAATGAATGTATTTTGTTTCGTCGTGGCTGTTGTGGGGAGTGACAAAATTCTATTCTATATGTAATTCTATACTATAATTCTGTTCTATAAATGTTACTCTATAATTCTAACTCTATAACTCTAAAGCAGATTCAAAAGATTTAAGGTAAGAAAATGCTGTTTTTTGGCACTTTCAGCGTTGTTTTGTGATGTGTTTTCTTCTTCTTAAAACAAAACCAATATTGGCATTTTGCGATACCTATTTGTGGCCTGTGCTGCCTGAGTTAGGCTCCAGACACCCCACCCCCCCAACCTTCCGATGGATGGATGCATGGTTGGATGGTTTTGCAATAAGCTAGAGCACATCCATTATTTTTTAGCAAATGGTATGTTTACAAAAAAAAGTGAATTGCATTTCTGCTCTGGTATATATTAAATTAAATATAAATAATTTTTCTGGAGAATTGTTCCACAGTAGAATGATTCCATGACATCAGTTAAGTTTAGTACCAGTTCTTGTTAAATGTTTTACATGAAGTAATCTCAGCATTTGTAATGTATGAATAATTCTGGAGTCATTCATAATTATTTTTTGCCATGTGCAGTCAGGCCATCCTCATATATTGTAAGCTTTATATTTGTCCAAGCTAAATAAGAAGTGCTTTCAGATGGAGTCTTGCGCTTCCTAAATGAGACCCTTCCAGACTGGAGCTCCACAGTGTGTTGCTGTAATCCGCAAGCCAGCAATCAGAGAACATAATGACTACAAGCTGTTGCAGTGACTGCCGTTCTGCAGAGAGCAGGAATAAAAACGTGAATGGGCAGCTTTTGTTTTTAAGAGGAGACAGTTGTTTAGGATGGGCTGCATCCAGACCACATGGGCCAACATTCCCCCGCGCCGGAGTCCTGTACGGGCAACGGTCTTATCACGGCACCTCCGGCTGGGAAGACCACACATACACACACAGAGAATCCTTGTTTTCTCTTCTTCACCAGCAGTTAAAAAAAAAAAAAAAAAAAAAGAGAGAGGGGGAAACAGAAAGAAATGTCCTGGGAGTGAAGCTTTCTTTATTAGGGAACTTAAAAAAACTGGAGAACCATGAGATTATCCTAATTCCAGACTCCGAAACCCAGCATTTTAAAGGGGGGGGGGGGGGGGGGGAGTGAGTTGAACAACTTCCTCTTTTTTTACATCCTTCTTTCTGTCTTCCAGTTACACCAACCGCCACATGCGGAGGTACTTGTATGTGTTGGACAGTCTGTATTTCCCCGGCACTGGCTGCAGGCGACTTGAGCACTGTCTGGGTGCCGTGGGCGACGCAGGGGAGGAGCTTGCACACTTGACTTGCTCATTGATTCTCAGGTCCTATGCTTACAGGTTAACAAGCTCCGCCCTCTTTCCTCTCCTGTAACTGGCTGTTGCATGTTCACTTGCTGCTGCCTGCATGATTGCTGACCCATATTTGGCTCCATTGTTTCTTTCTCTTTCTTTGGACATCATGTTAAGCCAGAATTCATCCCGTAGTCAGATACTTGTTAATTCATTGCTTAAATGCCTTGAATGAAAAGTACATTTCCTCAGATTCATCCTTGACTTAAATTTTAACACAGTCCTTCATTTTTAAAGAAAGCTTTGAAAGATTGTGGACTACTTAGATGTTTTCCATTGTGTACCTTTGTAAATGCAAATCTGTATTCCGCTCAAATGCCTGTTATAAGGTTTATATGTAAAATGTGTAATTATGTTTAAGACAGCAAGCAATGGCAAAATTCCTATTTCAATTAAGAATTGATTTCTGAAAGATGAATTTTAGTTCATCTGAAGTGCACTCTAATAAGGCAAATCCTTATTAAAATAAATTTAAAGTAAGACTGATGTACAGAATCATTCAAGAATCAGTGCAGGCAGGTCTATTCATGAGATTTAGTCTGCATACCTTGATACATTTGGTGAGGGAATTAACTATCGTTTACATAAATACCAACTTTGGTCGGCTGGCTGGCGTGAGATTTTCAATTCGAGACAAGTCTGCACACGCATGCACACACATTTACATGTATGTAACTGTTTTATTACTTTGTACATGTAACTGTACATAGTCTGTAGGGTTTGCAAACTACCCCAATGCTCATCAAAGGCATCCATGTTATTTAAAGCAGACGCCAGCGCATCGATCATACGCAGTGTGTCCAGAGCTGCGCGTACCTCACTGCGCAGACACAGATTTGGAGTGCAGCAGGCATTTGTCCGCGGAGTCACACAGTGACGTCAAACGCGTCATAAACGTTCCAGCGGACATGTCCACTAGTCCGCGTACAGAGAAGTATGAACCAGCCTTTTTGAAACTGAGAGCTACTTAACGGGTTCTGAGCCATATGATGGGCTGCCTGTTTGATACACTCTTCTTAAATAACAGATTTGCTCAGTATAATAAACATGTTTTAAATGCTTTTTTTAAGATATTGTCATTTTCAAATCCTATATAAATGCGAATATGTTTAAAGAATAATAGCAACAGGATATAATAAAATTTTAGACGCTGCTCACTGGTGAGTTGTGCTATTTTTAGAACAGGGCGACTCACGTGGTCCTTGGGGGCATCCTGGTGCCCGTGGGCACCATATGGGTGACCCCTGCTTTCGAGTGATGAACTGAATTTAAGGCATGTGGCCACGGCCTGATGATTGGATTGAACACGGAAAGCGTGTATATATGATGTCTAATGTAACCCGTGTACATTTTGAGGTGGCCTTGTTTCGTGTAGAAGTACAGCGTGTGGCCCAGCTGACTGTTCCTTTGTGCCGGTGATCAGATGGTCGCTGGTTCGAGCCCGGCCTCAGCAGGATAGTCACATGTCTGTGGGCCCTTCAGCAAGGCCCTTAACCACCGGCCCCATGGGCGCCTCTGCAGGTGGCTGCCCTTCACTGACAAACTTGCTCTCACCTACATATCTGTCTGTGTGAGATGGAGAGCAAGATGGGGTAGGAGGAAGGAGGATTTTCCCACGGTGATCAATAAAAGTGTCAACATTATTAACATTATTGTTTATTATAATAAATAATAATAATAATTATTATTATTATTGTCTCAGTTTATTTTTTTAAGCCTGTTCTCCTGTAAATGCAAAATGTTATGTATCCAAGACATATAATCCAGGTTCCTTTCTCCATATGTAAACAGTGCTGCAAAATTGATTACTAGTTTTCTACTCTGATGTTGGGTTTTACAAAAAATGTTTATTCAGTGCGTAATCAGCCTGTTAATCCAACATCATTAAGCGTATCCAGGGAATTTGTTAATAAATACTGCTATCATTAGATTTAATCTCTGCCATTTTTCTCATGTTCTGACTTTCATATTTTAATCATAGAAATTTTCTCATTAAGATTTGGCCCGTCTTATGTTTCTTGGGTCATTAGAGTCATTGGGTCATTTGGAAGTTTTGGTACCGGCTGTTGCACAATGCAGATTATTTGCCCAAATGATTGAAATAATGTGATTTTAATGTCACAAGTCATGAAAACCAGTGTTTGTTTAGGGGGGAAAAGGAGGAAAATATGTCTGGAAATGAGTTTTTCTTTTTCTTTACAAATATTTGTGAAGTGAAATTTCTTTTATTCTTATGTTCAGGGCTCTGGTTTTTAAACGTGCCTGTTGGGTTGCGTGTGATTCATAACTTTATTATGCAGTTTCAAACAAATAGAATTCAGCATTATTATGCAAAAAAATAATGAAATTTAAAGCTACATGATGAAAGATTTTCCCTGCAACCCTGTCCAGAATAGAATGGAAGATGTTTTAGTGGATGAATTAAATATTCTTGCTGTAATTCTTTAAACATTAAATTTCGCATGCTTTGGTCCCGAATGACCTCCCATTGAGAGTTAGAATCTACCTTATGTTTCATGTTAGCTTTTCTCTTTTCTAAAGCTTGTATTTCTAACCAGGTTTTCTTGTATTTGTTGGAAAAGCGTCAAAGCTGAGATTTGCTGCTGCCCTTTCTGAGGGCTGTTCTTGCTCTGCTGGTCCATAAACCCCAGTAGCATGACCAGTGTGTGTGACACTCGATGAAGGCTCACTTTGCAGCTTAATCAATCTTAATGACCCAGCGAACATAACACCTCACCTCTTTTCGTCGCTTGAATAGCCTTAACACATTTACAGGTGTATTTTAGACTTACTTTAGACTGAGCATTAAGTTTATTTTTACATCTTTGCCAACTGTTCAGTGTTCAGTAATTGAATGTATTCCTGTCATGAAGTTTAATGATCTGTTATGTTGTCAGGGAGACAGGAACTCAGCCTTACTATCCGCTCCAGAGTGAGGGGGAATTTTTTCTTTTTTTTTTGTCCATTCTGTTGATTTTGTGTGAGTAGTTTATTCCATCTGTGTTCACCCACTAGGCTGAACTATCGCAAGTTGTTTAGATATTTGAAGAAGCTTCATCTAGGCTTGATGTATGGAGTAGATGGGCTGGTAAGATACCCAAAGAACTAAACATTTTGAGGGTTGAAACCTCTGTTCTGTTTGCTTTTACAGAAATTCAGACTCATACACGTCATGCAGAGATTTTTTTTACTTAGTCAATATCGAGGGAGAGAAAAATCTTTCCTAAAGCAGTATCAGATTTATAGTATTTTTATTTGAACAGATCTGTCTCTAATATAATAGCAAACAGTCCATGCAACAATGTGACATGAAGAATTTTGTATTTCTAAGATTTTCTACCAGCCCTTGCATAGTCACCTTCAGATGTGTCCAGCTGCTGTGATGTGCTGTGTGACATGAAAACCTTATAAATAAGTTGATGGTGGTCCCCCAAAAGCTACCTCCTGAGTCCGTTTTAGTTCTGCTTTCTCTATTAATATCAACAGTATATTGGCTGTTTGTCTTCAGTTCAATATTTGCAAGAATAATTGATGTTCACTGGAGTATGTTGAGACAGGATGGTTGAAGAATTGCAGTTGATGCAATTGAATGATGTGGATAACAGCCAGAGGTAGGTAATTCAGGTCTAGAGAGTAAAAGTCCAGACCAAGATTTTGTCTCAGACAACCAGTTGGGCACACTGTCATGGTGACAAACAAAATCTTGGTCTGAACTTTTGCTCTCTGGACCTGAACTACCCACCTCTGATTACAGCTTTAGCCTGCTAACATCTGACATACCAAAAAACTGTACCGTCTTAACACCCAGAATATCTAATCAATGATGCATCTAATGGCATGACTTTAGAGGCAACAACTGTAGAGGTTAATGAGATCAGTGCTGAATTCTATGCCAATCGGTTTGATTTCAGTACTCTGGCCGACTCGTTGATTATTAAGGTATGGAGTCTTGAAAGATTTGAGTTTAGATTACAGGGGTTTGTACATGTATCTGATACATGTATTTATACAATGTATCTGTTCAGTTGTTCTGTGGAATGGATATTATGGATATCGTGGTTTAAAAACTGTACTGTTCTAAAGGTTTTTAATGTTTTTATTTCATTTGTCTTTTCAGTTGTTATAATCAGAGCTACCACTAAAATATAGTTGTGCAAGTTTTTTGCACATGGAAACTGTTACGGTATTTGAATTTTATGTATTTCAGCTGTGCGCAACTGTTCCAAAATACTATGAAGTATGATTTGCATTTTTTGTTCATTTTGATGTTTCGTGCACAGAGAAATATTTTTCTAGACTTAAAACACTAGGTTCTACATTAATCCATAAAAAATGGAATGACTAGTGTTCTTCATTTTTCTTCATTCTTGTCATATTTTTAAGCCTCCTTTGTTTGTACTAAGGGTGTCTTGTCTGGTGTCTAGCTGACACTGATAGGACCATTTAGGTCAGTGTTTCCCAGTCCGGTTCTCAGGGACCCGCAACAGTCCATGTTTTTCCTCCCTTCCAGCTCCTGCTAGAGAGATAAAACGTGGACTGTCTCACGGGGGGGTGGGGGAGCCGTCTGTTGGTCCTCGAGGACCCGGTTGGGAAACACTGGTTTAGCTTTTAGGGTTAAATAAGGTCGGCTGAGTGATGGAGGTGTGTGCTTGTCAGGTGTGGATATCTCTTCACAATTTAGCGGCTGTGGCCATATGTTTTGATATTTGTTTGATGACTCTGCTACCTTGTTCTTTGTAGTCCACTTTATGTGTGGAAACCAGTTTGCCACAGGCCTGGATGACTTGATCTTTCTGGTCAGCACTTTTCTTTATCAAAATATGAGTAATTTAATGTTAAGCACTCAATGATTTTAATTAGAGTTTTTTTTTTTATTTTACTTTTGTGTATCAGTTTTCTGTTTTCATCATATATTCACTGACAATCATAATGTATCATCCAGGACCTAAATATTATGTTCATTGATTTTTAAATGACCTCATTCACTGAGAGCTTCAAATCTGCATGGCAGTTCAGTATTTTCCATTTGCATACGGTTGGTCTAGCAGTGATGTGTAACGTAAACATCTCATAGCTTTTCTGTAGCACACATTTCTTTTTTTATGACTGTTCATATGGCCTGGTTCACTCGCTTGGCTTTTTGTTCCTCGTGAGCAGTGAATCGTTTGCCTGGCATGCCGTGCTGCATTGATCGTCAGTATGATAATCACCAGTGGGGGTTACCCCTGGCAGCTGCCATATCATCTCTGACACTTTGGATGTGAGCCGTTCTCCATGACTGGTGAAAGACGTGTTCAGCTCTATACATATGCTGCCATAATTAGTTTTGGTGAATTTGATTTAATTTCATCTGAGATGGATGTGTTCTCCTATTTTCTGAATAAGAACTAAGATCCCTGCGCCTGCAAGTCAAGGCTAAATGCATGATAGCTATTTTGCACTGTACGTTGTGTATACTGCACCTTCTGAAAAATGAAAAAGATTTTTCCAACAGCTATACTGTAACTTAGAACAAAAATTACATTAAAAATTTGAATATGGTTAAGCTTCAGCTTTAATTTTGTTTCATCTTAATACAATCCCTTGAAGTAATGCAAATTTACGTCTGTTTCAGTAGAGTTCAAAGAGTTGATTTGGGTCTTATTTTCCCTTTGCAACTATTCTTTTTAGTGAGTCCAAGGCCCGTGTTCCATTGCTATTGTTCCCCACGAGAGAACTTGCTCTGTAGGTAGCCATACATTTAAGACTCAAGAACATTCTATAGGTTTTTACTTTGCAAGCACAGTAGATCAGAAGATCTCAAATGGACAGAATCATATCTTAAAGCACATCAGTAATTGTATGGTAAAATATGGCCACTTTTCCACTGCCACCAAGAACCGAGGCGTACCCAAGGTCTACCGCAAACCGGTGGTTTTTCTTTGTAAAGTACAAAAGGTGTAGCTAAGCCGTACCCAAGCCATACCTGAGCCGTACCTGCGCTGACCTGGAAAGTGTGACCAAGCCAAGCTGGTTGTGTCACCACCATCTGATTGGTCGAAATGCACGGGGATACTGGTGATCTGCATCAATATGCATGGATCATCTGAAGCATATATTCTATATATTTGTTATTAGTAGTCTAGCACATCACAACGTGCCGGCGCATTCCCGATAACTCAGAATTTGAAAATTTCCAAACTCTTACTTGATAAAGTACTATGGAACTGCCGAACAGAATGGATTCGTAATGCAAATTTACACAAGCGAATGCTAATTCCAATGCCATTTCATGGTAGCATAACACAGCGATTCCCACAGACATGCTAGTGGTAATTAGCACACAGTAAATCATGATGTACACCGTGTGAACAGTAAATAAGCGTCTCTGGTCTTACGTCAGTGTCGCTCTCCAAACCCAGCAACGCCTTGACCGAGCAGACCCTTCTGCACTGGAAAACCAAAGCGGGCCGGAACCGTGCAGTAACTAGTCTCTCTTTGCAGTACGGCTCAGGTACTGGTTGGTTCCCATATGCCAGTGGAAAAGCACCATATGTAAACATATATATTTTACATACTTATATTGTTTTGGATCTTTACAGTATTAGAGATATTTCTTTCTCTTCTTTTGTAAAATAACATACTGATCTCACTTGATTATTAATCAAATGCTCATGCATGTCCTTTCTCCCTCCTTCTCTTGTCAGCCTGTTTGCACTGTTGTCCAAAAAGCACAATAAGGTTCTGGAGCAGGCCACGCAGTCCCTGAGAGGTCCGATGGGCTCAGAAGGCAATGCCACACTTCCAGACTATGTGAGTCTTTGCTGTATTTGTATTTAATAACGTTCATTATTTGACTTTTACTAAATAAATATGATTTAATAATGTATTTTGTTAATAGATGTACGTTTGTTTTTTCTTTTAAAGATAGCTCCGTGTTACGTTGTGCTTATTGAGTTATAAGTAATAGACCCAAGCTGATTATACAACAACCTTTTGCATTGTCTCACTATGGGGCTGTATTTGCATTTATTTACATTTTCAGTGTTTTGCTCAGAAGCGCATTGCACATAATACATGGTTTACGCACCCTGCAATAAGCACAATAAGCATGATAAAGCATAGAAAATACTGTTCGCAAGATGAATAAAATACTAAACAAGCTATAGGAATATTACAAATAAAACGAAAAAGCTATATATCAAAAAAATAAATCTGATCACAGCGAATGCGAGGCTGAGAAGCATCACCCTTTGTTTCCGCTGAGAGGCGTGCTGCGTGACTCATTTCCCCGCGCGTACAAGTTATCTTAGGTCTGCATTCACAGTTTGACTTCTGAGATTCAGATCGAGTTCTAGGTCATTTTTTTCCGAAGTGGTTGGTTCGACGTTTAAGAAAGTCGAGTTCTAATGAGTTCAAGAACTGAGGTACCACTGTACATTATATTGCTTGATAGATAGATAGATATAGATTTAAAATCCAGGTGTTTTTTTATAACATGTAATTACGGACCTAGAATAGGCACATTAAGTTGCAATTGTGATTATATAAATGAAATGTTGAAAAAGAGATTTTGGCCGCCGAAATATCATGTTTAGAAAAGACATTCAAAAAATACATTTAAAGTTAGTAAACAAATACACTAACCCTCCTCCAGACTGTTGGTATTCACATGAGTGTCTGTAACTATTGTAATACAGTCCCGATCAAAAGTTTAAGACCACTTGAAAAATGGCAAAAAATCATATTTTATATGGTTGGATCGTAACAAGGTTCCAAGTAGAGCTTCAACATGCAACAAGAAGAAATGGGAGTGAGACAAAACATTTTATGAACATGCAA
>JAODJU010000119.1:18225307-18244936 GCA_026776725.1 Gnathonemus echidnorhynchus
GCCTGCCTCTCTGTCTGTCTGCCTGTCTGTCTGTCTGTCTGCCTCTCTGTCTGCCTGCCTGCCTCTCTGTCTGTCTGTCTGTCTGTCTGCCTGCCTGCCTGCCTGCCTGTCTGTCTGTCTCTGTCTGTCTGCCTGCCTACCTACCTGCCTGCCTGTCTGTCTGCCTGCCTGCCTCTCTGTCTGTCTGTCTGTCTGCCTGCCTGCCTCTCTGTCTGCCTGCCTGCCTATCTGTCTGTCTGTCTGTCTGTCTGCCTGCCTGCCTCTCTGTCTGTCTGCCTGCCTCTCTGTCTGTCTGTCTGTCTGTCTGCCTGCCTCTCTGTCTGTACGTGCTGGATTGACTTCCCATCCTAGGTGTAGCTAAGACTAATAAAAATATTATTATTTCTTTTAATTAGTGTGTGAAGTATACAGATTATCCAGGCAGAAAGTGCATGTACGTGTTAGCGGCAGAGCCTGAGGGCGTCTCACCCCAGTCTCCATCGGAGTGGAGCACCTAGTGGCCTTCAGTAACTTCATATTTTATTTACTATGTTCACATCACAAAAACTAGACATTTATTTTCTAGAATTAGTGTGTCTGCTATTATTTGTGGGGAAAACTGGTCACTCGTGCGAATGTCGTTTTTGGGTAACAATCGATAAATAAAGTATCATCTAGCTAACTGTGTATACTTTAAAAATGAATTCATTCACTCTGATTTAGCTGCTATTTGATTTTTTTCCCTGGGTAGCAAATCTGGCCTGTGGGCCTGAATAGACAGATCTACAGATACATGATCGACGGTAAACAGAAGGTGGTGAAGCCTGAGTCCCGTCTCTCCGGCGGCACCGTCCTGACTGCCCCCATTATGTTTGATAGTCCTTCTCCCTCCGGGCAAAAACAGTGGCACCTCCCAGGCCGAATCAGCCTGTTCGCCTGGAGAAAGGCTTTCATTTTCAGTATCACCAGAGACGTGCCTGTGTTGTTACTCTGGCTTTTGGGCCCAGCGACTTTCAGGAACAGCGCCCGTGGAATGTATTGTTTGGCCCGGACTCCCTTGGTCTGCAGTGATAAGCGATAGACAGTCTGGCTCCAGCAAGCAGGAGCTGCCCCTACAGACAGACCTTCCAGAGTCCGTGAGCCATCTCCCCCTACACCAACATGATGACCTCTCACCAATTAGCCATTTTTACTCAGGAAGCCTGTTGTTTTCCAGGACCTAGAGATCGTGGGACAGCAGCCCTGTGTGTTCCCGATGTGAATCACCACACTGGCCCGTGTTTTGATGAGCAAAATAATAACGATTCAGAATAGCCTCTGATTCTGTCTCTATCTATTCGGCCTCGCCTCAGAACAGCCTCTGATTCTGTCTCCCTTTATTCAGCCTCACTTCAGAACAGCCTCTGATTCTGTCTCTCTTTATTCGGCCTCACCTCAGATGTGTTACTTTTTCTGTATAGTTTTGTTTTTTCCCCCACTTCTTGCACACACATCCTTGTGGGACAAACCTCCATTTTCCATGAAAGCTTTAAAAACTTCACAAACTGGAGACTGGGAGCCGAAAGAGAGATGGCCTGGCGTCTCTGTCGTTCCCGTTAACCCCTCTGTCTTCCATCTTTGTGTGGAAAGCATTTGCATAAGTGCAGACTCTACTTTTTTACAGTCCGTGTTAAAGTAGATGTCCTTGTTAGGATGTAGGTTTTAATGCATCTGACTTGATCTTTATGCACTTTGGCTTTATGAGTTAAAGTTAGAAAATCTTAATTCTTGTTTCATTTTAGGAAAGCTTAAGTCTGGAAGTATTTACATTTTTTATGCTACGTAAAATTTCAAATGACATCCAAATAAAATTACCTGAACAATTCCAGGTTTCTGGAAATAATACATTATCAGCTGCAGTATGTGCATTAACAGTGAAATTAAGCAATTAAAATTATCTACATTTATCTATCCAGCTAATGCTTTTGTCCAGTGAGACGTACGAGTGAGGAAAGTGCAGGTCAGATGCCGTCTAGCATTCCTGTAGCGCTCGGCGTTAAGGGACTTATTCAAGGGCCCAGTGTTGATATTATTACTCTGCTAACCAAGGGATTTTACCCCACAACCTTCCGGACATGGAGCCAGATTTATAACCTGCTGAGCTACACAGTAACGAATTGGGATTTTTTTGGCCCGTCCTACAATTTTGACTAATCTCCGACAGCTGACGGCTTTATCTTTTACCCACTTGAGAAATTCCAACCTAATTTTATTGTTAATGAATGAAAAAATAAATATTGCTTTTGCCAGATTTCAGGAATCGTTTCCTATCATGCGAGTTCCAGAAGTTCCCTTTTTCATCCGTGTGTTTTCTCTTCCGTGAGTTATTGGTGTGTTCAGGCTGTGTGTGGCGTGCTGAGCATTACTCACCGTTTCCAGCTCTGAGGCTGTACTCTGGTAAAATAGAGAAGAGGTGAGTTGGCAATGAATATTTATATGCTGTTTTTTACAGTGTTACTCTCAGTGGGATAACTCTAGGCACTCTTAACATTGTGGGTATGACAAGATACTGCTGTTATTAATGAAGCCAGCCATCTTCCTCCTGTCTGCCCTTAGCCAGAATGTGTCGGGGTGTAGTGTGTATTGCAGCCGGCAGGCTATGAATAATAGAGCAGGGTCTGTGTTGCTGCTTGTGGATCTCGCTGTTAGACGAGTTCCCTTCAGCACAGTGCAATTATGGTAACACGATGGGCAGCTTGCAAATACCCTTTGTGTCACTCGGGTTTGTCCGAATGGCACTGGGGAGTCCACACTTCTCTTCATAAAGTGCCACCTCTTATGTGACGTCTGCTGTAAGCGCTTTTCAGGATTAAATTACTTTGAAAATGAATGCGTTTTGAAATATTTTCGAGAAGGATGTTTTTTTTGGGGGGGGGGGGGGGCAGCTTGGCTTATCTCTATATTATTCAAAGTGGGAGAGTCGGGTTCTAATAAGGCAGATGATTTATAAAAGATTCACTGCAAAGAGAAGTGGAATTTCTGTTTGAAACGAAAGGCAGCTCTCTCTTGGAAATTGGTCTCCACTGAAATTTTTGATGGCATAACATCCTGTCAGAATTTATACCATGCCCGCCGTTTCCCTGGCTGAATGAGCCCCCATCTGAATGCTCGGGGAATCTTGTGTTCCCTCCAGATCAAGAAGAAATTGTGTAATCTGTCACTGGTTGTTTTTCTAACATTGACAATCTTGAACAAATTTGTTTCCTTTCTTAGACAGGTAGTTGATTATAAGTTACTCAATATTTAAAGACTATTACTGCAGAAGCTGATAGTGACTTCCACATGAAGCTGCTGTATTCTGTCACATTTAATAATTTCTTAAATTCCCCCCCCCCCCCCTTTAAATATACCTTGCCTCTGTGTTCCGGAAAGTGCTGTATCTCTTAAACAAGATATAAACAAATTTTAAAATTTAAACCGGAAAATTGTGAAGAATGTTGTATTTTTAAAAAATTTCAGTCTGTCATACTAAAGCCAGGTAATCTAGAGATTATGTACATTTTTCTTTGAAGCAATAAATAAAATTAGACTTAAAATAATTTAGGGGGTTTTAGTAAAAGTCAGCGTGGGTGGTGTCTGCATCCTCTTACCTCTGTGGCTGTGGGTCTGACTCCTGTATGGGCTTTTTGTGTGTGGAGTTTTTCCTGTTCGATCCCAAGTGCACCGAGTACTCCTGATTTCTCCCAGTTTGCAAAGACATGCGGCTCGGTAAATGTGTTTCCCAAAATCTCCCAGAGAATGTGAATGTGACTGTGTGATGCCCTGCCAGCCGCCCTCTCTGCCCCGTACATCCTGTCTCCTGAGATTCACCCCCGGCTCACCCTAACCCTCTACTATAACCAGTTACAGAGGTTTGTTATACATGCGGTAATTTTGTTTGCATATGCAGTATAACTAAGCAGAAATGTCAAGCGCATGTCAGCACGACGTTCACTATATACACTGTCAGCTCAGCCGTTTACCTGTATAAGGTCAAAGAAACCATCTCATCAAGGGAAAGCTTAAGAAAATAAAGCCTTATGAAAGTGGGCAGTCGTTAAGGAAGCTGAAGTCTGAGATTACTCCACTAAATAATCTCGTTATGTGAATCGGGTAAAGATATACATGATAAATGAGAATGAGAAAATAAAACCTGTATTAATCTGTCCTTCATGTGATTCCTGTGTAGAAGTTTCCAGAGCTGAAGTTCAAGTATGTGGAAGAGGATCAACCTGAAGACTTCTTCATACCATATGTTTGGTCCCTGGTCTTCAACTCGGGGGTGGGGCTCCACTGGACCCCCCAAGGCATTGAGCTCTTCAGCATGGACTCCAGCTGACTTCGCTTGTGTGAATATATGTATGAGAGTACTGGGGGGGGGACGGGGGGGGGACGGCTGGATGTTTCTGGGGTTTATATTTCCGAGTAACGTGTAGCTATGCCTGAATGTGAGCAAATACTTGGCTGTCTGTACGTGGCTTTGGAAGGTGCCTGCCTCTAACTCCAGAAAGTGGATCACGAAGGTTCATGTTTCATTTTTGGCTGCATCAACCCAGAAACATTACTGCACACCGCTTTTCCCAGGCAGACTGAACATCAGCCACACTTCTGCCGCATCGAGCGTCGGCACTGGTCCATCTCGATAGGGTTACTGGAGCGGGGGTGCGGGGGCAACCAGTAAGTCAGCTCCCACACTGATGGCTAACGTTACAAAAAAAAAAGCATGTAAACATTAATGGGAGCCTCACTGGTTTTTCTTCCTGTTATGAGCATATATTTGGCTAAATGCAGCTGACAAAAATATGGCATCAAATGCAGGTTTTATTAATAAAAGACAATTTATTGCAGCAGGCAAGATGTCAAGTAGAAGGTGTTTAGTTAATTCACATTATGGACAGTCATTTTTTTTTTTTTATTCTTATCAATACACTATTGAGTGGTACGTACCCCAAATTTCAGATACAGACCTAGCCAATCGCCTTTTCTTATATATTTTCTCTTCTTATTGATCAAGCCCTTAGTATATACCCAGTTTGCACAAGCTTTAAAAGAGAGGGGGGTGATCAGAATTTTATTCATTTAAACTTGATCTGTACATATATCCATTACACAATGGGGGGGGACTCTCAGAAAGTGCATGTACGCTTTTTTTTAATACACAATTACAAAAAGCATGTTTGTTTCAGTAAATTTTACTATGAGGATATGAAGAGTGGGTGTTTCTTGTGATTTCTCCCCCCCCACCCCTTTCCCCTGCAGTAAGACTAGTCAGGTTGAGTGAAAAGAAAGCGTATGCCCATATATGGTCTATGAGGTTATATAACGTTTGGTACGCAATGCTGCGAGGGACATCTGCTTTTGTTACATGGGGGCGATGTTACACAGCAGGGATGCTGTGCACCTGATCAGCAGTGGAGGGCTGATGTCTTATTTTCTGTACATGTATAAACTGAAGTCTTTAAAACTTAATTTATTTTCAGCACATCGCAGCTATAAAAATGTGAGCGGCCAGCCTGGCGTTTAAAATCTTTGAGAATGCTTTACCCGTCTTCCTCCTGATTGTAATGTATTGCTAATTTAAATCTTTGTAAACCAACATCAATAAAAAAAAGAAAGGTGGAATTATTCTCCTGTTGTTAATATTCTAGAGAAAGATAGCGTTTATCTGTTGAAATATCTCTAATGCGTATGCAAAGCATAATCTAAGGAAAAGTACAGAGTGCTACATTCACATTTTAGTGCCGTTTTTCTCTAACATACAGGTGAGTCCATTAATACATCACAATGGTAAATTGAATATAATAAATAACAATAGTAAAAAATTCTGTTTTTCTGTGCATGGTATTGTTGATCAACTTTTTTTTGGTTTTATTAAAAAGACCAGCACTGAAAAATAAATAATAATAATAAACGTGTTTGGTTTTTCCTTTAGGTTCTCGTTGTTTCTGTACTCTGTTGTTTAATTTGCATCCATGTATTAATGGATGACATGTTTAATTGCACATTCTGCATTTCCCCGTGTTTCTGTTCGGCCATCTGGTTGAATCGCTAGATTCCAGAGGTTTAAAAATAAGTAAAATCAGAAGTCAGAAATCTTGGTGTCGTAATGGATTCAGACTTTGACTTCGGTATCCATATCAAAGCAGTAACCAAATCAGACAAAAAGATAATTAGAAGTTTCTTGTCTAAACAAGACTTAAATAAGCTCATCATCTGTCTTCAGCAGGATGGACAACTGCAACGATCTCTTGAATGGGCCTCCCATAGAAACCATTATACATCTTCTTGTCATTCAGAATGTTACTGCTAGAGTTCTAACGGGCAAATTGATCTGAGGATGTTACACCAATTCAGATCCTTACATGGCCTTCAGTTACAAAATACTGCTGCTTGTTTATAAATCAGTCAAAGGGTTTTCATCCAGAATAGACTTCTAATCTGGTTGAAGAATACAAGCCTGCTGCATCCCTTTGATCTAAAGATGCCGAACCAGGCATGGTGGAGCAGCATTTATCTATTATTCTGCTAGAAGCAACTTTTGGAAGATCTTCTATATGCCCCCCACCATTAGCTACATTTAAATCTTGGCTTAAAACTGACTTGCTTTTTCTATGCCTTTGCTTGAATATTTTAAGGACAGCACTTATTCCCCACATGGAGTTCAGTTTCCATGTTCTCCTCATGCTCGTGTGGGTCTCCTTACAGTTAAAAACATACAATTAGCTGAACTGGGTTTTCTTAACTGCGCTGACGTGTGAGTGTATCTAGGTGCCTGCCCTGAAACAGACTGATATCCCACCTACAGCGTCCTCTGCGCAGTGACCTCTGCTTCCAGGGAGTCACTCTAAGATCAGTCAATCACTGTACCAAATAAGGAGAATGGAATATAATTGTAGAAAAGCTATGACCCTTTTTCTGCTAATTTGACCGTCTGAAGCTGCTGGACTTCTGTATACCCCTGTGTGTGTTTGCTGGTACTGAAGCACCATTCAGAAGGAGAAATGTCCTGCATGAGGCGTAAGTGAAGAGCAGTTTTCTCAGGCCTTGTATGTCTTTAGGGTGCTGGCACCGTAATGTCATTTTTAAGGCGCACACCCTCACTCCCCTCAGTGCTTCCTGGGACCACAGCCAATCATACGATGGAACTGGAAATGAAGGAAAACAATGTGGTTAGAATGACTGAACTTGTGCACTGGAACGTGCAGTGTGTTCACATTTATACCTTTTAGCATGGTTCTGTTTTCAGCTATACATTTTCATTTATACTGGTAATAATAGTAATTGCTCTTTATTTGGTTAAAAATATAAATTGTGTATGTATGTAAATAATATATGCATGTGTACGTGTTTTTTTTTCTTTTTGAGAAGCGGAAATGAGCAAACAAACATCTGCAGGGAGTTTAGAATCACCTTTCAGGTCTCATCGGGGGGGGGGCGTTGCCAGGGGTCAACTTCTGCCACGCAGTTGCATCAAACGAAGCCTCCCGCTTGAGGAAAGGTTGTGTAACACCAACTTCTGTGTATTTTGGTTTAGAAACTGTGCAAGGAATAGACTAGCTGGAATGTCTGTCTAGATACTAAAAATATAGCCTCTTTGCAAAGTTCGTATATTAATGTGACAGCAGCTCTTCTCGGAAGTTATGGCTTCTTTTCGACTTGGAACCTGTGCTTTTTTAAGATAAATGCAAATTGATTATTTTAATATGCTTTTGCAAAATGAAAAACGTAACTAAAATACCATCTGAACAAATGCTATTTTTCCCACATATACGTTTATTTTCATTGAAAGGCAGTAAAATTCCATTTTGCTTTACTGTACTAGAGGGATTAGCGGTTACTGAACATGGGTGTTGGCCAGCCAATTAACTGCTGCCCTGCCCCAAAGCAGAGACTGACTGTGTTCCAGGTCCTCCGTTGGATGACATGCAATTGCTGGCTTTCATAGTCTGAGAAATAATCCTTTCGTGAAATGTAATACTTGCAACCTTCTGACCCTGTAAAATTGCACTGTTTAGTGTTGTAAGATTATAAATGAGGACACAGGTGAGGCAGCTTTAAGCAATAATTCTTGTATGATTAATGCTGCACGGTTATTTAAAATGTGTTAATTATGCAACGTGTTTATATTGACATTTTGTTTTTTTAGGAAGACCATGATGAGAATTATATGCTTATATATAATATGTTTATATAAATAATGTGTATAGGTGTTGTGTCAGACTTGTTGATTCTGCTTTTGAAATATTGTTTCTTTTATTTGATAACTGTTGCACACCCATAGCATCATCCTTTGAAATTATAACAAAGTGCTGAGGTTTAAAAACCTGCATGTCTCCCCTTCGCATGTTGTGCTTTATTTTTTAAAGATACCATCTGCTGTATGTCCCTAACAAAGCAATTTACTCTTCAAGCCCTGTTTAAAGCTCAAGTCATTATCCATAACACTGTAACCAAGGGTAACCAAGTGATATTCCAGTGCATTATAATATTCTTCAGCTTAGTAAAGATAAGTCTGGGCTCCTGGACTGGCAAATAAACAGCTATTCACATTATAAATAAAATAATAATTAAATGAATGATAACGTGTTTTAAAAATGTCACAAATGTAGGTATAAGCCGTTATAGAAAACTGATGTATCACAAACACCTCTGAATTTTCAAAGTTTTTTTTAATAACATTGTTCTTGTTGTTGCTGTTTCTTGTTTTTACAACAAATTGTATTTTAGGTTTTGCCTAAAGTTAATGATTTCAAATATGTTTTAATCTTATTTTAAATAGCCACTTATTAAGCTAAGATTATGTGCACTTACTGCTAATATACTCCTCACGTGTTACATGTTTGTCTGTGCCTGTATCCGTCATGCAAGATGTAACATAAATAGGGTATGTTTACCAGTAAAGCTGTCACATGAAGAAGTTACAGACACCAGTCAGCTTTGTCTGCTTTTCTTTGGATGTGGAGCAGTTCTAAGGGGATTTCCACCTTTTAGGAAGTAATACACCAATGATGTTCCATACTCATTCCACAGCTTTTTAATGCATCTAAACTGTTGTTCATTTAATGTCTTTCATGTAAGGATACTTCTGTGCTTGGACAATACATTTTGCAATGTATTTCATATTTGGATGGCAAGAGGCAGAGTAAAGGCTCAGTGAATATGATATTACACAGGCCCTGTAGCACTGCTAATTTCAGAACAAATGCATTTACACTTCTACAGAAACCTGTTTTGCAAAACCCTACGATGTTTTCCCTGCTAATGTATTGCACTCAATATTTGTTGCACAATATAAGATAAATAGCAATGATAAAAGACTGAACTACTGCACGCAGAAATGCACATCAATATTTGTCACTTCTAAAGTTTGGTGTACAATTTATAACTGAAGAGTTCATATTTGACACCATCTCATCAGCTGTGAAAAAGTGCAAATTTATAGTAAGTAAAATTAGTTACACAACCAAGAAAATGGAATCTAATAACCTATCATTCTCAAAAAGAAAAAATAGATTTATGCTATAAGTAACTAGTCACAATATATTACATGCCTATATTTTCCTTACTAAACAAAAAGGTTTAGAACAGTATTGTTTATATTAATGTTTTTTTTTTCCTCACATAAACCTAGTGTCTGCTTTAAATTCAGCTACCCCTTGCATAAGAACAAAGAATTTAACTCACATGACCTTAAATATTGTGTTTTCTGTATTGAAATCTATTCAAAAGTATCATAATTTGTAAAACATTATTACTGTGACAAAAATCTGGAATTTTGTAAAATATAATAAATCATACTTTATATTTTTGGAAACACCATATAAGATAGTATAGCAATATATACAGGAAAGAACAAGAAATGCATGTACTGCAGTCGTCATGGAAACTAATTTGGCACATGTCATGGCCTGAGCCCAGGAATTTTAAGTAGTAAGTAATGGATTTCATGTAAAGAACAAGCTAGTTTTAGTGGTTATGAACCTAAGAAGTAGCTACCTGTTGACATTGCCTTTCAATTTCAGAAAAAACACCCAGCATTTAAATATTCTAAATATAGCATATTATATTGTAACCTACCTGATGTGCAATTAGACGCGTCAGCTAAAAAAATAAATGCATTAAGCATCAAATTTAAAAACCATTAGCGACTATACCAAATATGAATGCAATTGGTTATTCTAGTATAGTTACTAGAGTATTGTATTATTGCATTTAGGCTTGGTTATTGCTCCTGGCGACTATAGTGTGACATTTGACAACAATTACTCGCTTTAATTGCAAGAATATATTTCAATTAATGTATTTCAGTGAGAATGGTCCTGAAGGAATGGTTTACAATACGATGCCATTACTTATGTGCGAGACGTGTTAGAAAAATCCCGCTTCCCGTAGCATACTAAATTAGAGTTTAGGCTGTTTATTCGGTAAGCCGAGCTCACGAGCTTGTTTCTTGTTTTGATAATTTTCTAAATCAATGAATAAAAACTTGACGATAAATTGAGTTCCGCAGTTAAATTATAAATAGAATAAAATAAGATTCGCTACCTTCAGTAATTTATGTGAACATCGCCAAAAACGGGTAATACGCTCCGGTAGCGGTTAGGTAATTAGCTAAACGTCTTTTAAGCTGACGGTTTTGTAGTAGTAGTAGTAGTTTTTTCTGCCTGCCGTGGTGTGTGATTACTTCCAGACTACCTTAAATGCTGCTATTCGCTTGTTGAACGCGGCTCTTTTGCGGCGCCAGTGGGGAATCTGGGAACAATAGGAGCGAGAGCCATTGACTGGCGGCGCCTCCCAAGCGCACATATCCCATCATCATAATCATCCATCCCACTGCCCTGCAGCGACACTGACTGGCACCCATATTAACATACTGCGCCTCGCCTACTGTCTAAGACACAATTAGACTACAGCGGCATTCTTCAGTCGCACAAGAGATCTCTGTCTGGCCGGCCGGCCGGCCACCGGGGCCGCTTAAAGGGCCAGATGTTATCGGCAGCCCCCGGCTCCCTCAGTCTGCCATGCCGAGAAACGCAACACCGCAGACAGGCAGGCAGCACGCTGCCATCTGGCCTTATTGACGCTCTAGACATATCTGTGGCTGTCATGTGGGTTAATTGGATAATATTACTTTTATTGCATTTTATACTAGGTAATGTTTAAGCTTTGCAATATAGCCCAATTACCCGACTTTTGCCGAGTTACCTTTATAAATCTGCGCAGCGGAATTTCACGCTGTTTCTAAAATTTTGTATTTTTACTCGGTAAAATTAATAGGCACGACAAGATCAACAAGCTTTTCATAGGAATGAATGAATACATGCATGAATGAATGAATTAAATATCATTAAATATCATTTAAATGCTCTGAGGTGTATTCGTTGCAGTGAAGGGGTTCGTCGATGACGGCAGTCGCGTCTTCAGCTGCAGACCTGTTCGCTGATGGTCGAGGAAACCATTTCCTTGTTTCGTCTCTTTCTCGATGCTGTCAGGGAAACAATTAGGTTAATGGACACTGGCTCCAGAAGGTTCTGCCACAGCACGCGCCTTTAGAATCGCCCCATTGTTTGGGCTGTCTGACACGAAAATGCAAAAAGTGCCATCAGTGCACCTTCCAAAAATAATCCTTTCAAAGGGAAAAATAAGCAAACATTTACATGCCATGTTATTGGTAATGTGAAACTAGAAACTATTGTCTAACAGCTAAACTACTGAGTACTGGTATATGTGGCGAAAACGCTGTTAATTGAGACTAACATGTAAGAGCACGACTTGCAAATACAATTATACCAAAAAAAAAAGGCAGTCACAAAACCAGATCTAGGCCTATAAATGTTTTTATTATTATTATTTCACTCAATAATGATTATAGATCATTTCGAATTATCATCTGTAACAACAAACAGACAGATAAACAAACAACAAAACTGAATTACGCACATATTTAACATTATGTGCCACTAAAATAGTTTTTAATTTGTGAGTGATCTTTGCCGAACCCATATTTTTAATGCATGATTCTCAAAATTAATATTTTTCGTATTTTTTTAATGTTATAAACAGGGAAACAAGTTTAAAGTTCAACTTAGCGTTATGTTCACTTATGTAAAACTGGCGCCCCCTTCTCCTTCACCATAAAAATGCTCAGAGCCCACCTATGCGTTTCCCGTTTAAAAATGTCTTTCTCTTGGAGAATAACTATTTACAAGTTGGGCTAATGTAACTTTTCTCTCTCTCTCTATCTAGCGGCGAGCCACTTGATCTCTTGTTTGCGCAACACAATCACTTTTTTTAAGCGACAGAGTGTCTAGACACCCACGTGACGGGGCGCGCCAATGCGCACTGGAGCCGCGGCGGCTGCGAGCGCACAGAGGCGGCCGGGGGAAGGCAAGGGCACTTCGGCCATCCGCGGCGCAGGCAGAACCACTTCTGAAGATCGCATCACCTCTTTGTACGCACTCAACTTTCTGCTTTTTTTATATACACAGACGCCTCAACTTCACCTAAAAGAAGTCGGATAACTCGAAATAAGGATATATAAAAGATGCACCGCTCTTAAAGGGACGAAATATAAATGTCTTTATAGGAAACGCGAGTACTCTGTTCGATCAGATTGATTTTGACTAGTCTTGGATTTTGCTTGAGCGTTTTTTTTTCCTTTTTGATCTGCTGGAAAGAATCCCCCTGGTTTTCTGAAAACAGTTACAATGTTTGTTGCGGATCTCAATATCGTAATACGGATATAGCTGATAATTGTTAAGAGCCAAGGGGGGGAAGACAGACAGCAGCCTTTTGTTGCACCGGTTAATGTTCGCTGGCGTCTTGGAAGATTTTGTGGATTTAATTTTTCTTTTATGAACGCAGGACAAGCTTGGCTATGAATGGATATGTTTCTTTGTGCAATTAAATTTTTTTAACCCTACTTAAAAAAATTCCAACCGGCACTATAGTAATCTGTATGCCGTGATTTCGTATACGTAAATACACATTACAGTGTTTGTTTGAAATCATTCAGAAGAAAGTGCATGACTGAATGTAGCGTTTATTGTAGTTAGCTATAATTAGCTAAACATTACCAGTGGAGTCTGTATACTGCATGTTGCAGTTGCATTGAACAGTATTTTGCGTGCATGTACAGTTTATGTAGCTGTCCGACTAAATGTTTATAACTTAAAGATACATGTATTTACACTCTGCATTATTATTTCTGCAACTACCCCAAAGTATATCGTCGGTGCACATTAGCACATTTCTGAAAGCGTCCTTTCGTATAAGGGATATATCTTAGACTGAAGACTGGCGTATGCTACAGATTGTATTAGCTGCTCAAGTCCACAGTTTTTCCGTACGATCATTTCAGGCTGCTTGTCTTTGCTTGGACTCGGATCCCGGATCCTTCATGATTTGCGGACATCATGCTCGTTTTTTAGCCGGGAAACCCTCTTTTCGTCCCGCATGTTCAGGACCAAACGATCGGGGCTCGTCCGGCGACTCTGGAGGAGCCGTGCGCCTGTCGAGGGCGACGGGGAGGCGGATACTCGAACGCATGGATCCAAGGGCTGCTGTATGGGCAAATCGACTAAGGTTTCCAAATCTAACCCTGGAGCGGAGGCCGAATTAAAAGTATTGACCCACTCGATCCTGAAAAAAATCAAAGAGAAACAATTAGAGGCGCTTTTGCAGGCGGTGGAGTCGAAGGGGGGCGTCAGGAGCCCCTGTCTTCTCCTGCCCAGCAAAGTGGACTCCAAACTGGGTCAGCACTCGTACTCGCTCCCTTTGCTGCTCTATAAAGTGTTCAGGTGGCCGGATCTCAGGCACTCTTCGGAATTAAAGAGGCTTTCTTGCTGTGAATCCTATGGGAAAATTAACCCAGAACTTGTTTGCTGCAACCCGCACCATATGAGTCGGCTTTGTGAATTAGGTAAGTCCCTTGCAAATATAATGTGGATATTAATATCACGTATCCAATGTGATACGGAGATGTTAAGATGGTATAATGTCAGTACATGGTACAGTTTGTTATGCTGCTACTACATCAGTGTATCAAAGATCAAATATCCCTTGCCTGTAAAGAGCGAGGTGAAAGCTAAAAAAAAGTTTTTCTGATTCAAAGTAGAAATAAAGGTATTAATATTTGTTCATTTTATGGCTGTGATCAGTCGCTGATGTTCTTTTCGCTTATTTACCGCGTACTGCAAATAGGTAAATTATTTAATATTACGTTAATGTGAATTAATTACATGCTTAGACGTAAAACAGCAACATCACGATGTATTTTTTTTAAAAGAACACATGAAGCAAGTAATTGTGACCAAAATGTAAATCGCCGATTGCTCATACGTTGTAATATTTGATATAGATTTTTATTAATCGTGCTGTAAAACGGGATCTTGGTATAAAACACAAACTGCACATTTATTCGTTTTCATAATATCGCTAAGGCAGAGGGAATGGGCAGAATAAGCGGCGGTTTGTAAATGAGGTTGCTGCCGCTTTTACAGTCACTTCCCTGAGCCAAAAGAGGCCCGTATCTCCCTGCCCCAGTCCCAGATAGACGGGAGACTGGCGCCAGGCGCCCCCTCGTTTATCTGCCTGCTAAATATCAAGGCGATCGCCGCCTCTCCGCCCTGCCTCCGGCCCTCACAGCTAAGACAAACAGTTTTCAAGAAGAATGCCAAGTGTTATCATAGTTTCTGCCTCTCCTTCACGCACAGCCATGCCTCCTCACGTGCCCTTTTCATTGCAGAGTCCCCTCCGCCTCCCTATTCACGATACCCCGTGGACTTTTTAAAACCACCAGGTAAGTTTTCTAATCAGTCTCCAAATAGCATATACTCTTCAGTTTAGGAAATCATTGGCTTGGTATCTGAATAGCGCGTTAGGTCTTGGCTTTGGTTGTTTGGTCCTACTTCCTATTAGTTTATGGGTACTTTTATAAAATCCTTAAGGGTTAGAATGTTTGTTTTTATACACATACGAACAAATATATCCATATATGTCCACATACGTGTGTATATATAAAACGAATCTGATGTCTCCAGAATTTCCGTGGCCATTTTAAAAATGATTGTACTTTTTACATTGCCTAAGCAGCAAGGCTGCGTGTTTTCCTAAAGACGGGCTTTTAAACTTTATTATGAAGCCGAGGTCCACCATGAGATGTGATTTATGGGAGCCGGGAGCGCCTTTGGCCGGCCAGGACCCTGTAATAGCGTGGACGCCGGCCAAGGCCCGGACCCATTTCTGGCTGGCACCAGCCCTGGAGTGGTTGTCTGCACAAACTTCTGGCTGACGGGTGACCTGGCAGGGTAGATAAACTGCACTGGCACTGGGGGCATAGGGAGACCGGGGCCTCATGGTTGGGGGGTGGGGCGGGTTTAGAGGAAATCGGAAATGTGGATCACACAGGGGAGAGGCACAAAGACACTGCGCCGACTTTTATCTGTCGAATTGATCTTCCGATGGCTGGGTTTTTTTTTGTCAGACTTTTGTGTGGGTAACTTGCGTGTTCGTGCCTGTATGTCTTCTGGCGGCGGCGGAGCTCTAGATAACCCATTCAGAAGCGTGGATTTGAGCCGTGTGCAGAAATGGAAGTACGCCATATGCTTTAATGGCTCCTTTATGCTAACTTTTAGGGTCAGTGAGAATTCTGGGCCATGCATATGCTCACTTGTCCTGTTCTGGTTTACGTGACATTGCTGGCTGTCAAACAAGCTGAATATATTGTATTACCAGATTTTTTTGTGTGTCTAATTAAATATTCAATTCTTCATTGTAACTTGAGGGACTTTAATCCTTGATATATTTAGCCTGAAAATAATTGCAAAAAATGAAATGTGCCTGGACATATTACTTTACTGTCAAAAAACACCTGGAATGTCTTTTTTTTTTTTTTTAGTAAGGATTCTGTTTGGGCTTAATTGATCATCACATAGAATCAGAGTGCTGTGTGTATGAGTAGCATCAATTATTATGTCAAATCCATATAAAAAAATAAAGAAAAAAGACCAGCTCCATAAAAAAAGAAAGAGTATCAATATACAGTTGAAAATAGAAGTTAAGCTCACTGAGCTCGACAGAAAGAAATGTTTCCATGGTCTTTGACTCATGCCGTGCTTCCCTGTCTCGCTGTTGAGGACAGATGGGGAAAAAAACCTCAGAACAATGGACAGTGGCAAGAAAGGGGAAGTCGCGGAGGCAACTTTCATTTTTGTTTTAAGACGCCGCGCTGAAGCTGTCATGTGAGCGCGTGGGGCTCCCGGGAAATGAGGGGCAGGATCTCCTCACCTGGATGGACTGTCCTTTCATGTCATTTACATATCCCATGATCCTCCACGCGTGAATGAAGCGCGGTTAATCAGAGCTGTCGGGCTGCTCTTCCCTGAATGAAACGTCCAAGCGTTCTGGTGAATGTCAGGGAACTACTGGTATTATTGTCGTTATTAATATTTTATTTTTTGAGATCAGTAGATGAGTGGGTCAGTGTAATGGCTTGAGTCAGCTGGGATAGGATCAGTGTGTTGGTTTCTTAAGGGTCAACAGTATATTTTTATATTTTTTTTTTCTCATGGATCCAGCAATGTTTGGTATCTGCAGCAATTTATATAGCGCAAGACCTGAAAACAGTATGGTGAAATACAAGGTGCTTTTACAGACATGAATTCGGTATGTTCGCCTCCCAGTGACGACTGAGCCTGGACGGCACCAGAGCCGCCAGCATGAAATGTGAGTTTGTTTTCCCTCCCTGCGACATGAATCATGGAGTGTTTGAAGCTGCCGTCTGGCTTCTCGCGGCTTTCTGGCTCAGAGAGCCGCTCTCGGCCCTGTGGTCCAAGAGGCATGCCCAGGAAAAGAGCACCGCGTTTTCCAAGCCAGGGAAAAGAGCTCCAGGATGGATCATATTGTTAGATGACTGGAGAGAGGGATCATTGGATTGGCAAGGCCAGCTGTCCCTGAGGGTTCAGTTTTCATCAGAATTGAGAGAAACTGATTGAAGAAGTGACTAAATGATGCCCTAGCGCCCATTACCCAACATGACTGGGCAAATGAATTAAATAAGCTCTAGTTCATTATAGTTCATTAAAGAATTCATCCCAGAAATATGTATTTTACCCCAACTATTTTAAATTAGGGAACGGAGTCCCATTAAAAATAATGGTTTGACAATTCATAATTACTGTCAGAAATACTCTAGCAAGGCTATGCGTCATCTCTCAAATACAGATTTTACCATGCTTCATTGTGTGGCAAGGGGGGGAAATTAGCTATTGGTCATAAAAGCTATAGAGAAGACAGGGTTAAACATTAGGGCTTTGAGCAAAAGAGTTTCCTCTCTTCTCCAGCTTGCTATTAAGAAAATTTACTGTATACAGTGTTCAAGGCTGAGGCTATTTCCCCGTCGCTCCCTCATTGTTTTTGGGCTGATTAAGTGTATCCTGCTGAACAGTATATTTCTTTTAGTGGCAACACACTGTGCTGATAAACCCAGTAAGATGTTTTCTCCATTCTTATTTTCTTGATGCCGTTTGTTTATTATGAAAAGCACTTTGTGCAGATGAGGGAAAATATCGCATTATTTTTTGTGGTCGTAGGGGAGTTTGAGTTTAGGTGTTGGTGCCATTGAATGTCAACATCGGTCCCAGCTGGGGGACCCCAGTTGTACCAGTGAGGTTGCTGGTAATTGCTGGTGTTTGGTGTTTAGGATAGTGGTTGAGAAACTTGCTATTCAGGCCCGGGATTGTGTGTAGAAAGCGGTGAATGATATGTGTGTGCAGTCATTGACAGATTTTTGTGTTCTGTTGTGCTGGATGCCTGTCTTATGGATTTCTTCTTTGCTCGTGTGATGTTCTCTTCCTCTTGGGCTGGTGTGGACTTCCTAGATGCTCTCTGTGTGCTATTCTCAGCCGTTGACTTTGTTGGCTAATTCAAAAGCTAATCTATCATTTTATTTTATTTTTTCCATTAATATCCATTAAGAATTTTGAAATACATTGTTAGACATGTCTCATTTTTCGACTAAAGAAGAAAAATGTATAGATTGGGCATCTTGATGGAGCTTCTTCTGTGTGAATAACCCTCGCCTGTCTCCCCCCCCCCATAGATTCTCCAGACCCTGTGCCTTCTTCCACTGAAACTGGGGAGACAAACTACTCGGCCCCCGTGGGGCTCTCAGGTAGGACACGTGTCTGTGGTCTCACTGTCTAAGCTGGGCTGTCTGTCTTACTTTCTCATGAACTTGGAGGAGGAACAGCTTCTCCTCCTGAGTTTTCATTGAAAAGCTGAAGTATTCTTTTACGGGCCTCTCATGCTCATTTAATACAGAAAACATGTCTGCTGATATGTATTCTATGCCGGGCAAAGACTTGGTGCTGGAATTTCAAAAGGAACGATTTGATAGGGGTCTTATTGCAATTAGAAGTTTGGGGTCATTCTCTTAGACATGTGCGTTGTGTTGTACCGCGTCGCAAAGCTAAATGCTGTTTGTCTGGCTGAGAGAATCTTTTGATTTTTAAAGTATCGGTATGTCATTTGAACTCTTGAAATCAGGCAGAAATTATTAGTAATTTCTCAGGCAGTTTTCCTTTTCCTGGCTGTGGTCTTTGATGGACGTCATCCTGAAGAGCGTAAAGAATGAGGAGGCATTTCTATTTACTGCTTCTGTCAATATTACAAGGGAAAACTCAGTGGTCTATATCCATCTACTGTGTACGTCTTAAGTAGCATTGTCGTCTAACCCCGGCAAATGGATGAAGGGTTACATAATGTGGGCTGTTCGAGCAAAAATGGAAAAGACAATCTACAGTGCTCTATCTCTCCCATTCTTTCTCACTCTCTTTCTCTCTCTCTCTCTGTCACTATTTCGCCCTCTCACTCTTTTGCCCCTCTCTCTCGCCCTCTCACTCTTTTGCCCCCTCTCTCACTCCTTTGCGCTCTCTCACACTCTTTTGCCTTCTCACTCTTTTGCTCTCTTACTCTCTCTGTCACTCTTTCTTACTCTCTCTCACTCTTTTGCCCTCTCTCTCTCTATCTCTCGCCCTCTCTCTGTCTCTTGCTCTCCAAATTCTTGTACAGATGTTTCTCATTATGGAAACTTTAAAAGTTTTTTTTCCCTCCCTTCCCCTTTTTTTTTTCTAAATGGGAGTTGGTAAGTGTTACTTGCTCTTTTCTTTTGTGGAGATGGGGGTTAGAGGTTGGGGGGGGGTGCCAGTAAGGGCAGGAGGTCAGGCATCGGGTGACTTTTAGCGCTGGCCTGTCACTGGAGACCCACGGGCTCTGCACTGGGCCGCTCAGACGACACTCTCTCCCTGGCTGTCCCAATATCGCTATTTGCCTGTTTTCCCAGGAATGTGTTTCTCCCGGGCGTCTCCGGTGACGTGAATATCTCTGGCCGACGTTCCATACAGAACTTATTTAACTCATACATACATATTTTTGAACTTTCGAATGCGAGGTGCCCCGGCGGCGTCTAGCTTTCGCATAAAGCTACGGTCTGTCCAGTGCTAAACAGGGTCTGAAGTCCAGTCTGTTAGCTAAACAGGAGCTTTATGCCCAGTATAAAGTGGAAAAAAAAAAGGTAGACTGGAGTCTAAAGTAACCTCTACAACCCCCCCGAGCACACCCCGCCCACCCCCT
>JAODJU010000119.1:18276191-18293953 GCA_026776725.1 Gnathonemus echidnorhynchus
GGGTACAAATGTAGATGTAAATTTATGAAAATGATACTGTATTTCATTGTATACATATAAAAACGAAATTTTTATTAAGCTATGTCCATTATTTAATTCCATGCTGAGGTTTGTTTAGGGTAGTGTTGTCAGCTAAGCTATGGACCTTGGCCTCGTTCAGCCATGGCTCCCGGAGCGCGTCTTTGGGGCTGTACTCCTGTCGTGTGGCCTGGGTTGGTGCCCTAGTGAAACTCTTATACACTGTCAGAAAAAAAGGACTAATTTGTAGCTTTGAGTTGTTGAATTGCTTGTCACTGGGGCTGCACCCTCAAGGGTCCTGCCAAATGTACCTTAGCTGTAGGTAATATGTACAGAAATGGACCCTGAGGAGCATTTTTGTACCATTGGGGGGTACATTAATGTTGTTTGCACCTCGGGGTACAAAAATGTACCAGGGCTGTACCATTTTTTCTGACAGAGTACTACGGCACATACTTGTGTAGCAATTTCACATTTTGTCCAAAGAAAAACTATCAGTTAAGTCTCCATGAAGTACAGTCAAGGTCCCATATTTACAGACAAAAACAACTAGGTTGCAAAATTGCATTCTTAGCATAGATCTGTACTTTTTCGTTGATTTTTATAGCGGCCCATGTCAGATAATAATTGGCCCCTGACTAAATAACGCAGCCTTGCTGTTTTACCAAAGTGAATTTGCCTCTTTCCACATGAGCAGCAGACACTATGGGACCATCTGATTGCTGGGAGTAACCGCTGTGTTTGGGAGGCACAGCGGCTGTCATGGGGCTCTAAGGAAGATGGATCATCGCGTCACTGAACAATTACTGCCAGCGCTGCTCTGGGGACACAAGTAATAAACAGTTGATGATTTATTCTGTATCGTTGTAATTCTTTATCCAGGATACTCGGACGGTATCTTAAACTTCCATGTGTGCTGGCTTGGTGGCAAAATGAAGACAAAAAAACGCACACGCACAACATACTAAGCAACTATTTATAAACAATTATGCAACAGATTTTAATGACATTTAATGATGAATAAAATTAATAAAAGTAAACAACAAAACAAGGACGCAAGGGTGAAGGATGAGGACACGAAATGAAGGAAAAATGTGAATTTCAGAGTGAAATGCTGTATTGTTGTTTGAAGGATGCCTTGCTGAATAATTTGCTTAATGAAATAAGGTATAGTATATATTTTTGAAACAGAAGGAAATAATGTACAAACAGGGAATTTTCAAATCTGGTTTGCAGATGTATTTAGATGATGTCTTCATTAATATTCACATATGTCTGACACTGTCTGATGGGGACATTATTGAGTGTCTGAATACTCCGCCTCCACACAATTTGCATGATTTAAGATATCACCCCACACACAGAGCCTCCCAGAAACTAATTTGTTTGAATTATATCAAATCCACTGAACCAAAGAAAAATGTATCTTGTATGTACCACTGTTTAGTGATGATATGGTGCAACGTCTCATTAATCAATTGTCAATAGATTTGTTCCATATCTGGAAAACAGTGAAGTAGATGTGATGTAAAGAGGGTTGTTTAGCTTACATGCAGGCAGAGAGGAAGAACATATATTGCACTAAAGCTATAAGGCAAGAATCTTTTGCTGTATTGGACATTATAGGATATTATATCTGTTGTGGTGCCAACCTGCCTAAATTACAAAAACTTTTTTTTTTTTGCTACCAAACTATTATCTGGTTGGTTTTTATTCCTTTTTAGGATATCTTTCTACATTACTGAAATATTCCAACTGACATACAATACATAATCATTTATTTAGAATTTAATTACATTTCTAATATATCAAGTTGCAGGTATTCCTTTTTTAAAAAGTTTAATTAAATGACAACATGCAATATATTCTTTGCCTTTGGAGTCAAAGACAAAAACTTTGCACACTAAAGTAACGGTAGTACATCTAAATTATGATATCAAGCAGTGTGTTGAAAGCTAATAACATAATAAAATAAACACTGAGAATTTATTTTCAGTTTCCTTATTGATAATTGTAATCTACGCAAATAAAACAATGTAATTTCAATATTCACATTTTTCATTTTATATTTAAATGAATAATAACCATATGTTAGATAAAATGTGAGACGTGAGAGAAAGTTCTAATAAATTGCTCCTAATTTCTGCGAGGCTTGAGTACTGTCTGAGTTCTGGCTATATGTGTCAATTTTGGTAAGAATAACAGTGACTGAGCTGACAGACTGGAACATCTGTGAATGTCAGAACATGTTGTGCTGCTTCTGCTATCACAAATACAGGATTAGCAAAATTCTGGGCCTGTACCCATTCCGGAACGTGAACTCATATGATCGTTTTCCTGTGTATGGAAGATGTTTTTTTGGACTCACAGCTCTGCATAACCTTGCACAAAGCTCACAGAATGGGACACTGCGGGAGCAGTTTAGTATGCATTAAAGATTGAAATAAAAATGCACATTATGTTTGGACTCTGCAGGAGGGCTGCAAAAAAAGACGGAATAGAACAACTAACTTAAAAACAACAAATAACCACATTTGGCTCATAAATGTCTGCGAATAAAATAACTTCCGTGGTCAGCCTCCAGGGCACTGCAGCCAAGCTCTCGCATGACATAATGGCGTTTCCACAAATTCAGAACATGTGACGGGGTTTGAACGGGGAACCCCACCTCAGCTTTGGGAGCACTGACCCAGGGCTGAGGCTGAGATTGGCAGAGTAATGAGGACGCAATCAAAGACTTTGGTCGAGTCTAGGAAACAGGGCAGTTTCATGTGGTGTAATTCCAGTAATTAACTCTTGAACTGTTTTCCTTATTTATTAAAGAATGATTATCCCAGAGAACTATGCTCCTCAGTTAGACGTCCCCCAGGGCAGCATTTTGTCCACGCTTGTCAACAGATGTTAATCAAAAACGGATATTTTCACCATATATTTAAAAACATTTTACTGGAAATCTAGCCTTGGTATAACACTTAATTTTAACAATAAATAATATTTATAAGTAAACATTTTGTAATGCTTTGAGTTATTAGGACTGTTTTAAGTCTAATTGCACAGTAGAGTAAGGGTCTGTGGGTTTGGACTGGAAGGTTGCAGGTTTGAATCCCATGACCAACAGCATGATCATATTGCTATTGAGCTCTTGAACAAGGGCCTTGGTAGAGAAAAAAACAGAAATTACATATATAAAACAATTAATCTGCATACATGAAACAAGACATTTAAAAAATTAATATCCTATTGCCATTAAAGATTTACCTTTCCCACACTTTTATTTTATCATAATTATCCTGATATTTGCAAAAAGGCTGTTGATCTGTAAGTATAGGGCATATAGTGACACTTAAAATTGTGTGGAAAAAGTCAGATAATGTGTACTGTACCACGGAAGATGGCAAAGCAGTGAGCTTCATATATCAACTCAGATGCCTCATCAATACCAAGCTAGAAGAAAAACTAACAACAGATGTTACACAAAGGGTAGGAACAAGTAGTGATGCTCTGGGTGACTTGGAGATGTAGGAAGAGTGTGTCTACCTGCTCTAAGGCATTCCTCAATTTTTTTTCTTTTGGCCTCTATCTGCATAGTGTGTTGACTTAGCAAGCATTTCCCTGTTGAGGTGGAGCAGGTCTACTAATCCTAGTCTAAACAGGCTGCAGATTATGCAGCACTGAGCTAGCAACTTTAGCGCTGAAAAAAAATGCTAAATCAGTTGTATTATGTGAATCGTTTAGTGTCGTGGCAGTAACATGAGTGTATGACAGTACGTTCAAAACCGAAACACTCAAAAATTTACACCATATATCAACATGTGAATATTTCAGAAACATATCGATTTCTGTGGTCTCCATTAGACATATCTGTAATTACTTTTTTTTGCAAAACTGCACAGAACTTTTCCTGACAGAAAAGATTCCTTTTAGGAATCTTTCGCAGAGAGCACAAATTTTCTAAGAGCACAATTTGTACTTTTTCTGGTTTTTTGTTCCTGTCTTATCATTTCACTAATTTTTATGTTTGTCACACTGCTAGCGTTGTTTAAGATATGTGTAACATATAATGTAATATACAATGTAGAACAACATAGAGACTGTGGCATCCTCACACTCTCTCACTGATCTCAGAATGCTATAGGATGAGAGTACACGGCTTACCTTTGCATTTGTCCTGCAATCCGTCTTATTGCAGCATATAAAGCTTGAAGCTTAGCAATGCGGACACCCACCTTTGCCTGGAATGACCCCCCCCGCCCCCCCGCCCCATCCTGACCCCAAGACGCACTCTGAAATTCCGAAAGCGAGACTCCAAGGGGGTGGAGATGTAAGGAGAACAAGGAAGCTGCTGTCAATCAAACACACAATGCCTAGCAAAACGTCCATGACTATAACTTTGGGTGTTTCTGTAAGTCTGTCCGAAAGCAAAATACGTCACGATGAACTATCTAGCAGTAAACAGGTTTGTTGAATATTAGGCCTATATTTGCATTCTTAGATGAAATTACTGAAAAGGAATAGTTGTTTGTGACTAAAGAACTGACAGAATATTCTTTATGTTTTTTCAGATCCAATATATTAGTGAAATTCCTGATAGGTTAAATACCAAATTGGCAAATTATATTGCAGAACCAAAACTTCTTTGAAGTTGTTCTTCCAAAAATAGATTTTTCAATAAGTAAATAAATAAATAATAAGGGTACAATAACTAGGAGTGAATATCACTGTTTCACACTGTATATTTCAGAACTTTCTGGACTTTCAGCTCTAAACACAAATCCTCTAAATGTACAGGTGCTCTCTGATTGTAACTTATAAAAAGAAAAGAGCATCAAAATCAGGAAAAAAAAAAAAAAAAACTAAAATCAATAAAAGCGGGCTTTTGTCCAGCTGCGATCATTAAGGTCAGTATATCCTTGGTGAATTAGGCAGAGCTCTGCTCTAATGATCTCACACCACTGAGTCTTTGTTCTTAGAAGAAAGGGGGGAGAAAAGCTGAAACGTTAACAAAAGACAAAATGTGAACAAAGAAATCAGAGGTATCATTATGCTCATAAAATAAACTCACGTAGGAATCCCAACCACGCTACATCTCATCTGAACATCAACTCCAACAATGTCGCCACTGTGAAGGGCCAACAATGTTTTAGTTACAGATGGAGATCTGTAGGCCAGCCTGGTACCATTGTCTCCATCGAGCCTGTAAGTGTCAAAGAGAAAAGCATTCTGGGAGCTGTGTGAATGTATTATTGTTACCGCCCCGTGGCAGGAGCGAGCCTGCAGAGACAATCATTCTCGACTTTGCGTGTGGCTCCCAAATGGGTATTTGGCCTAGGTTAACAATGCAAAGGGTAAAGGCAGAGCAGACTCAAATTAACAAGACTGTGACACAGTACAATAACACTCACTGTTGTTAAGCCACCGAATAGAAGCTGCCAGTAGGGTGTTAGCACTGGAAAACGAATGGAGAACATATTATATTACCTCATCTGACGTTATTTTCATAAGCATTCCATCAGCACTGCATTTCAATTACGACTGTGTATTATTCAACTGAGGCATAGTTACTCTGAGAACTTCTACGGCGGCAGAGGCCATATCATTCACCAATCGTCACTTTTTTCCCCCCAATTACAGGCTCAGCTCATCATAGGCATGACACCTTATAGAGCAGAAGTTTTCTCTGTCATGCAGGTTTCTATTAACCTTTAGTCTATTTCACGGAGTGCTTGGAATTAGTACCGAGGGTGTACATGAATTAGTAGAACGGTCAGTCTCTCTGCTGGCCGTTCGGCAGGCACACCTCTGCATTTATAGATGCAATTAAACATTTAATCGGGAGAGGTAACGCCAAAAGATGGTGTGTGGGGAATCATTTCACAGATACTAAGAATGAATAAATGAATAATAGACTGTAAACTGCTTTCCCTACAATATGCGTGTGAGAAAACACTAGGCTGGGGTGTTTCAGGATAACAGAGCGCGCAGACACACACACACACACACACGCACACACACACCAACGTGTAGCCTGGCAAACAGCTGCTTTTCATGCAAGGCTCTGGGGAGACGGACACCTAAGCTGCTTTTTGTTTTTAGGAACGATGCCAAACTAGGAGGAAAGATTTCCCCGCTGACACCACCAAAGCTAGACTACGGCATCTACTTCAACAAAGAAACAGGAATATTGAGTCCAGGGGAAAATGCAAATGAATATTCAAGAAATGCAAACTGGACACTGGATCACGAAACCCCCAAAGCTGCAGTTACCACGGTAATACGGGCCTGGATTTTTTTTTTGTAGAGCTGCAACAAAGGAACAGATTTCTTTTTTTTTTTGTGAGATTTGGATACGCGGGCAGATTTTTCTGTTCAGCAATGTGGTTACTAAGAGACAGGAGGTAATTATTTACAGCATGGCAGTTCATGCGGTCAGAAGCCTTTTGCATCATTCCGTAGCGAGAAGAAAAAACTGGAGAAGTAACTAAATACTTCCTTTCTTACTTATTCAGTGAATTATTGGCAGAAGAAGAAACTTAAGAAAATAGCTCTTTGGACTGATCGCACACAAGCTAAGAGTTCAAAAACAATGCCAACTGATCCACAGTTTTACATGGGGGGGAGGCAGAAGATATTGGGCAGTATTTTTGGGTGGTCTTGTCTGTGTTTCTGGACTCAGATGTTGCACAAAACACCCATTTTGGTCTGGCCTCCTCTATTCTGGCAACGCAAGGCTGTAGTTAAATTAATTCTAATTCCGTGGTTCATACTACCAGGGAACACTCTGGATTTCAGTCCATCTGACCTTCTAATTAATTATGTCTTTTGGATCACTATAAATATATTTATTTAAATGTCTCAGCCATGTATAAAGTTATTAGAGGTACTAAGACATGTTTTAAAAAATCTATTTTTAATCATATATATATTTTTTTACATTTAATAATACATCCAATAATGAACAGTAGTTAATTGGCCATAATTTTCCCCCCAGCTTTAAATAAAAACCAGCAGGACCAGCATGTCACGCGTCTGTCACATCGCAGGTATGAAAATGTCACAGATGGCTTCTTTCAAAGCAGGGAGGACGCAACACTTGGCAAAGGTGTCACCAGCGAGTCATTTTTAATGAAACGCAAAGGTAAACAAGGACTCCCACGCTCTTCATGGGCAGAACTTGTTTATGGAGTTCCCTTAGTGACTCGTGGCAGGCTGATTAGATCGGTGACAAGAAAGCTGAGGAGATAAGTCTGCCGACGCTCACACAGTAATTGACAGCGGGAGGAAGGCGCCCAGCTCAATGACACGGCTCTGAGCTGTTTGTCGCACAGTCTGACACCGACTGGCACGACATGATTCGAGTGGCTGCCCACGCACACTCTAGCCCCTCCCCTCCGAAACGGCTGGGAGACCCAGCAGTCAGCTGTGACCCTGCAGCCAGTCACCCAGTGCGGACAACCTAAAGGGTTAAGTATTGACCTTCGCCGGGCATGAAAGGTTCCTTTGGTTGTTATTGATATAGATGATCGATGAATTAGATAGATTGATAGATCCAGATTGATTTATCTAGGCATGAAACACTACTATGGCATGTATAGAAATAGATGACAAAAGGACAAACAGACAGACAGACAGAACAGATCCATCCATCCATCAGATAAACAGATTGATAGGTATTTTATTAATCCCAGACTGACTGCATAGCTCAGCTTTCCTCTTCCCAGCGCATGAAAGGTTGCAGATGAATCGTGGACTGATGTATGTGATGTATGTATGCGGTTCAGTGGCTCGCTGGGTGGAACACTGCGGTGAGCACATGGCTCCAGACGATGGGTCTGCAGGCAGGAAGAGGCTGTTCACAGCTCCGCAAAGGGGATGTGGAGCAACACAGGAGACAGACAGTCTGACTCACATGCTCTCCCTGCAAGTGCAAAGAGCTTATGTGGGCTTTTCCGCTCAGCATCTCCGCATCACGATAGTAGAGAGGGCAGGACGCTGAAGCCTTCTGACATGAGGATACACCAACTGAAGATCTAGATAAATAAGAAACAATCTCACAGTGCAGATCCAGATAATTTGTGTTTATTGCTCTACATTAGCTGTTTAATATTTAGGTTTAAATCAACTGTTGACTGCATTTTGGCTGAAATTTGATGTACTGTGCATTGCTTTGTATATCGATAATATATTTGAATTCCACATCAGAGTCTTTCGAAGGCTAATTTATCCAGAGAGCAGACTCTAATCAGTATTCTGTAAAAGGCCGTCAACTTAATTATAAGATGAAGGAAAGATCTGAACTCGCACAGGAGTCACATATGAGGCAGATAATTTACTGTTATCCCTCTAATTAATGACAAAGTGCGTTTACTGCCTAATATGCAGACTGGCTAAAAAAATTGACAGGCAATTTGCAGCTAGACACAAGGACAAATCTCATGACACAAAGAGATACAGTTCCAGTCAAAGGTTTGGACGCAGCAAGCAGCCGATAAAGGAGAGTGACAGTGTCGCATCACATAACCTGGCCACCTGACCTAAACAGTACAGATGGTTTAGGAGGAGTTTGGCCAGAAAGTGAAGGAAAAGTGGCCAGTGAGAGCTCAGTATATATGTGGGATCTGCTTCAGGACGGCTGGAAAAGCATCCCAGGAGGCCACCTCATGAAACTGGCCTAGAGGAAACAGTAGGGTCAGCCAGTCCCTGGAGCAGTTGGGGTTAAGGGCCTTGCTCAAGGGCCCAATGGTGGGATCAATCTGCCAGTCCAGGGTATGAACCAGCAACCTACAACGCAAGCGGCCAATACATTTTTTTTTTGTTTAATACTTTTTTGGTCAGTGCATAATTCCATACATTTTATTTTATAGTTTTTAATTATTCTAAAATGCAGATAACAAATAAATCTTTCTATTGGTGGGCGTGTCCCAACTTTTGACTGGTCTTGTAAACAGAAAGTCATAAGGGGCATGGAAGAGAAGCAGCAGGTTCAGGAAAGCCAGTGACTCCTGGTCTGATTTGGAGAGCCCCACAATCACATAATGCAAGAAAACACAAGAATACACAAGACGCGGTTCTTCATATTATAGTGTCTAGATTTTAATATACCAAGGTTGTGACGATGGCCACAACAGTCCTTGGAGTATAGCGCTAAGTTTCAGCCCATATAGTAACCAAAAAAACAACACAAAATGAAAAACTGCAGCAGTTATATTGTTTTGCATATATCAAAATTCATTTACAAGATGCATACAAGTCTAAATAAAATGTGCAAAAAATGTAACTTTGCTTATTATACTGAGGTATTTAAATCATGCTATTATTGTTTCAGAAAAGCAAAATAAAACTGGAGAGAATAAATGTAATTTAACAAAAAACGGGGCTATTCAAATGAATTTCATTCATCTAAGTAAGTTGCAATATGATATTGTGGGTTGGATACTGTATGCTGCGTGTTGAATAACTGGAGAATATGGAGGATATTTTTAGTTGTATAAAATATTTAAGCAAAACAGGGAGGATATTTTACTTAGATAATCACATAAATTTAGAAATTCCCCAAAACACACACACACACAAATATGATTATACATGTAAAATTACCATCTGTATTTTCCAAGCACAAGACGAAGACAACATGAGTTATATTATACAGTATATCACTGTACTGTCCTTAGCAAGCGAACTTGTCGTCCTTCTTAAACAATGGCTTGCTTTCACTGTGCACAGGCAGCCATTGTTAGACATGTCATTTTCATTCATCTTATGGGTTTCCTCCGGTCCAGAACCACATCACCTGCTGCTATTCGCGAGAGAACACTCATGAAAAACAAAGCCAGAACTGCTTCAAAATTTGAGCAAATTAAGATACCAACCAAATCAGCTGAATTTTACAAAAAATGAGTGTAGCCACAACTTATGTCCTTTGGTAATGTTCCCCCGTGATGTGAATAGTTACATTTGACTACTGAACTACTAAATGAAATTAAAACAAAATAAATTAAATTCAGACAAGTTATGGAAAACTCTATTTCAAACCGGTCTGTAGATGAGACAGGTATCTCTACATTCAGGACTGAAGCAGATCAAACGTCTGCAATATTTTTCTGTTTGCACTGAGACACCTTGAGTGGTTTCTGGATCTGGACTGAAGTGTCGCATATTTGCACTGCATGAGGTGCTGTGTAATGATATTAATACACCAACAGAAGGCGGTGAATGGCCTTAACATTTGTATCTTTGATCACTGATCGCACGCCAAATTAATGTATAGACAAGAGGTCACCTTGTACCTTGATGTGCGTGACAGCGTGCTGCGAATTCAAAGCGCAGCCGTTTTTGTTTGAATACATTGACCCAAGGGAGAAAAACACAACCGGGGAAGACATGCAGATGTGTCAATATGCCCGGGTCTCCCTATCAGTGCCTCCGAGCCGTGTTACAAAGTCATAGGATTTTGCAGAAATGCTGACATACGGCGTGGGGTCACCTTGGGATAGCACTCTGCCATCAGGTCTACTTTAATTGGCATTAGAAAAGTACATGTTCACCAAGACCTGCGGGCAACACGACGAGCAACGGCCTCAAAAGCCGATACCCAATCACGGAGATTCAGGCCACAGTGCTATGAGAACTTTATAATAGATGCTTCAAGAAACACTGGAATGACAAACACGGAGGCTGGAGACCCACGGACATTTTCAAGATCTTTTCTTTCTGTTTTTTGTTTTTTTAAAAAAGGGTGCCACTTTACAATAAGGCTACCCATATAAGGAGTTTACGAATGGTTTATAATCTGGTTATTAATTAGGTTGTAACACTTTGTAAATTATTAATAGACAATTTTAAACAAGTTATAACACAGTTTTCTTTTTATTATTGAGTTACTACCATTTACAAAAGGTAGTAAAAAGGTGTAAAAAGGGAGCCTTATTGTAAAGTGGTACTGAAAAAAAAGAGTATAAATGAAATAGATAGAAATAGAATATGGTGGGATGTTAATACACAAATCTTAAAATGATCTTAAAGATTAAAAACGCTAATGACATTTCAATCTTTGGGGCTGTTTTTTACCACCTAATCTCCAGTATTCTTGAAAAGGGGACTTTGGTAATTGAAGACAAAAGTACCTGAATGGTATTTCAAGGTAGCTCTGTCATATTTTCATTAATTCATCCTGGAACAGATGCAACAACATTAATTTTTTCCTAAATAAACTGCCCAGAAGAAAAGAACTGCCTTTGTGCAACAAACCTCTTGAGCCTATATTAAAAACATCATAGTTACAATGTTAGGCAGAATGTACTTCATTTGAAACATCCAAGGACAACAGGGCAGAGGTTAGGGAAGACTGCATGAAACAATTTTAATGTTTCTTTAATTGTTGGGATTGAATGTGTTCCATTCGATGAACTTCATGCCCACTCAATTTTGCTGTTTTTAAATAATCTGCACAGTAATTCACTAACTCAGAAGCCATAATCGGCCTATGCATCTTCATGACTCTACCTTTCCAGATTGCAAGGAGCGGACCAATCAATGATCTAAACCAATCAATGTCTAAAATGAAGTTTCTATGATGAATTTCTCCAAAACCTCTACAGGAGAGTATTTGTTTTATAGCCTATATGTAGATTACAGGTGTTGACAAAACACAAAAACAATCATTAAGGAAAAAGTGAAAAACACATTGACACCCAGAATGAAATTAGGAATTAAATTATGTACAAAGGAAACTCTTCATCATTTACAAACTCCAATCAATGTTTTTGTGGAATCATTTAAGTTACAGAGCATTTCATAGAAAATTAAGGGTAACAATACTTTAAGCTTAGTGCTTATTGGTGTAAATTAATCAGGTTGAATATATGGTACAATTCTTAATTCAGTAACATCACAGTCTGTAAATAGGAAAAAAAAAAAGGTTTTGCAGAGACAATGATTGTAAATTAAAAAAAATCAATAATGGTTGATTTCCTGAAGAATCTAATTTCAACCAAACAATAAATTATTGTTTAAAAGATATTACTTATTTGAATGTTTGTAAGTCATAAACATGAATGACGACCTATGGATGATTATAAAGTTAACGCAATAAACCACAAACACGTGGATTAAATAAAAACCTGAGAGTATAGTCAGGGTTTGCTAAAGGAAGTTGCGAAGTGTTGCTGAACTTCATGTTGCTTGGCAACAGGGTCACATCACGCAAACAGGGTAGTACAGTGACAGCAGCCTGACAGGAATTAAAGCGTCACAACAATGACATCAGGTGCTGCTTCCTGCCCCCAGTGTCCCCACACGTCCAACCTCCTGTTAAATCTGCCAACTGCTTCACAAGAACAAGCTGAACTACAGAATATTATGCAAAAAGTAGCATTTTTAACAACAAAAGAATATTTACGACTAAAACGACACTAACAGAGAATGGTATTTTTCTGATTCTTCTGGAAAAAAAGCTTAGAGTTTGCATTCACAAACCTCTCCATGTACATTAATCAGTGTGCAAATGGACAGGTGACTTCATATACATGATATTACTTACAAGCCTTTTAAAACAAATCATAAAACAATGACAGGTTATTGGTATTCATTCAGATACAGGAAAGCCCAAACCCTTTTTTTTGCAATTATAAACCAGGAAGTAGGGCTCATTTTCGCTGCTGGTTAGGTGTGAGCAGGAAATGATAAGGAAGAATAACAACCACAAGCTTCTTTATTCTGGCACCACAAGGAGGTAAGAGAGAATCAGACCCACGTCAGCAACAGTGAATCCCAAGAAGGGATCCGTTATAAGACAGAATGGATGCAGCAGCTCAGATTCGTCTGCAGGATAAAGTTCAGGCTTACTCAGCAGACCTAACTAGTGGAATCATTAAGCAGTTAATTCAGGAAGCACACAGGTCATGACATCATTTCCTAACTGCCAGTCCAGGATGTCAGAATATGACTGTTCAGTTCCCTTTCGCTGGACATGAAGGCTGAGCTTAGATCAACATCAGGATCTGCGCCGAAGTCCACATTGCGGAGCTAGCAGGGGCGTTTACCTAATTGAAACAGCATACCTTAGCCAGTTTTAACCAGTTTGCCTTACATATAGCATTATAGTATAACCGTAGTAAACAGGCTATGTATGTCAGGCTCAAGGGGTAATCAAACCAAAGACCTTCCTCAAGCATGTGAATTTGGCCCCATTTTCAAGAAGAAATCAAAACAACCCGTGAATGAATCAGTTCAACGCAAAAGCTCAGTTATTGTTATTATTTCAAGTATTAAACAGTCATAATAATTTAAAGCTCAGGAAATAAGTCTTTCGGATGTCATTGTTCCTAAACCTGCTTTAATGCAAAGCACATATGGTGGCATCCAGGACACAGAATGACGATACGCACGGTTTCCAGCTCCATTTTCCACTCAGTCCTGTGTGGTCTTGTTTTAGGTTGATTTGACGTTTATCTTGCGTGATCTTCGCTGCAGTCTGACGACAGGCATCAAGCACTGTTGTACTTTTTTTATTTTTAGGGTTACCAAAGCAGTGTCCTATGCATATATTCACGTTTTTTTTTACTTTTTTGCTTGCAACTACACTCAACTGAATTCAGAGCAAAAAAAAAATCTACAGTTAAATGCAGAATAATGGCATTTTAAAGAATTAAAAAAATAGAAATAAAACAAATGATTTTTCTCCACATATAAAGAAACACTACTGTTACTTTACATATTAATTTCATAATGATTTTTCCCAAGTTATGCCTACAGGTAACAAACTGCAGACTATTTTTCTGGTAAAGTGCAAAATATTTGCCATGGACATTGGCAAGATCAGTTTTCCTGCGCTTGTATCAATTTTATGGTTAAACTACCATAGTATCAGTTCACTTTCTACGTGTGCTGCGAAATCTCCCATATTAGCTGGGTATGAGCTCTTTAAATGAATCATCACAAATATGAAACAAAAAAAAAATCATAAATAACTTTTTGAAACTCCAGACAAATCCCAGAGTATATTTGAGATGAGCCGTTTCCTTGGTAACACTTTAATGCAGATATTTTTTAATAGAATCATGCACGACTCTCTGAAACAGTGCTAGACTTTTAGAAAATGTATTTACGCATTATGTCCTTATGTCAAATCAATTGTCGATTCAGTTTTTTTGAGATCAAACCACTGAATCTTCACTTCAGCCCTGATTTGCAATGTTCTCCCACAATTTAATAGTTTGTTTCACGATTATTATGCATGATATGGAATAAGATTTTATTTGACTCACTATTTTCATTTTTCTTCTCCCAATGTAATGTTTTCCTATATTTCAGTCCCTCTTGTAAAAATACACACCTCCTATGAAATATTTCACTGCTTTTCTAATGTATTACCACACTGTAAACAACTCCTTCCTCAATCCTTTGTATTTTTTGGCCCATTTATTGATTAGAAATGTATTTCAATTAACACATTAACTTTATCTGGAAAGTAAAGACACTTTACAGGAATAAATGTTCAAGTCTCGCTGCTTCACACCCAGCATTTCATCAACAACACATATCAGGCTCCCTTAAATTAATAAAAGGAGAGATTCTGATCCATGCGCAGTGGTTTGAAGGACATCTACGGGTCCCTGGAGATAGTGACTGGAGGGAGAGGGGCTTTCTGGCCGAAGAGAGCCACCCTACCACACATCACCCTGCCGGGGTCTCAGATCAAGGCTACCCACAGGTTCTGAAAGGAGATTCACACAGAGGAGGCTAAGAGGATGACCTGGATACCTCTTGGACACGAAGTGCTGAGCTAAGCTCGTTCTGTGTGCTTTTCCATTTTAATGTAAATAACAGCAGCATAGCCAAACAGCAGTCTAAGGGTATTTTTTCCACTGCACCAGGTACCAAACCTTTGGTATCAAAAATCTGTATTTTCCTTTTTTCTTTGATTTCTGGTCCAGCACCGAAGTACCAAGGGTAGCCCTTCGGTACTTAGGCGGTACTTGTAAACGTGTTCATTGTAATTGCTTATGCAAATAACCTGCCTCTGAAACGCACAAAATACAACCTGCACCTTGAAAAGGCGTAGTTGTGAAGTTAGAGAACAATAACGAACAAAATTTTAAAATAAATTATTATAATGGATGCATGGACAAATGCTGAGGTTGCAAAGCTTGCTAAATTGTTTCTTTAGACAGATTAAAAAATGTTTTAGTGAGACTTAAACTGGGGAATCTTGTCAGCAAGACTTCAAAATACCGGAAATGTATTGCAAAATAACATTTTGAAAATACCATAAACAGTGGTATAATATTTGTATAAGATGAAGGTAGGAAAAAGCTAGATCTTAGACCACCTGAAAATCGTGGTCCTTGCGATGTGAGAATTGCATGTGCGCAACAATATTAATATCGCACATCGGCCAGCCCTGTAACATAGTAGCCATTTTCAAATTCAGTACAAATCCCCGGCCTTGTGTTGTGATGATGTCATTCTGTGGCAGTACCAGATTTTCATTCCAGCAGAAAAACACAAGTACCATTAACTTTGGTACCATTCTGAAGTACCGAAAGTTCAGTACCTAGAGCAGTAGAAAAGCACCCTAATTAAAAAGTGTGCAACACTCCAACTACTGGTTATAAACAAGTCACAAAGAGTGAGTGTGGGTGAACCACAGCTTTTTGAATGTAGTTCTCCGAAGAACAGTACAGAACTCAAATTACAGTACAGATAAAGCACGAAAGAACAATTAATGCTGCTGACCATTGATCACTTCCTTCATCTTACCAAAATGGCTGGGAGTACAATGCTGACTTTCGTAATGCAGCAGAAGCTGAGAGATGAGGGGAGAAGAAGACACACTGGCACTATTGAATTTTTTTAATTTTTCAACGTATCCATGACCATTACCTCTGGCCAATATCTAGCCTAATAAATTCACAGTAGTCATGCAAATGGATGTTTAAATGCCTTAGATGTGGCCAGGCTGAGGGCTTTTAATTCAATGATGGTCACATGACTATGCAGGACCAGGGGCATCAAGGACCACAGTTCTTAAGACGAAATCTGAGTCTGGATGAAAGAGAAGACCAGATCCGTACATGTGAACTGACCAACAGAACCACAAGCTTGCACACAGAAGGCTGACACGTGTACTGAACAGCCAAGTATATTATAAATGTATAACTTACATCATGGAACCCATTAAAAACAATATGACATTAAATAAAAGCTTAAATAAAAAAATAGCACAAGAGCTGGATTACTGGTGCAAGACTAAAATTAAAACACAAGATTGCCCACAGAGAATAATTAAAAAAAGAGCTTACATACAAGTAGTGTCTGAAGACTGGTGTTTATCCAAAACACTTCAGTCTTTCTTAAAAGACTTAAAATGTAAGCCCTACATTTGAAAATTACCTAAATACATAAGCGATTCCTGCACCAGTATTCTTAGACCTCGCTCTGCTTACTTTTAATATTTTATGAATACTGTTTATGAGATTATATACCATATTGCCCTTGGCTGGGCCTGTCAGTACAATATTATACATATTTGCAGAAGCCAGCATTAGCGACTGACACTATGCTCAAAATATTTTAGCATCTGCAAATACACCAATCATACAGGACTGCAAAATCAGGAGACGACTCACAAAAAAAAAAAAAAAAAAAAACTTGCAAAAATACAACCACTGCAGAATGATCAAAGCCTGCCGATGAACATCTGCTCTCTTCAACTTCTGATTTGTATTTTATTTTTAAAAGTTTGAATTTGCAAGGGAATGTCAGATTTTCTATCATACACTACAAGCCTTCAACACATATGTTGCTTAGTAAATAAGGACATACTTCACACTGTGTAGGTCAATAGCCTCTCCCATGTTCTTTAAATACATTCTCTGTTATTACTCCAAAAGCATCCCTTCGATTACATCCTATTCTCCAGCTACTGAAGCTTTTACTACAATCTTGGAGAAATGTTCTAAGACGTGCTGCTCTCCGCATTTAAAACAACTGTCTTAAAACAGTGCAAATCAAATCAGAGCTGTGCAATTATACCCTAAAATATCTTTAAACATGATTTAAAAGAATAATAAAATAATGTCGTAGGAGCAAGCTCAGCTCAATGGAGGACGACACGAACAGAAAAGGACTGAAAACGACAGAGCCCTCAATGCAGGGGCCTCGCAGCCCCGCCCCCAGCCCCCGCAGCCAATGGGGTGCGGGCCGGGACCCAGGAGTGTGCCGGCTCTTGACGTCCCAGTGGCCATCTGCCACTGAGTTGGCCAGCAGGCAGCAGCCACAGAAAGGCTCAGCGGGGCAGATCCAGGAATGACTCATGACTGCACTCCGAAAAGTCTGTTCATTTGACCTCACAGAAGACATCTCAGAGGGCTAAACGTGACCTCTGTGGAGCTGAGAGCAAGTGTTTGCTTTTTGGTGCGCGGGGGGGGGGACTTGGCACACGAACACAAAAGAGAAGAAAAGCCAAATCCCGCCCCCCGCCCTGCTCTCCCTTTCCGCTGAAAAAGCCCTATTCCCAGTCGACGTGCTGGGACACCTCTCTGTCACCTCTCTGTCACCTCTCTGTCACCTCTCCGTCACGTGTTTCCTTTGTCGCCCTCCGGCCTCCGCGTGGGCGGCACACAAACCCCTTTCGTCACAGGCAGTGTCGGCAGTGACAAGTCCGTCTACGTCCCCAGACCCCCTCACCCTGGCCCAGCTGCCCCCTCCCCCCCCCCCCCCCGCCCCCCCCCCCCCCCCCCCCCCCC
>JAODJU010000119.1:18308109-18321417 GCA_026776725.1 Gnathonemus echidnorhynchus
CGGCAATCGGCAGATCATGATCTTGGTGATCGGTAATCGGTGATCGGCCCCAAAAATGCTGATCGGAGCATCTCTAGGTATATCCCTGAAATATACGGAGAAAGTAAAAGCTGCATTTTGTTGCTGTATTAATTTCTCTTTAAAAAAATTAAAGAGCGGTCTTGAAGGGTAGAGAAGAGAACCTTCTCCTCTCATTTGAACCTCCACTCTGGAATACAAGTTACACAATCAACTTGGCAAAAAAAGAGTTAATCAAAGAAATAAGGTTCAATCACACATCATGGCTCCAGTGCTGCAGAGCCAAGAAAGGGCTTAAGACATTCTTACAATCAGGTTTGGGGAGGAGAGCAGAACAGAAGCGCAGACTTCTTTCAGCAAAACAGTGGTTACGGTTTCCCCATCATCTGAAGAACATCCTCATATTATTATTGAACTTTAAGCAAAATATTGAGGTCTTGGCAGCTTGAACAGTTCCAGACTGAATGCAAATTACTCCTGCTGAAATACAGGGATTTTTTTAAATGCTCTGGCTTATCTAACAGAACCTCGCGTTCCTTACAATTGTCCATAAGCTTCTTTTATAAAAAAAAAAACATGCAATCACCTCTTGCATGAGAAGGAGAAACCATTGCAATCCATACATCTACGTTATCTAAGTGTCTATCTACTATTTACTGTGCATTACATCTAACAGTCAGTGAGCACTGACTGCAGTTCTCTGGCCTATGCAGCCGTGTTCCCCGATTGGCTGGGGCCAGGAACTCAGTTTGGTCTCAGACGTCATTCAAAGCTGATGAGCAGTCTCTCAGTTCCCAGTTTTTCTGCTGTAACCAGCTAAAACCAGTTTCAGCCTCAGATGTTTCTGCTGTAAGTCTATTCCAATTACACTCTCTCCAGGATTTTCATCGCTCACATCTTTTTTTTCCCCTTCCTTGCTTTCTTGCACTCTGTTCCAGAAGACATGGCTACATCTATCCATTTCCCTGAGATTCCGGGACACTTTTGAACAGACAGTAGAATAAATTTACCATTCACTACTTCCATACCAAGTAAAAATGGCTACATAATACACTCCTATCCAATGCACACAGACAAAGTTTAACTTCATTACAAAACAGTAGACCAATCTAGGTCCTGGTAAAAGTTGAATCTTCACTGAATGCCTTTGATATGCTGGTCTTTACCTGGAGACACAAATACTGAGGAAATCGCGGCCTCCACTTAGTACAGTTTTGTGTTTATGCAGCGAATTCGGCCCTTCAGATTCGCTGCCTGGCTGCGCGTACTGGTGCTAGACAGTGACAGGAACAGCTGGAGGTCACTGGAGAGAGAGGGCCGACTCAGGATGTGACACGACGGTCACAGACAAGCCTCGCGGCCACTTCCTGCGAGAGACCGCTCACGGTGTATACCCAGCCCCGCTAGACTGACAGAGTAGCCGAGCACAAAGGAGGCAGGTCAGGATCATGCATGCATGTGTGTCACCGGGGGCGCTGATTTGGGGGGGGGTGAAAGAAAACAAGCGGCGAAACGTGACAGACAGTGCGGGGGGGGGGGGGGGGGGGGGGGGCGGGCAGAGAGAGAGAGCGAGAGAGAGGAAAGCACAGTGTTACAACCTGTCAAGCATCAACAGCGAGGGACGTAGCACTGCAGCAATTAGCTGCGCTGCATGGGGTCTTGTCACCTGTCGCGTGTACAGAGGGACACAGGCACTGCGGCGGGCAGCTTCGAAAAGGCCCCCTGATCCGCGGCCTCTGAGCGGTCTGGGTGGGCGTGCCGGGGATAGCGTCAGTGTTCCAGTGACTGTCTCAATGGTGAATAACAATAATAATACTAATAAATATTACTTATGCAAATAGCCTTAAATAGCCTGGCTCAAAGAATTGCCACCAACATGTAAAGGGGATTTGTAAGACACTTCTCCAAAGTTAATGGCTAAGCTTCAGAAATCATTTTTAAATGCATAATGCTGGATTTCTAAGTGATCTTAAAATAGCATTCATACCCTCGAAAATGCTTGACATTTATATGAACTATGATATAATGACAAACCCTAATTGTAATGCTAATTTCGCTATATATATATATACACTAATACACAGTAAAAGAAAATTACTCAAAATAACACTGGAATATTACTTTAAAAAGTCAACCTATGTCAGTTTACTAGATTGGTGCATGCCTTTTAGCAATTAAGCACTTAAGCGCTTGACAGAACTAATTGCTTCTCTAACTAAAGTAATATATCCTTACTTTAGTTAGAGAAATTTCCATTGTTTCTTCTTTCTAATCATTTGACCAATTTCAAATACTAAACAAACAGGATAATATGATAATATGAAACATGATAATAGAGCATATACTGTACTGCAATTACATAAATTAGAACAACATTTACTCAGAGATATCTACATTCGGCTAAAATGACTGAACTGTAATTTATTTAATATGTAGCTGATGAATTTAGCACTTAGCATGTTCAATTACTTGAAATAAATAAAAACCCTTAGCTTCTGTCACTTAAAACATTTGAAACACTTCATAAGTATTTTTCATTCTTATACTAAATTCCCATTCATTACTGCATTTGTTGTTACTCTCTCATTGGTTGAGAGTAACTTTCATCTTGCAATAACATTACAGAACACAGCAAAGTATTGAAATTGAAGGGGAAAAGATGCATTTAACAATTTTAGTCTTTCAGGTATTTACTAGTCCATTACCGAGGCTCAGCTGCACTGAGTAATGCATTCACTGCCAGACAAGCTACTTTGTCTAGTTGTCCTTTGCGCCAGTGAAAACCATTTCTCACCACCCTGCTCTCCTCCAAACACAGAGCACGATAAGGTTAACGATCAATTTGTGCTGTCATCTGAGGTGAGCGGGCAGATTACCTGGGGGTCAGCCTGCAATTTCACCTTTCAACAAACTTCGTCTCTTCATCTCCCTGCCCAGTGACTTTATTTTCCCAAGCCTCAGCGTTGTAAGGGAGTTAAGGCTGATTTATACTGTATCTCGGTGCAGAAGCTATGCTGTAGCCGGACGTACCCCCTCCCCAGAAGCCTGACGTGCCCCCTCCCCAGAAGCCTGACGTGCCCCCTCCCCAGAAGTGCAACTCACCGCTAGCCTGCTGTTTTTGTCATGGTTGCAGCCGTTCACACTAGGAAATTTTCAGATATCGTGATATGATTTTGTTTTTGCAATAAATAGGAGTTCAAAATATATAAATTATGCTCAGAGAGTGCACGCAGAGAATCATTATTCTGAAAATGTCTCACAAAAAAGAACAAAAAAATGTAACCAAGCTTTGATTACAGGATCACAGCAAAAAATAAATAAAATGAAATAACTAATAAAAGCATAAAATAAATAATAAAAGCATATGGCATTGCAATCATCTCTGATTTCATGATGGGTTAAACTTAAGACCTTTCCTCATTCCTCAGTGGTCATGGTGACCAGTCTTCATCCTCAGCTCTACTCAACTTGCCATCGCCTGGGGGGACCTTTCACCCATCTTTAGATTCCCAGAAGGTCTCTGGATTCCACTTGTCAGTGTTATCAGGCTCCCTGTTGAGATGCCCTCTCACATGACCCTCTGATCTCAGGAACTAACTTAAAAGACATGCAACTGTAATTGGTTTGAAGCTTCCATTTGAAAACCACAGACAAGACGTTAGGTTGTTTCCGTAACGCTACTGGGTGCCAAAACGTGACAATGTAATATAATTTATTTGTTTTTAATATATATTGTTTTAAAACCATCTGAACTCTATTCAGGTTTGGATGGAATTCAAGAATGGATACTGGCCTTGTTTTACTAAGAAACCACAGCATCCTGTTCTTAATGGGATTTGAGAGTGAGGAACTCATCCACATCTTGTGGTCCGCCAAGCACAATTGTTCATCTGTTTTTTTTTTTAAGGTTAACCTTTATACTGGGTTATGAATTATGCAGAACAAAATACTGTTTAGGAAATTCTCTCCAAACTGAATTAGAATTTAGAAATTAGTGATTTATTGTTGACACACCACAACACACAACAACAAAATGTGTCCTCTGCATTTAACCCATATGGGACAATGTGACATAGCAGGGGGGCAGCTAATTCAGCACCCGGGGGCAGTACCTTGCTCAGGGTACCTCAGTGGTGCCTTGCTGGTCAGGGATTCGAACCAGCAATCTTTCAATTACAAGCGCGCATCCCTAACCATTAAGCCAAGTGATTGACTTGACCTGATGCATGCTGTTGATGCTACACTTTGGACCATTTTTGGTTGTCCTACCTGCAGCATGTTGAGCAGCAGGGAGCGAAACTTGGTGCCTTCAACTATGAAGAGTGCCATCTTGTCACACAGCTTAGCGGCAGTAGAGGCGAAGCTGCGGTCGCTCACAGCCTTGTTGTAGATGGTGCTCACGATCTCAGACAGCATCTCCTCCGAGTTGGTGGAGTTCTGGGCTTCCTCCATGAAGGTTGTCAGCTGGCTGTCTACCTCGCTGCTGTTATTCCGCATGCTGTTGAGGATCTCCATCAGCTTGTCCATGCGGTTCCTCTGCCGATTGGTGGTTTTCACCGGGATCTCATCCTGAAACAGAACGCTCACCTCCTTAGTGCTTACAAGCAACAGATATTCAAATCAGTGCTGTTTAACTGTCATAGTTTTTTTTTTTCAAACAATGGCTAAATATTACATAAACCTGAGCAAGTTTGATCCTAAGAGCAAATAAAACTTGTACAAAATACAGATTTAGTAACTCCCACTATCAAACAGCAAACTATGGGTTAGATTTCTGTAATGAATACATTTAGTAATCTATAAATCTTTCTAAGTAGTCTTTGTAACTTTGCTGTCTATTTCCGAATGATGTGGGATACAAATTAAGAAATGCTAAAATGATAATGACCATGAAGCATGTATAGCAGAAGACAAAAGCCTCCTATTTCAGGAACGAGCTTCCTACCCTCATGCTTATGTAAGTTCAGGAACTACAAAAAAAAAAACAACATTAAATTTTAAATAACACTGACACCTGACACTGCAGTAGATAACAGTCATCTGTATTCAACTTAATAAAACACACAGGTGAATAATAAATATCTCCCTTAAAATTGAAAACGTACTTGCCCCTTGACACTAATTTTAATTCTGAATTTTTATTCTGTTTTAATGCTGACTATGTGCACGTCACATATGTGTAACTCAAAGTCAATTTTACTGTCACTGTCCACACGCACGACAGAATAAGGTAGCGGGAAGTCCTGGTGCAAGCATCACTCATATGAATAGTGATACAACAGACAACAGAACAGAATAAATAACTTTAGAGATGATGTGGAGCACTGCAGAGCGAGGTGGAAGGTCAGGCGTGCTCACAGAAGCACAGCGATACCTTCTCTTTAAGCCTGCGCCTCAGCCTCTCCTTGGATGACTGCAGAAGGCTGACTCTGGGCCCTGCTGGGTAGCTCTCTGCCTGTTTGTCCTCCGGGGGGAGGGCACGTCCTTGCCGGTTGCCATGGCTGCGCTCGGCCACTGGCTCTCCCCGGGGTGGGGGCGGTCCCTCCACCCTCGCATTGTCAGTCTCTTTGGTGTCTCTGAGGGCTCCCTTGTCATCAGCGCCCACCCCTAGCGCCGCCACTGGGTACTTCTGGTTATGGTGCCAGCGCCAGTTCTGGCTGTAGCAGTGGTGGCGTCCGGATGGGTGGGGACTCTGGTTCTGGAACTGGCGGCCATGTTCGCGGACATGTTTGGTGTTGGCGGCCGAATGCTCAGCGTTCTGCTGCTGTTGCTGTGCTTGTTGTTGTTGCTGCGGCTGCTGTTGTTGTTGCTGTGGTTGTTGTTGTTGTTGTTGTGTATGTTGTTGTTGCGGTTGTTGTTGCAGCTGTTGCTGCTGAGGATTCTGGGACTTCCCAACTCCTTGCAATCGCTGCTGTCTCCTGAAACCAGAAGGAATCTGAGTTACCAAGAAAACCTAATAATCCTTACCCTGAGAAAAGTCGGGCTGGCTGAAAAAAACTTTACAGCTCTCCCTTTCTTGCAAAGTACCCTCCTGAACTATTGGCACCCTTAATAAAAATGATCAAAAAAGGGCTATGAAGAAATGTCTATTGTTCATTAGCTTAATCTTACCCAGAAATGATGAGAAAGACCTAACCTTTCGCAGAGAGCAAACTCAAAAAAACATTCTCACTCTCGCAAAGACATCACACACCAGAGTCATTTTTCCCCACTGCAATGTCAAGGGAAAAAAAAACTGAATAGGAACAAATGTGGCCAAACCAGGCTGAATATACGACTTTACATTACAAAATAATGAGGAGCCCATCCAGGGCTTTGACAGTAAGATGGTGATGTACTGAAAAAGATCATCCTTTGTGTTATTTGGCTGGAGTGTCAAAAAGTGGCAGTAATTTGCTACGTTGGGTTATAACTGTGAACGGCAGCAAAAAGGAGATGATGTTGAACCCTAACGCTGCATCAAAAAAACCAGACAAATCCACATTTTACTAGACATGAGATAAAAGCCGGCAGTATAAATGGGCACACAAAGTCTAATGTATTCGAGTGCTTTAGAAGACAGAATGCACATCTTTCATATATTCATAAAGGAATATACGCCAGCTGAATGAAGCAATGGATTCCATGTTGCCGTGCTCCCTGGAATCTACTCGACCTGCTATGCTTCCCCGTGCCATTTCAGCTCTGCCTCTCATTGATTCTGCCAGCTATCATCACTGGCTCAACTTAACACAGGATCCAAACAATTTTCCTTACTTTCCTTGAGATACTTTCCACTGATGTAAGAGTAGTTTAAATGCAGATTGCTGGAGTGAAAAGACAAACTTTAAAAATATCTTACTATTATATTTTACATTTAAGGAGAGTCTTATTTGGGAAAAACAAGAAGTACATACTGTCAAAGACAACCAGCCCACATTTTTCTCTCTCTGGCACGTTATTAAACACTCAGCCTTACTCAGGAAGATGCTAATGTTGTTCCCTGCTTGCTCCCCTGCTTGCTCCCCTGCTTGTTCCCTGCTTGCTCCCCTGCTGTACAGGCAGGCGGCTGTTGCTACCGTCCGATTTTCTAGGCTTGCCTGTACAGCCACGTGCAGCTTTGGATTTCAGGTTGAATTATAATGTAATTTACCCTTGCAGATATGCAGTGGCATCGCGGTGTGAAAATGTATACAGGGTTCGAGTTTCAGATTCTCAAGTACATTGACATACCATTTCCTACTACTGTGAAATGCAACTGTCTGTAGATCACCGAGCAGCTGGTGCAACTTCCTGCTGGAACTGAACACATTTCACTGGAACCCAGCACTCCGCTTGCCCACGGACACAACCCTGAGGACCTCAATCCGCCTTCAAGCGAAACAGCCCAGCTGAAAAGGAGCATCTCTTGACAAGCTCTGAATAAGACATCAAAGCAATAAGGCCTGACCATGGCATTCACAGGCTTCACGAGCGTCGACCTTCCGTGACCCCGCCAGAGTCTTGGGTAACATCTTTTGGGCAGATGCTTCAGTCGATATCCAAGACTCTTACTGTGCACGTCTTAAGTGGGCGAAAAATAAAAACTTTCACCGTAAAATATTTAAGGAAACTGGATATAACTGATAAAAACAGGACGCAAACGAGAATGCCGAAGTAATAACACTGTGTGGTACCGGATGCTTGAAGTTCAAAATAAATAACTAAATAAAATCTTATTTCCAAAAGAGCTTTTCAATAACAGTGATGGGGAAAGATGATTCTTCATGCTCCCAAAATTTGAATTTTCAATACTCTCTCTAGTCAAACAATCAAGTTTGCATGCTGTAATAATTTTTATATCACAAATTAGAGGGGAAATGTATTTTCTTTTATTTTATTTGTATAGCGCATTTTCACTACATTACATTGTCTCAAAGCACTTTACAATATCCCAGCCCAAACCTGACTGCTGGTGGATAATTTCATTTTTGCCGGCCGCTCTACAGTTAGCGGAGATGCCGCCTAACGTTGTTGTCAATTACAGAACCATCTGTGCATCCAGAGGTATTTAGCATGTTGTTCTCATGCCGGGTGACACAGGCAGGGGGACAAGGCCGTATTGCAGGTGCCAAAGCTGCCCGTGTGTAATAACCGCCCTGGTCCAGTGTCTGGCCATCACAGATCCCTCTAGCCAGGAGCTACTGTGGCAGAGCAGGATGCCGTCAAACGCTCAACGTATCAGAGCCATCTCCTCTGCGTGACTCCAGCAAATGACTCACAGGCTTTGCCCAGATATTTAAGGGGTCAAACTGTGAAAAGAGGGTAAAAAAATGACCCTAAAATAGACCCAAGCATCCGAATCACCAAGCTTCCCTCTTCAATTCAGAGATTTTATTTCTGCTGTATGTTGCGTTTTAAAAATCTTTTTGAAACTTTGCGCTGTGGCAAAACCACGACTGTAGTGTCATTTCACACATGCAAGCAGACAGTGCTGCAGTCTGCAGCCTCTAGGTGCCGGAAAAAAAAACATAATAAACACAAAAATCAACCTCATTTTAAGAAGCGCTTTGGTTATACGAAAGTGATAAAACTATTGGGAAGACAGACTTAGTGTGGCTGTCACATTTCGGTGACCATCCAGCATGCGGGCTGGGGCTCTGGCCTCTGTATGCTGCGCTGGGCGTTAATTACATTCGGAGGAAAGGACTCAGACGTGACAGACAGCGAGGTGTGAGCGTGGGTCCTCACGCACGTCTCCGCGTTCCCACAACCGTGCGAGAGCGACGAGGGAATCGCTCACCATTCGCCGAAGTGAGACTCTCACACACTCCTGCAGTTGTGTGCTCGCCATTTCTTATCTACGTTCATAATAAGTGTCTTACAAGGTGCCCTAATCATTACTGACCAGTTAAGGATTATTTTAATGCAGCAGTTTACCCATCATCTAAGGTTGAAAATAGCTTAATTTCAATGTAGACTGAAATTTTCCAGAACAGAATTTGCATCTGATTTAAGAACACATTCTCAGCACTCGGGCAATAATGATTGTAAATTGTTTGATATTAAGATTAATCTGAATCAAGTAAACCCTTAGTGATTCACCATAATGACCCAATGCCCTGTTAAGAGCTTTTACTGACCTGGTCACTTGCCGTCTACCGTCAAAGGGCAGCACCACGATTAACTGGTCCAGGGAGGTGTATGTGTGTCTAAAAGCATGAAACTGTAAAGCGACTGGCATGGACAGGAGAAGGACACACAGGCAGAGGAGGGCAGGGAGGACACGCAGGAGATGGAATGGAAGGGACAAAACAGGGCAAAACAACTAACATTCAAATGAAGGGGATTGTGGGAATGCAATGGCAACTGAGGGTGAGATGTGACAACACAGTCGCCATGACAACCCCAGGCTTCTAAACAAAGCAACATGCATATGCATAACATTATCATAAAGACTTCTTTAAGTTCTATATTTGTAATTTACTCTTCACAGAACAAGATCGTCATTCAAATAACCCTTATTTGTTATGAGCAATGTTTTGAAAAATAAAAATTTAAATTAAAAAAAATCTGAAAATAAGGAGAACTACACTGACAGCTGTTTCAGGAAACATTTCAGGAGCAAACCTCATTCCAAATCTGTTACAATGTGTCCTAGCAAGCTAGCATAACTCCATGTACCTTTGCCTGCAAAACAGAAATATTTTACAGGTTTTTTAAGAAAAAGAAAAAAAAAACCTTTGGTCACGCTAACAGTGAATGTAACATGGGTTAGAAATCGCAACGTGAGAAGGAAAAAAGTACCTGTTTGCGGAAAAACAGGACATCGCATCGAGGGTGAGTAGGATGATTCATGTAAACTTGGTGGTTTAACCATTATTTCAAAGTATATGCCAGTTACAGAAAAAGCGTATAAGCAAGGGGTGATTTAACTTTTACAAATCTGGTTGCAGAAACTAGATACAGATAGAGGAACTGGCATAGATGATACCAAATGTATTTATGTTAAAGGGAGAACATACACATGAATATTTTTGTGCATAAAGTGGTATCACAGAAATTAAACCAGAGGTAGAGAGCTGGTTCAACTGAAAGAGCATCCAGTGGTATAGAGAATGACGTTTAAGAACAGAAAAGACTTTCTGGAATAAAGGCAGAGAGAAGCACATTCTACCAGCACAATCAAGCTTAATTTCAAAGCATTCCAAATGCCAGAATTCCTAAAATCCATGTGCCCAGCGAGCAGACTGCCCCCTATTGGCTCTCAACTGCCACTCGAATTTTCAAGCTAAAAAATTGGGGAAAAAGCTTGTCGCTTGACGTTATGTTTTTCTTCCAAACCTCTGTGTCGTCCCATAACTACCCTGTGACTCCGCAGCCCACGTGTGTGTTTAGGTACACGCCTGTGTATCAAAGACGAGGATCTTTGATATTAATGCAGGCTGACACTTTAAGGTGATGTCGGAAACTGAAAGAGCGAATGGCTTCTTTCGACCTGACACCCACAGGCTGCTTTTTCTCGACTGAAGCAGGCAACAGGATCCAAGGCCTCTTCAAACACAACAGCACAAAAAAACACCTGTCAAAACGCAGGCACTTTAATTCAAAAGACGTAAGAGCCGCAAATTCAAAAAACCGCAAAAAACAAACAGGCAAAAACAAAAAAACATCAGAACTTCCACTTAACTAATGATAAAGAACATTTTAATATTATAACTACGTAGTTTGAGGACATACATGCCGATTTAATAATGAATTTCAGACAAAGTTTTATCACACCACAAACTGGAAGAGAGCTCTGCTCTAGATCGATTGATGCCAGGTTTGTGTCTGCGTTCTAGCTAACGGCCAGCAGCCACTGGTGATGCAGGAGTTTGTCTGTATTTCCTTCGCTAATGTGTGCATGAGACTAGGGCTTAAATGTGCATAAAGCTCTTAGTATGGCAGTAATACGGCCTAATTCTGGCACCAGCAACATTCTCCCATAGAAATTATGTCTTTTATTCCAGTAATTATTCACATTTTTAGATAAATCAACCAAAGAGCATAACAAACAACATTGAACAGCCTTTTTGAACTGGTTTAAATCTAGCTGGCAGCTTGAACTTTTGAGCTTAATGGTTTTTGGACAAAAGTTTATAGCCATTTTCTTTTAAATGAATGACAGAGCTACAAGATAAAGAATTACATCATGCGATTCCGCCAGAGAAAACGCTTTGTCCCACGGGAAAGAAAGGAAAAGGAAATAAAACACTTTGGCCAGAGATTATAAGAAAGAAGTATCAGTCATACGGGGAACAGCAGAGGTAGAGTGATCTCAAAATGATGGCGAGGTGCATTCCTAGTGCCCCGTAAGAGCATCTGAAGACCTTGGAGGAGCCAGGAACAGGAGAAAGCTGAGAGCATCTCACTGTGAAGTCAGCCAAATCCAGAGAGCAGCCACTGGGAACATCCAGAGTGTGATTTATTAAACAAAAATAAAGGAGCACATTTCTAATGACCACATAAAATATGAGGCAGGTCCAAATTCAGAAATTCAGCACTGGGGCTCCTCCTGCGTCAAGACGTCTAATGAAGCAGGGGGATAATGACTCTTCTGGCCACTGGGGGCAGTCAGATGCTGGGGGCTGGTCCCCAGGTCATCAGAAACGGTCAACTATCCAGCCGAGACCGAACTTGACTCGGCAGCGGCGAAGACGACACGGAAAAGGGTAAAGCCGTGGTCTGCACCATGCTAGACCCTCCTCTGGTCTCCTGCACCAACTGCAGAAGGTTAACGTGCAGCCGTCACAGTAGCTCTGCATTTTATTGCATGTTCCCTTTGCTTAGCCCAGGGGTACAAAGCAATAAAATTAACTGCCGTCTGTTGACTGCGTCTTAATTTATGGAATGCCAACACGCCGCTTAATAGTTTGTCTGAGCCCGGCGCATGTTTCGCATTACCCTGGGGGTGTCGCGAGATGTCACGCACCGCACGCGATGCTGCGGGAATGGCGGCCGCAAAAGGGGAGGGGCCAGGGTGCGGCAGACTCACCACACGGGCCGGTTCCTGGAACACGGTCGGGGGAAATGGGGCCAGGAGTGGGAGGTGTACGCCTCAGCGGGGGGGTCTAAAGGGGAGGAGCCACAGGGGCTCTAGCCCCAGCTGAAAGCTAATTGACCCCTGGAGTCGCCCTTCGCCCGTCACTCACTGATTCAACGCATATCATTGGCTAATGAAAATTTTGCCCCCGCTGTATGCCTTATACCGCACCTCCTGCCAAAGAAAAAATCTTAGAATCAATCCTGCTCCTCACCCCCACACACCAGTACAAAGAGGGACTTTTCCTGGCTTAGGGGAGGGGCAGGGGTGCGACAGACCGACAAATCCCGCAGATCCGATTCGCCGCAGCCAGGATGTCTGAAGTGTTAATTCTCTGAGGGGGAAGCGCCAGGCCGCCTGACTAATGACGGGCCTGGATTGTGAAGCCACCCCTTGGCTGAACCTGCCATCACTCCTGGGCCTGTGGCGGAGTAATTAGACAGCTCGGCTAACGGACTCCACTCCTGGCCTGACCCACACAGCGAGGCGGCTCTCCCTCAGAAGGGAGGGCTATAATTTTTGGTGGAGAAAAAAAAAAAAAAAAATCTGGATGACAGAGAGCAGAGAGAGAGCAGGAATAAACCCTGAAACGGGCTTTATGATTGCAGGGTGCAGCGAGAGCCGGACTCGGCTAAAACTGTCCGCTCCCGACGCGGCATCGCAACCCAACTAGCGCTCCCTGTGCTCAACAAGTAGCACACTGTACTAACTACACGGAAGGTTGTGGGTTTAAATCCCAGGGGGGCACAACGACACTGTAACCCTTCCTCAGCTTCAAGTTGCTGTGGATAAAAGCATCAGGAGATTTAATAAATGTAACTCAGTCCTATGAGAGAAATGTGGGAAAGCAACTTGCTGGGATGGAAAGAAGACTGTCACACACCGTGATCTTGTGTATCGAATGTCGAGGCAGGAAACTCTCAGACAAAACCTCTGTTAAATTCCAAGTGTTAACCTGAATATCCAAATGAGGCTTTTCTGTTTAAAAGGGGGACTCATTGTGTTTTGAACTAAAACTTCTTGTGCTTTCATTAAATTTTGCTTAAACGGTGGATGAAATCAATTTGATATTCATAATTTAGCATAATGACTGCAGGTAATTTACAGAAATGTAAGCAATAAATGGGGATTTTTAAAACTAAATGAAAGCATTATCCATGCTTAGAAGCTTCCATCCATCCATTTTCCAAGCTGCTTATCCTACTGGGTCGCGGGGGGTCCGGAGCCTATCCCGGAAGCAACGGGCA
>JAODJU010000119.1:18341824-18384583 GCA_026776725.1 Gnathonemus echidnorhynchus
TGTGTGTGTGTGTGTGTGTGTGTGTGTGTGTGTGTGTGTGTGTGTGTGTGTGTGTGTGTGTGTGTGTGTGTGTGACGTCAGCTGCTCAATAAGGCATAGTGACGGCTGTACTGCGGCTCACGCTCCTGTCAGGGAGCTCCTGTCTGTGTGTGTGTGTGTGTGTGACGTCAGCTGCTCAATAAGGCGTAGTGACGGCTGTACTGCGGCTCACGCTCCTGTCAGGGACACAGCAGCACGAGTCCCCACTCTGCTCTTCTAAAGGTAACAGAAATCAGCGGCACAGAAGTACCTTGGATCAAGCTATTAAGCTGCCTTCTGGTAAAACTGCACGTTTCTTATATCAAGATACGTTCATTTGAAAATAAACAAGGAAGAAACATTCAGAAAGGAACAGATTAGAAGAAGAATGAGCATCAAACTCAATGAGACTCTCAACAATAGTGACAGTGAAATGAGTTCTGTGCCACCAGGACACTGCACCATTTAAAATATTCACTTTCAAATCTGCAAGCATCTGAATCCCAGCACAGGCTGTTTACAGGCAGGTATCAGTACTAGGCAACGCAGACAGAGTAGAATTTCAGCTCAGGATGACCGTGCTGGATTTGCCATCATGCCATGTATTACCTTTGCAGGGCCTCGGAATTGATTGCTCCGCCCTCGACTGCCTGACCTAGATCCAGACCCGGGCCGGGAGCCTGAACTGGGTCGTGATCCAGTGCTACCGTTGCTGCTGTGCTCCCAGTCATCCTGAAACAACACAGTTATAAATAAATCAAGAGAAAGAACAAACGAACGGACAAACGAAATAAAAGTCGTAGAGCACTAACAATTTAATTAGCAAGTTATATGAACCCGGCACACAATGTTATTCAGTGATTCAGCAATTCAATTCAAGTCTATAATTAACCATCATATTATGAGAAATTTCAATCAGCCTATAGGGACTTATCAAGTTACCACAACAAAGCAAACGAAAACAGACTGAACAAATTCACCTTATTTAACAGGCCAAAGAAGCTTTAAAATAGTGCATATTAAGATAGTAAAAAACTGAAAAATGCAGCTATATTGCTCATGACATAGGGTTCCATTCCAGCTGTTCAATGAGCTCAGCAAAGGCGATTTGGATTTCAGAGTGTTTTACTGAAACTGCGGCTCACACAAACTCAGCAGTACAAAAATACCAGCGTAGTCCATCACCTGTTAAGCTTCTTCACAATTTCATACACCCACCCCCCCAAAAAAAGAAAATTAACCTAGAACCTCAGGCCATAACTTTTATCCTTTTTTCCATAGATTAAAATTAATCCAAATGTAATTCAGCTTTTTAAAAACTGCATGCATCTGCATTCACATTCAAAACAAAGGGCAAAGCATTGTTACTGAAAGACAGCGTTATGGTTTTGACAAATGATAGACATCCTAAACAAGAAAAGGGCAGGTGAAACAGAGTAACTACTACTGCTAACTGAGGGTGATGTACTGGTGATTGGAAGGCCGTTGGTTCAAATCCCGTTGCGGTCACAGTTATATCACTGTTGGGCCGTAAAGCGAGGCCCTTAACCCCAATTGCTCCTGGGTCACCATCTAACCCTGTGCTCTGGTCCTCGCTCCGGACAAAAGCGTCTGTTAAATAAACAAGCGTAAATGTACCCTTGGCGGGATTATGTCACTTCCTTACAGACAAAACACACACGCAAGCCGCCCGTAATCGGCAGGCCGTCAGGATGGCAGACGTGGTAACGATCTGAAACCCGAGCCGTAGACACAGTGACCTGCGTGACAAAAACACCGCACGTATTCCGCGATAAAACAGGAAAGCGCCAGTAACACACAGCGGAGTGTAGCGGCAGCTGAACACACCAGGAGCACCCCCCGCCCCACCCACACACCCCCAAACGGTTTACCTGACGCTCTGACTGGGCCATGGTAGAGCGGAGGATAGGGGAAAAACAGGAAAGCCCTTCAGGTGGCTCACTTCCTTAAACGGCACTGGGCACGCTAGTGACGGGGGAGGAGGCCTGTTTGCGGGGGGGGGGGGTGCCACATAAGCGGGGCGCGGCTTGGCGGTGTGTAGGGAGCAGGTGTGTTTGTCCAGGAAGGTAAAGGCAAGCCAGCGTGGCACTGGAGGGCAAAGGTCGGCCGCTCAGCGACCCTGTCCTGCCTTGCACACGGTAAACTCGTCACATCAAACAAAGGAAGCTTTAACTGCCATTTATAGAAGCATAAGAACAGCTACAATGCAAAGACATCATTTTCTCATGTCCCATCCTGCTCACCTTTCTAAGATATAGAGGCAAGAGTGAAGCCTGGGGTCAGAGCAGTGTCAGCTGCCCCCCCAGGTCCCCCAGAGTGTTGTTTTGGAGCATTAAGGGCCTTGATCAAGAGGCCACCAGAGATGTGTCCATTCAGGTATGCATGGGATTTGGGCCGGTGACATTCTGAACACAGGCAGAGAGAGCCGACCTGCTGAGCATAGCAAAATCATCACAATCACAATGCCCTACACAAACCACAGGCCTAATTCACAACCAAGACACAAAAAATGAGCATTTACATTACGTATTTTAAACCGGCAATCCAACAGGATTCCATAACATGTCAGGTGCCGCTCTGGTGGATTCAGTTACAATGTCCTCCTCTCTTTGCCCCAAAAAATCAGTATCTAAAAATGCAACATTATCTTCTGAAAGTAGGAGTGTAAACCATCGGCCCCAATTCGATTCAGTTATGAATCTTCAGGGAACAATTTGATACATCAGAAATCTTTCATTTTCTTGAATCGATTAATCAAATATTTTCATTGCCAAAATTCAAACCTTTTACTTCACTGAAAAGGATTCACAAATATGACCATGAGAACTTAATTACACAAAGTTAATGGAATACAAAGAAGGCAGAATCTCCAAACATTCGTTTTCATTATTATTAAACAGTGGGAAAAAGCCAGTGCAAACTATCAAAAAGCCCAGTAGTGAACTGTACAAAAGAAACATAATGGTATTTATACATAACTGCCTACTTTCACGTAGGCCAACTAGAGGTGGAACACACACACACACACACACACACACACACAGGACAGTACGCTCTTTTTTACTCTGAGGAAAACAAAAGATCGGTCGACCAAGTTTAAGCCAAATAATGAAGTATAAACATCTTGTGGGCTGGTACTTGGTGGTCTCTTCTAAGTGGTGAATGAGCTGACGAAATCCCTCTTCCTCCACTACGGAAAAAGTCTGACCGTCCAATAATAATAATAATAATATAATTGATACTTTATTAATCCCCGTAGGGAAATTCTTTTTATGCCTCCCTCAGCTTGCTCTTTGTAGAGCAAGCAGTCTGCGAAGGGCAGCCACCCATTGGGGCGCCCAGGGAGCTGGGGATTAAGGGCCTTGCTTAAGGACCCACAGATGTGCTGAGGCTGGGTTTGAACCGGCGACCTTGTGATTATAGGAACACAGCTTAGCCCACTGAGCCACACGCTGCCCCAATACTGATATTGTTTGCTGTTGTTTTAGCAGTTGTGTATTTTGCTCTGCTGCTGCTAATTTTGAATATTGGTAAAGTTTAAATAATCGGCCAAGACTGATACATCCGACCAACGCTGCCATATTGATTTTTAATGAATATCGGCCAATATCGATGTTAACCGAAATATTGTGTATCCGTGGGAAGCTGTCAGGGCGTCTGTTAGAGGTGATGATTGCCGTTGTGCCGGTGTGTGATCGGTCATCATCAGCCCTGTTTTGGTTGTATTAGCATGTCGAATTAGCGTCGAAGCTACTTGGTGAGACTGAGCTCTCTCAATGCATCTTTACGCCTCTATCTAAAACTGAGCTACAGCTTCCACTATCGGAAAAGATCGATTTCTGAACAGATGACAGAACAGTAATGCCCACATCACCCTAAAAGGTTTGCTTCCAATTTTCGGTCTATTACAGTTTGCTTCAAATCAGGACATTTTAACCAGAAAAAAGTGTATATAATGTCATATAAGATATATGTAAAAAAATACATTTAATTCCAAATTAAGCATTTAATAAATCAATGTGGCGGTTCTTGTTCTGTATTGTGCTTTTTAATATTTATTAATAGATATGAACAGACCATTAGCTATTTTTATGTTAATTAAATAAAAATGTAAATACTTGAGCATTGATTAAAAGTTACTTATGATTACAACTCAAATATTAATTGAACAATGCTCCATAAAGACGGACAGACAGAATAGTCACGTTACAGAATGGTGGAGAGGAACATCAAGCAAAAGGACGGGTGTTTTGGTTTCAGCACAGAGGAAACTCAGAGGAAAACAAAACAGCAATGGGTCATGGGAAGGGTCACAACAGAATGTGTGACTGGGTATCAGGGCCCCGGGTTTTATTTAGGGGCCACAAGAGGAAAGTCACTGCCAATGTATATTATGGACAATGAGAAGATGAAGTGAATGAATGGACTCATCACCTGTCCTGGGATCTACTGTAAACCAGAAACTTTTCCTGCATGTAAATCCTGCACCGTTTAGCTATCCAGATCACATAAAATGTACATAAAAACTGTCTAGACCACAGGTGTCAAACTCCAGTCCTGGGGGGTCGGAGCCCTGCACAGTTTTTGGTTTTGGATTCAACTCCTCGTGTACCACACAGCTCTAGAGCTGAATCATTTGTGGTGGAACAGGGAAATAACTAAGCTACACAGGGCTCCGGCCCCCCCAGGACTGCAGTTTGACACCCCTGCCCCAGACAATATCAATGCAAAGTCATGCACAGAGGGGTGGAAAAAGCAGTGCTAGCAGAGAGAGACCAACCAGGCACACTCCATGGAGAGAGACCAACCAGACACACTCCATGGAGAGAGACCAACCAGACACACTCCTCACTCTGTATATGGCCCTGGACTGTTCCATAGTAAATCAGTAACACTGATCTCATTATATATTATTGGGGGGGGGACCTGCCCGTTTCATATCAACACAAATGAACCCCGAAAAACACGCAGACTAAGAACGGCATTATGTCCTTTACAGAAATAGTGGTTAAATCTGTAACTAGTGATGAAAGACAATTCTACAGGTCTAGGAGCCTATTCTGGGCAGCAGAGGGTGTAAGTCCAGTGGGCAGCCGGGATGAAATGACAGCCATACGCAGTCATACATGACAGGCAATACTGAGGCGCCAGTTAGGCTAAGTGCGTGTCTCTGGATTGCAGGAGGAAAATCATGTAACATGGAGAAAGCATGCGAGCTCCACACAAACGCCTCACGACCCTGGAAGTGTGACAAAACAGTGCTACCTGCTGAGCTACCATGCCAGTGACACCGTATTCTATGTTTATGAAGACAGTGAAATACACTGTATTCTATGTTTATGAAGACAGTGAAATACACTGTATTCTATGTTTATGAAGACAGTGAAATACACTGTATTCTGTGTTTATGAAGACAGTGAAATACACTGTATTCTGCGTTTATGAACACAGTGACAGTGAAATACACTGTATTCTGTGTTTATGAAGACTACAGAAATAAATGACAAAGCATAAAAACTAGAGATGCAGCATGATATTGCCACGGCATCGGTATCGGGCAACAAAAGCTTAAATAGTTCATTATCGACATCGGCTGAAACGAAAATTTCCACCGATGAGCCAGGCCAACACGGTGACGTGTTAACCAAACGCAAGTGACGACGCTGAATTATGAGCCCCAGCAACAAGTTTCATGTCAGCTGTATGGAAGTATTTTAAAATATTTTCTGAAACAGATAACATGCTATTTGCAATGCTTCTAAAGTGACAGTAATATGACAAAGGGTAAAACAATACTCATTTATTAACACTGCCAATTTAATAACGCATCTTAAGAGTCGCCATCCTGAACGGCATAAAGACAAATATGTGTATGTAATGCTATCAGTAGCTGCCAAAATTAGCTTGAAAATATTGAAATACGGACCATCAACACCACAACAATTACTGTATCTACAGAACACTGCATGGACTTTCATTTTCATGTTTCATGTTCACATCTAGCTTCTGTTTGCACGTTCGTACAGTAACCCGGATCTCACTGTGCAATATCTGGGAGTGCAATACCTCAGCTGCTGTTTAGATTACAACAATATACATTCTATTTACATACATAACCACACAAGTATACTAGCATGTTTTATATTTGTATAATATATTCTTTTTAGTACTTTAAATCAGTTTAATTTGTAGCTTTACTATTTTTCTATTTTTAAGTGATATTTCTTGTGTGTGAAGGTACCGCAAGGACAGATACTCAATTTCATTGTACTCTGCGCAATGACGATAAAGGAATCTTGTCTTGTATCTTACTTGCAGAAATCCAATATCGTACATCCCTAATTCAGTGAAAGAAGGTAATCAATAGTAAACCAATTCATTAAAAAACTCAGAATATAATCACATGGAGGGGAAGGAGCAGTAAGGCAAGCAAAACAAAAACAAGAGCTTACACAGCTGAAAATAGCACTCAGGAAAAAGAAATTTTGGACATCGAACTTTCACGAATGGGGAATCGGTATAATGAAATGCTCAATTAAATACCCAGCAGTAGAGCGGTTCTAGACAGCAGGATATAGAAGCAGTGTTTTGTACCTCCTGCTGGCTTCTGATAACTATATTTCCATGGGACACAGGAAACAGGTGCACAACTCCCCCCCGCCCACAACTGTCAACACAACATAAATATTACCACAGTCTGACAAAGTTGTCTCTCTTTTACCAGCGCTTCAGGTGGCAGTCTGACCTCGCAATGTTGTCAAATCACCTCTACATAACGGAAGCAGAAATGCGACGAAAGCAGGTTTAGTGCCATTACATTCAGAACCCTGGATGAAAGCTATCGATGTAATCGTCTTATGAAAAGCAGAAGAAATACAGCCCATCAGTAAAATTAATAAAAACTAAACTTTCAGCTTTTAAAAATGTAACCACGTCGGGATAAAATTAGGACACAAACAAGCTTTGAAATAGGGGCGTTCGTGGGATCTGTCAGGAGGCTGAAATACGCATTACATCATTAAATTATTCATCACCTGGGACAACAGACAACATTTGCATCTCTTTCAGTTTGACACTCCTAATTACATTCCTTCAATATCAGAAGAGACGTCAGCTTTTATTGGTTGTTTATCAAACAATGTTTATATAGCATAAAATGTTCCAGCTTGATTTATGTTGCCAAAGCTCAAATGAGCTCAGGAGTCTTAATAAAGAGTTTTTAATAGGAGTTTTAATAAACAGCCGGGGAAGCTCTCCGTCCCAGTGGCAGTGAGACGCCAGATGAGGCCTGCACACCTCCCATGGAGCCACACACACCCAGAGCGCTGCCAGCACACAGGAAGGGGCGGGACTTGGGAAGACACTTCCTGTATGCGCGGCGCTAAGCCGGTCCACAGTAAACACAAGCCTCCAAACAAACTGGGAAACAGCGGGTCGGTATGGCGACTCGTACAGCCTGAATGATTAACTGCCCTGAAGGAGACGGGAGACAGTAATTAAGGCTTTGCCAGCCCTGGCCAGTATCATTCCAGACTCCTTAGTATGGGAGTTTGGTCTCCTAGCAACCAGTCAAATGCAAAGCCAAGGACAAGCTCACGATGGCTAGAAAGGCAACTGACACGTTTAATCTGTCACTTGAAATCAGAACTTATCTTGATACCAAATAAAAATGAAACATCTTCCAAACTGAATGCTTTCTAATAACATTTATGTTACCTGATTCGAATGAGTTTCCTGCTAGTCACCTGCTTTTAGGAATACACACACTCATAGATACATGTTTACATACATAAAATATTAATAATATATTTATACTTTATTTCATGTTCAGTATATGAACAGTCCATGCAGACATTAAGTTTACTACTGGTGAAAGTGATTCCTGCGGTGTCAGCTATAGAACGGAAATCTCCGGAAAGTCGCATGCAGGCATGAAGAGGGGACGGTCATCTCCCGCCATCTGCTCTGTGGGCAGCGACCCGGACACAGCAACGGGACTCACTGGCTTGGTAGATCCCCTCCCTCGAGACGACGACCAGCTTCCATCTATCTTGTCACTGCAGTATTCAGTCCACTGTGAGACAAGAAGAGGTGGGAGGCAGGGGGGGACAGTGACAGATAAGTCAGGCTTCTTGTCATTTACAACGATTTGGAAACAGCAGCCCAAACCGGATACTGTGTAACAAATCAACTTGGGGAAAAAAAAAACACAAAAAAAGCATTTTTTTTTTTTTTTTTAAAATGCAAGAGCCAAAGTAAGTATTTATTTCCATTCATTCACATATCATATAAATCCCTACACGGTCCAATTTGTAAAGGTTACTCCTGCGTTTTGATAATATACAGTGTCAAACATTTTGATCTTTTATCCAAGTTGACTTTACAAATTTTAGTGTGTAGCAATATTAATAGTTTAATTTTAATTAATTATACAAACAGTAATTTAAGGACGACATAAGAGGTTGTTTCTAAATGTGGTGTTATTCTGGTGTAATTGTGGTATAATTTTATGCTTTAAACACAGTATTAATCAGTCTTGGCTGAGATCTTGGCTATGCTAGTTCCAACACACATACTAATAAATCAGACTTAAGGCCATCACAGAATAATAAACCTGGGATTTATGTGAATTACTAATTACAGACTACCCGGCTTTCAAAGGGGAGAACGTGTAGCACACAGGCACACACTTGAGTGAATTCTTCGGGGAGATACAGAGACCAGGCTGTCGAAATAAATGCAAGAAAATAACATATTTAAAAACAGTACGGCTTTTTTGATTTGATGTTTGTCAAAAACAAGACTACCATCAAGACATACCATGAGAAACTATGCAGACAACCTAGTTTTCGAGTGCAGACATGTCACATGTTCCTGTCGTCACTAAGGGCACATTCTTTAAAAAAAAAAAAAAAGAAAGAACAAGCGGCATAGCAGCCGGTTTCATTGTATGAATCGTGTGTCATTAACCTGTTAGGACATTCCAGCCACTGTCGGGTTTAAGAGGTATAATATTCACTACAGCAAAGTGAGGCTTGTCTCAAACACATCTGTGAGGGACCACAACAGAGCCATGGGGCAGGGAGACTTAGAGGGCACCAGGCTGCCCCTTCATGAGGGCATGATTCTAGGACTGGCAGGCAGGGGGCAATATTAAACACACAACCCCACCCTGCTCACTCTCCCTCCCGTAATCATCATCAAAACATCATAACGCCATAATTCAGCGATAATTATTTACGAACACACAGTTTCCAGCAGTCCAAAGTAAAAAAAAACAAACAAAATAGAAGCAGAACAGCTGTCTCAGAATGAATAAACCTTTCAATAGATTCGACCCACTGATGGATACTGAGAGGTCTTTGCCATGTTTAACTCATCTGTCTCAATCCAGTCTCTGTCTGGTTCCGGTCACCATGCCAGTTGGAACAAAGTCTCACAAACTGGGTATCTGTATGGATAACCTGTAGCTATTTATATTATCCAACATGCATTTCATAAAACAGTAAAAAGTATTCCAACTATCACATATTTACATATTTATCAGACAATTTTGTCCAAGACAGGCAAATAGCACGTTGCGAACATTCATGCTGTAAGGGAGTCGACCGCGTGTAAGTGCAGAGAGGCTGAGCTTCCAATTAAACCCCATTACGCAGGAAACTCGGTCTATTATGGACATGGGACATTTTTGACAACTTCTGGACATTATTAAGAAAAATATCACAATATGCATGTCTGTTAGACTGGACTCCACTGCAGGTTCAATTCTTTGGCACATCCCAAATCGGCACATCCCAAATCGGCACATCCCAAATCGGCACATCCCATATCGTCTGGGGCAGCGTTGCACCTTCTTCCTTCCTCACAGCTCTACTCATTTTTCACCATGGAGCACAAAAACACAGCTTCTCCCCAAAAGCTGCATATGCCACCAAAGATAAAAGTATCTTTAAAAATTTGAAATGAAAACTGAAATGAAACGTTATTGATCCATGGGGAAATTCTCTTCCCACCTGCCCCATCTTGCTCTATATGACACATAGATACATATACAGGTGAGAGCGAGCTTCGCAGCGAAGGGCAGCCACCTGCAGGGGGCCCTGTGGAGTTGGGGGTTAAGGACCTTACTCTAGGGGTCACAGATATGACTATTCTGCTGAGGCCGGGGTTAAAATGGCGACCTTCTGATCAGACACAGAGGCTTAGCCTCTGACTAAGGAATGTCTGCTGTGGGTTCAGGGCTATCAGCTCTCTCTGTTATTAACTCAAAGGCTGCATGTTCGTAGTTCTTGCGGATTTCTCATATGTTTTTGTCCAATGCTACATACAAGTGAAGATCACAGTCCCTGGACTAACTGGCATTAAGGGCCTTGCTCAAGTGCCCAACAATAAAATCACTGTCAACCATGGGATTTAAATCAACAACCATCTGATCACAGACATAGAGTCACACAACACTCCATTCAAGCTGTATGTCACACATTCCCTCTATGTTCAACTTACAGACCAAATTTGAGCTATGCAACGAAACCCTTACTGGGCTAGTGAGTGGGTTGCGAGCTCACACCCACCTGAAAACTGAATGAGTAATCAAACCCTTTCTAAATGAGTGAGTGCGTCTTCAGCTCACATCCACCTGTAAAGTGAATGAGTAATCAACCCTTAATGGGTGAGGGAATGGGTCATGAGCTCACACCCAACCTGCAACACATGGGACTAGGTGAGTAATCAAACCCTTACTGGGTAAGTGAGTGGGTCTTGAACTTACACCCACCTGAAAACGGAGTGAGTAATCAAACCTTTACTGTATGAGTGAGTGGGTCTTGAGCTCACACCAACCTGAAAACTGGATGAGCAATCAAAACCTTACTGCATGAGTGAGTGGATTTTTACCTCAAATCCAACTGTAAACTGGATGAGTGATCAAACCTTTACAGGGTACGTAAACAGGTCATGAGCTCACATCCACCTGTGACACATGAGACTAGGTAATCAAACCCTTTCTGGGTTAGCGAACGAGTCGCAAGCTTACACCCACCTGTGACACATGAGACTGGGCCTTCTCCCCATCCACATCTGCCTCGGTCTTGTCGCTCAGCAGGCCCTGAACCTGGTACTCCAGCACGTAGCTGTCGATAAAGCGCTCCAGCTCCTCGATCTCCTGGGAGCGCGTGCTGCCGGCCTCCGAGGACGCAGACGCCACCGAGGAGGTCTCCATAGCAACCTGCCGCTGGCACCCGGGAGGGGGGTGGGGGTGGGGAGGCTGGCACGAGAGGCGACCTGCGGGGGGAGGACAGAGAGTTAGCTGGGAACGAGCACATCGCAAGGCGTCAGACAGATAACGTGAGTGCACTGATAAGGGATGCATTCATTTCATGGCTGCAAGTTATTTAGCCAGACAAACATTGCAAAAATAAACATCAACATATAAAAAACACAGATGAATTAATAACACAGAAACATTTCTGCTAATAGTAAAGATTTTAACCATTAAAACAAACTGCTTTGAATTTAGCTCTGGTCCCATATGGTACCTGATTCCCTTATATGTAGCCCTACCGCATATTTTAGACTTAGTCGGAACTTTACTGATCAGATAACCCAGTATGTACTCCTCAGGCATGCCTGTTGGTGCAGCTGATCACGTGACAGCTGGCTGACAGTTTGTTTCTGAAAGGGCCAGTTGCTAATCCTCTTTATAATCACCAACTGAGAGCTTGGAAGCCAAAGAAGATTTGCAGTTGCGGCAACCATCTTGCTAATACCTACGGAGGGTTACCATGCACTGCAGGCAGCAGACAGACCATATTCACCTGTTAATTGGTGAACTCTCTTATCCCAAGCAACCATTTCAACTGTCATCTTTCATCATTCTCATACGAATGAACTGATTCACTCCTGCTCTCACAATCAAAATTAAGACATTTATTCCACTAAAGGCAGCCTCTCCAGCGTAAGCAATACCAGCCAATATTCTTTCATCCATTTTCCATATCAGCGTTTCCTATGCAAGGTCGCGGGGCCTGAAGGCCGTCCTGGAAATATTATCTAGGTGCAAGGCATGCTGACCTACCGCAGGGGACGCAGACATCCAAACCTATCTACGATTTGGCAATTTTAAATAACATCAGCATGTTTTTGGACTGTGGGGGGAATCCGGAGAACCCAGAGGAGACCACACGACGAGGCGGGGAGAACATGCAACCTCAACACACACGGAACCAGGGCAGAGACTCGAACCCGGGTCCCACGCTGCCACATGGCCCTCGCCAAGATTCAATCCAATGCGACGTTTCGTCACTCTACTAAAGAACAGCGCGAAGGTATCAATGCAGTGTCAGAGGGGAGAAGAAAGCAGTCACCATTCGTAATCCGTGCCAGTAACAGAGCATGAACGCTAATTCTGTGCTTCACTCTAACAGCGTGAAACTTCGAGGGAAGTGAGCATAGCCTTCTTCCTCAGATTGTGAAACACATCTTCCTTCTCTTCACAACTACAAGCAGTTTAAATTCATCCGTTTATCTCCCAGAGTGATTTTTCTTTTATGGTGAGTGGCTGTTTGAATCTCAGCTTAAAGCACGTCTCCGAGCTGTTAGAACAAAGATTCAGCTAGGAGTGCAACATTGCTTTGGGTTTACATACACACCTTGTCCATTCCCATGGCTACTTCACCATAATCTTATTGATACGACAGTCAATAGTTTCAAGCATTATTTCATGTAGTGACCACATTTTTTGATTTTTAGTTGCGTCAGTCCATCCGGGGCGACCCCTGTAACGCAAACGCGACTGCAGCAAAACAGTGGAATCGAATCCCTCAGTCCCCACAGCTCTTCTTCTCTGCCCTTGACAGAATGTGCTGGATACAGCTGCACTCTGTCTCTCTGACAGTTAATAAATCATGAATGAAAGACTTATCCCATTACCCAGCAGAGAAACACCTTTGACAAAACCAGAGCCAAAAATATTCTCATTGCATCTCAATGCATTTCCACAATGAACCCACCGGGCAACAATCAGTATCTGATAATAAGATTCTCTGGCAGGAAATCAGACATTCAACAGCATTTGGAACAGGACAGAAATCGGCGTTCTGAGATGCTAACAAGTGGACCAGATCTTTAAGGAGACTGTAAATGACGTCAAGCACACCACTAGACCACTAAATTAGGACCCATCCTCTCCTGTGTGGTGCCTCCCAGTGTGACGTGCATTAATTACTGAACACAACTAGGCCAGGGTGCGCACCAGCACACTTTACAGCCAGGGTGAAACTGGCAGCAGTACACCCAGGTTTTTACACCAATATGATGTGAGTGACTTAGTCTGTGCCCACAAGAAATTAAGAAATTTTCTGTGTAACGTGCAACACAAATAGGCAAGATACACTCAGAACCACATTTTACTCTTCTCAAAATTCTTCACAAACCCCTCATTGAAAAAACTCTGAATGCCTCTATCACTCAGGGAGCACATGGAAGCCATATACATGGTTTCCTTTACATTATAGGCTTTAAATTTTGGGTCATCCCTAGTAACAAAATAATCATTTTCAGGCAAAGTCAGAGATAGGCAGTCACTGGTGGCTCTATAGCAAACTACGCTAAAACCGTCCATCCATCCATCTTCGGAGTACGTATCCCGAACAGGGTCGTGACAACTCAGCTGTTTAGGTAGAAGAAAAATCAACAACAAAGAGCTGATTTTATATGACAGAGTACGGTTGGGCAGTATCTACTTTTTCATACCGCAGTAAAGTGTATTTTGACTGATTTCAAAAGCAAAGCTATTATGATCGACAATTGTTATCACGGGACACCCCTGTCCCCAGGGTGATGGCAAATTTTATTACTAAGATTTAAGATGACCACAGTATACCTGCCACGCCCAGCTCCGTCCGATCCTCCTGTGTGCCACGCCCACCTCGTTACCTCGTGTTCCTACCTGATGGTTCTCACCTATTGCTCATTTACCTCAGCTTGTCTAGTGTATTTAGTCCTTGTCAGAGTCAGTCTTCCCCAGACTTGTCATTGATGTTTGCCGTCGTGCTTCCCCAGTCCTGTCTTTTGAATAAATCCCCGTTGTCCCCGACTCCCTGGCTCCTTTTCCCTGCTTTCCCGTTCCCCTGCAAGCTGTAACGTGACAATACCATATTACCTAGGATCAGACAAGTCTAGGACAGAGAGAGAAAAGCTACATAAAGTTGTGTCCAGTCATGTTTGTTTACATCTAGCTATCAGACTGAGTTTAACATTAACTAATAATACAATAGGCTGGTCAACCTGACAGCATGGGTGTTTCAGAAAAAAATTGCAACTGAGTTTTCCATACCGATATCCATGTCTAACATCTATGTAACAAGCTTTAAATCCTAAAATTCACTCATATAACCTAATGAGTTAATGGATCTACAGTACTGTGTATTTTTGTCCTCCCTCCAGTAATTGTTATAAATTGTATACATGTGCATTTATATGTACTAATTACCAACTGTTTTTCAGCAATACCTGACCAGCTTCTCTCAAGTGAGGGAATATTTTTTAATTTTCCCAGCACTGACGTTTTGGTTTTTGTCTTTTTTACTTCATCTAGAAAACCTGACACTGCAATCACTGCGACAGACAGACAGACAGACAGACAGAGACAAATTGACACCACAATCCTCAACTTGAAAACTGGCTGTCGCATGGATAGATGGAAGATTTTAATACATCAGTTCAGCAGGTACAAATTTAACACCAATGTTAATATCAAATACATGGCTCATAAATTGGAAGTCTTTAAAAAAAACTAGGTAAAGAGTATTACCATAGAATAGACTGCAATTTAAGGTTTTTTTCCTCCTTTAGTCACTAATTAATTGATTGATGGATTGATGGATGGATTGATTGATGGACTGATTGATTGATCAATCAATTACTATATTTAAAACTGATCCTTCATTGGCCATTTGCTTGGCCATTTGATTGGTTAAACCTGAATGGAGAGACCAATTCCAAATGCCTCCCTTTTGTGGATCTTCTTTACACAGTTGTGTATTTTCTGGTATGCATAGTGTGTTTCCTCCGTAAAATGGATTTTACAAGCCTGATAAATAAATTTCATGCCAGGAAAGCAGAGAGGATAGTAAGAACTTGTTTTTGCATTCTTGTGGAATTTGCCCCTCTCTGTACAGTTATCTGTGGTCTTTGCTATCTATGGTAGTCGTGTATTGAGCGCAGATTGTGGATGCAGTTGACACGCACTGGATCACAGTGTAATGTTTTAAGTTTACCGCTACTGAGATGTGTTTATTCAATGAGGTCTCTGTTAAGCCATTTCTGGTTGCTGCATGTGACTCATGTGGAAGTGGAAGCTTGCGGGTTTGTTGTTCCTCTGATGTGATCGTTCTCATTTGATACAGCGTCACATTCTCTGTGACTTCGTAGAAATTATTATATAGTAATTATAATACGAGGGGCAGAAGAGGGGCCCACAGAGTGTAGCCTAGAGGGCCCTGAACTCGTTAATCTACCACTGCTTCCATCCACACTGTCTGTCAGTTTCTATATCTGTTCATGATCAAAGAGGTGTATCCTCTTCCCTCACTGTAAATCTCACATTTGAGAAGGACCCACATGTTCTCAACAGGACTTTCAGGTGACAAAGGGGGTCGGCTCAACTTTCGGACCATTTGCTGGTTGGGTAAGCAGTGGAGTGCTTGGATGCCTGTGGTGGATCATTGTCCTACATAAACTTCATGGCCTTTGACTTCTTCCTGTACCACTGTATGAAGAGAGTAACCTTGCAGACCATGTCAGTATGTCAGGAAGCTGATTTTTCAGTCCATCTTCAACCCAAAAATGTCCAGCTAGCTCAACCATAATGACAGCAGCCCATACCAGTAGGCACCACCTTAAGGGGGGTGAAAATCACAAGCCTCAATATGTTCTCCCTCATGTAGATAAGATATGGCTAAAATTTGAAGCAGATTGGGACAAATTTAGAGGAAGCTCAAAGTGCTACAATAATCCTCATAATGCAGTGAGGTATTATAATGGGGTAGGTTACAGCTCTGCAACATGGTGTCACTGGAGGATAATTGGGTCCTGGCAGATTCATGTTTAATTCTTTTCAAGTCTCTTGCAGTAAATTTGCACTTTTTCTTCTCCTTAACCACAAAGGCTATTTGCAACAAAATGTTTGATTGTTCGCTGGTCATACCTCAATAGTTTAGAAATGTCAAGAGAGTTGCATCCGCCTGAAAGGAATCTTACAAATTTGGACTTTTTAGTGTAAGCAAAACCCATTTTCTTAGCCCAATTTACCCATGAAGCTGAATAATAATTACGCACACCTTAATATTCAGATGATGGCGCCAGCTTTTTGGTACTATATGGACATTAACTTAACACTGCTAATAATTTGCATCAATCAATATTTTAGGCATACTACTATTGAAGCAACCATAGTAACATTAGCGGTAACTTTCTGACATGGCTCCAGTGTGAATGCGAAACCGTAACAGACTACTATGTTGGGGCGCTTCACCCGTTACTTTTCCATTATGGAAGACTAGATGGGAATGAAAATTTGTTACCTATTCCGTGTTGTTTTTACCTGATACATTGACGGGTTTTGTATGTGAAAGGGGGTCACACCAGGAGAGACTCGCTTCCCACAACAAATCTGCTAAGTTCGATTGAGTCACATACACAGTTAGGCAGTGTGCACGGCAGTTAGGCTGAGCCACGTACACAGTTAGGCAGAGTGCACAGCAGTTAGGCTGAGTCACATACACAGTTAGGCTGAGTCACGTACACAGTTAGACACTGTGCAGGGCAGTTAGGCTGAGTCACATACAAAGTTAGGCACTGTGCAGGACAATTAGGCTGAGTCACGTACACAGTTAGGCACTGTGCAGGGCAGTTAGGCTGAGTCACATACACAGTTAGGCTGAGTCACGTACACAGTTAGGCTGAGTCACGTACACAGTTAGACACTGTGCAGGGCAGTTAGGCTGAGTCTCATACAAAGTTAGGCACTGTGCAGGACAATTAGGCTGAGTCACGTACAAAGTTAGGCACTGTGCAGGGCAGTTAGGCTGAGTCACATACAAAGTTAGGCAATGTGCAAGGCAATTAGGCTGAGTCACGTACACAGTTAGGCACTGTGCAGGGCAGTTAGGCTGAGTCACATACAAAGTTAGGCACTGTGCAGGGCAATTAGGCTGAGCCACTTACAGTTATGCAGTGTGCAGTGCAGTTAGACTGAGTCACACACAAAGTTAGGCTGCATGCAGTGCAGTTAGGCTGAGTCACACACAGAGTTAGGCTGTTATACGTTGCTGAGTGATAGAGTGGAGAAGGACTGTAGAACTGTAGAAGACAGTTTGTTAGTACTAGTAGGAGATAACTACTTATATGATCGTTTGCTTTTCTCATGTTCAGCAGTATTTAAATATATAACCATGCAGTTACATAACATCCAGATAGTCTGTCAAGCAAACCTTCATGGCTCAAAATACACCTGAAATTTGAAGAAAAATACACAAACAGATAAGGTCAATGGCCTTATAGCGTAACCTGGGCAACAGCTGAACTTGCAGAGGCCTTTGCACACACTAAGCTAATTTTCTTCAATGGTATGATCAATTTAAAAATAACCTTGTTATATACATGTTAAACACAATATCTATGGTAACAGATTGGCTTTGTAAGCTTAAAAAAATTGTCATACAATTCTAATCAATATTGGGCAGCTCATTTACACAACAGAAAGATAAAGGAAGCATAAAAGATTAAAAACTGTAAACAACTACACACACATCAATACTAGCAAGTCACAAGCCAGATTAACAGAAGATAAGTCAGAAATAAATAGCCTTAAACCTGGATTTCAGGACAAGGTTTCCCTACGCTCAATACCAGAGTTCAACAATTCTTAATACAACTCATGCACTTCTGTCATCTACACAATAGAACTGCAAAGGTATTACAATACTGGTAACGGTCATTTATAAAACAAACTTTAAGCTACAGAGGAGTTTCCTACGTACGCAAGTGTGGTTTACATGCTGGCGGTCACTGTGCCATACAAGCTCAGGCAATAACTACTACAAGAGTAACCACAGGCTAATTGACGAAACCATGCAGCATAAGTTCAAAGGAAACCACACAATGCAACCCTGAAAGGTAGCTTTTCCATATGATGGGATCATTTCCAGCAAATAATTAAAGAGCCTGCAGTACACTGCACGATTATCACAATCTCTCCTTATGCTGAATCAAGAATCAGGCAGGACATCTCAGTAGACGTCCTTAGTATCTCAGGGAAAAATTACTTTTCACAAACAAAAATAGATCAGTGTAGCGTAGTAATGTATACTATCGGGATTTTAAGTCTTTTACATCTTGTTTTTTTCCCCAAAAGTACTTATCTGTACTGTACTGGCAGCTCTGAAAAATGATAAAACCAAAATGAAAACTTTGATGTAAAAAATGTCAAATTTAAGCGTTTTATCATAAACAAGCTAGCGAAATTCCACACTGATTTAATTTCTGAAACGGCCAAAGAGCAGGAGCTCAGAACTTAATCGCATCACACTCAGATACCAGAAAATCTCTCAAAAGCAATCAAAAGCATGAGGCACAGAAAAAATTCCTCTTACTTTCTAAAGCTAAATAAGTATTTCCTTGCAAACAGTTCAAACTGAAGCGAGTTTCACAGTAGTGAAGCATTTGAATGAGAAAAACACAATGATGTCACTCATGATGTCATCATCTTCTTCTATATGAGACACACAGACATACACAGGTGAGACTGAAGCTTGGGGTCAGAGCACATGGTCAGCCATATATCCGGCGATTCTGCAACAGTTTTCAAGTTTGAGGGCCCTGCCCTTGCTTGTCTGGGGTGCATAGGATCCAAAAGTAGTCAACCCAAGCTTAAAGGTTAGTGATGCACACAGACAGAAGCATGTGGCTACTAAGTTCCTTAGAAATGCATGAAACGTTATGTACGAGTATCAGGGCTGGACGATATCACATTCTTATTACATTGTGCATGCACAATAATCACCAGGGCTTCGGATGACGGGCAAAACATTTGGCTGGACACCAGGGGCCTGTTTCACAAAGCAGGATTACTTGCTTAGCCAGATAACTTGCCAGATTTAAGGTAGTCTGGGCTAAATGTAAGTTGATGAAAATAAGGTGTATTTAGCCCAGACTACCTTAAATCTGGCAAGTTATCTGGTTAAGCAACTAATCCTGCTTTGTGTAACAGGCCCCAGCTTTTCGGTACTATGCAGACGTTTATTTACAGGCACAATTTGTTAAACAGAGTAGTATTGCTAAAATATTAATGCGATGCGTTTTGTGACACTGAAAAGTTAGTAACCTGTATAAACTTGGAGTATTGTTATGTTTTTAAAGTTCAGCTAGCGGTGCACACCACATAATACTGTTTTGGTATATACTCTGGTTTGGTATACTTTAGTGTGATATGGCAGTGAAGAAAGGAACAGCTCAGTAGCCAGGACATTTTTAAAAGAGTAGGTCTTGGGGTAAACAAGGTAAAAAGATGTTGGTGGAGTGGTGGTACTTTTCGCAGTTTAAAGTCTGACGGGTTTATTAAACACAAGGATATGCCGAATATAAACTGATTACTAACTGTTGAGTGTCATATAATGCCTCATTGATATTTTAAGCATACTACTGATCTACATATAGTACCGAAAACCTGGTGATTATTGCGCATGTGCTATATAATATTAACGCGATATCGCCCTGCCCTATCGAGTATATCAATGATGCAGTATATTATTAACAACTGAAACAATAACATACAGAGTAATGTTTGGTCTGCTGGGATTCAAAGCTATGAATTATTAATAATAATTACAATGCATTCAGCAAGACCGGTCTGTTCTTTATCTTACAGATGACAATAATCGGCACCATAAAGAGCTGAAGAATGATTCCAATAATCTCAACACACTTATTTGAAAAGAAATATACTTCCCAAGGCAGTAGGAACAGCACTGCAGAACAACCTATTATGTCCACCAATGCGCTTCTTTGATTACATCAGCTGTTCACGCCATCACAAGATATTTCATTAGCTATGGGGACTCTTCCTGCAGACGAGGGGCCACAGAGGACCTCATGCGGAATTGTGTATATCGAATACTCCAAAACCTCAAGATAGTTACATGCTGTTGTTTGGCAGCTTCATTAATGTTACACTAAAAAGCAGAGAATAAGAGAAATGCAGTATTAGAAGATGGTACCAGCAGCTCTGCGTGGACTTTGAATGGCCGAAGGGGATGATTAATGCTGACTGCATGCCAACTGACGCAATTAGAGCTCTTCGGGTGACAATATACAAGTAAAAACTAACTTTACGTATTAGTTCACTGTCCAGATCACCGCTACTGACACCGTCGATGCAATTCCACCTCCCTGGACCTCAAAAGAAAAGGAACACAGATTACAAAAGCATGACAGTATGCTTTTTTTGAGAGCCAGAAATCCAGTAATATACACCGTATCCTTAAAACAATACTACAGTGTATTTTTTATTTCACAAACATAATAGAGAATGAAAAAATAAACTACTTTTTGCATTTAGGGATATTTCAATCAGTAGAATTAATCCTGTCTGTGTCTGAGTTTTCATACACAGATATTTTAATGCAGTCGGTCTCACCCTGAGTAATGACAAATGGTATGCTGTCAACATACATAACCACAAAAATACGGCTTCCGAAGAGGTGCAAGGGCTGCACCGAAACATGGGCTGTCACTGGAACACAGGAGGATTCCAGAAGCATGAGCTGTGATTACACCCTCGCTTAAAGGGCTGAGGGTGACAATAGGCAAACTGTATCCTCAGCCTGACCTGCCGCTGAATTTTGGAAGGATGAGATTTTGTAGGGACACGTATTGAGCGTGGCACAGTTATTCTAAATGTGCCTGATGTACAAAGCCACCCCATTGTCCCACATGGACCATCCCTCCCCCACAGCTATACACTGATGGGATCCAATACAGTGGCCTTTACACTGTCACTGCAATACCAGTGACAACACATACACAGCAACATACTATAAAAAGTTACTGATGTATGCAACTGCAGCGGAAGATGCTGCAAAATCATTTGTGAAATAACTAAACAACACAAAAAAACAAACGAGAAAAAAAAACCTTCAAAAATATGATTAACTAATGGAAAATCTAGCCAATTGACAGTTCAGGAGACTTCGTGGTGGGTGGCTTTCCAGTGAGCTTTCAATCAATGCCTGGTTACCCAAACAGGTACCAGTAAAATGACCCTAGGGGAACTGGATCAAATCAGCCACAGATTTAACAATGATCTGCATTTTAATGGAGATATTCTACAAACATTATACAATACCTGTAGTAGACATGCCTGTATTAGACACATCATGACATACTTGGGCTATGCGTCCATATTTTTATTACTGTTATGTAACATTACGCGACATAAGGAGCAAAAGTAGCGCTCCAGCTATTCTGGCTGAGTTTCTATTAAATAATTAAAATTAATGATACAGCTGTACTGATGGCGCAGCTTAAATACGGGCAAATGTGTTGATATTTTATGTTCAAAATATGATCATTTCACAAGTTGCTATCACGTTCAGAGTATCGGTAATTTACACCTAATAACTTACAATACTTGCTAGCGTGCAGATTACAGTAATAAAATGTGATTGCGTACATAGCGAGGGTGACTGCCATCGTTTCATGGAAATCTCCCTATTAAATATAAACATCGCAATAAGAATCGTTCAGAAGCCAAAGACAAGCAGCAATATAATGTTGACAATGGGATAAGAAAAATTCAGACCGTCTGCAGAGTATTATTCATTTGCGCATTTTACACTCCATAGATTTCCAGCGCTAAAAGGTGATTTTCCCTTAAAAGATATTGATTACTTAAGATGACTAAAAATGCTGTTCCGTTTTCACAGCAACATCCTTTCCACTTAGTCTGCCATGCAATTTCGAGGACATCCTAATAATGGTATACTGTCTTTGGCATACAGGTTCAATGTTTTTAAATCAAATTACCGAGCGACAAGAAAAGCCTTAAAACGACTATTTCCCGACTATAAAAATGATCATCTCGGGTAAATATCTGGAAAATTAAGATGGTAGAAAATAATAATGTACAGCAAAAGTACAATTTCCACTGAAATAGTGTAATCAATTAATACAAATGGCAATAGCATCAGCTCCTTGGATATTTACTGATACGCTCGCCTTTGCATATGATGTCAGCTTTGTCTTGAATGCCTGCTGCTATGTGAAGTAAAGCCATTGTTAGCTGCTTCTCAGCCATCTAGCCACCTGACTGACTGCATTCCCCGTTTATACGCGATCTTTTCCACAAAAGGCATGCATGCACTGGCGACACAGCTTAGTCAATGGCCCTATGCTATGGCCTGGCACAAATGACACAACTAACTGGTATCTGGAAACGCAACTAGCTCCCTATGAGTTCAAAGGACGAGTACTTTAATATTACACGAGGGAAATGATGCTGTTATTTTCATTTGCTACGTGTTTCCAATCCGTCCGCGTTACAGATGCGCCCTCCGGTCTGCCCAGCACCGCTCCCACGCCCTTTATTTTGTCCTGTATCTGAATAGTTAAAGGTGATGCAACCGTGGCTACCGCTAGCTAACAGGCTACTTATCTAGCTAACAAACTCTTAATCCTGTGCTGCGACATGACAAAGCAGTCAGTACGTAATAAAAAATGTAATCTTTAAAAAAATCACTGCATGACAGACAGTTATTTCTCGGCTACCTAGTTATAGTAGATTTATTGTGCAGCTGCGGTCTTCCATATCAAACAGAAGCAAGGCTGAACTGCCCGATCAGATTAATGTCAACATGCAAAGTCATAACTAGCTAGTTACAAATTATTTCGTTTTATCATCAATGCAGTGTTTCACCGATCTCCCTTTCTAAACGGGAGAATGCAGCCGGCTAAGCCATCGATCTTCTTAGCCATCTTAGAGGAAGCTAAATACATCCAGACCGTAAGGTAGTGAAGCGAAATTACAAGTTGCCTAAAATCCAGGCAAAGGCATCCTAGCCTGCTAACGAGCTAACTAGCGACACATACTAAACACCGAGAACCGGCGAAGGCACTCCCAGCCGATGAAATTCTCCCAGACTCCAGCTGAATATAAAAATATAAACGCTCACCCAGTGAATCGGCTCAGACTGGCAATGAATCAGGAATTCTACGATTGTTTTAAATCCCTCATCGCAATGTCATCGGACCGCAAACGTGCTGGACAGAGAAAAAGGGCTGCGCTCGTGACCCACGTAGAGCCGGAATGTAGGAATGTGACGTTTGCTCCAATTGGCTGACACGATCGGGACACGCGAAAGGAGGAATTCTGGGGTGTGTAGTTCTCTGGGCGCACAAGAAAACGTTCAGGGTTTGGGAAAGTTATAGGAAAAACTCAGACAAATTTTACACGTTAACGTAAAACACTATCCAACTTAATTTTTTCCATCTAGATCAATTTTATTTTTGTATACAAAATCAAAACCACAACCACTGGCATTTATTAAATATTTTTATATTTTTTAACCATTTTCAAAGCATACGCAGATTCACAGTTAATTAATGGAATATATGGCTTTTTCAGTGATCCAGCTACTGAGACTAAGCTAGGGCAGATCAGCAATCACGTTATCAAAGGCCGCCTCAACGTGCTCGTCCCATGGCATGGTGCGCTGCCGTATGACCACGCTCTGTCAATTCTGCTACCGGTAAGATGTCAGGTCAGAGTCGTCTTAGCAACACGCTGAGGGAACTTTATGTTGCCTGCCCAAGTCTACCATCAGCTGCCAATCCTGTAGCGTGTTCAGAAGCCCCGATGGTGCTATGGATAGTGCTGCAGGCTTCTCTCTGGGTCTGATGAAGCAATTCCTGGTGTCACAGCAGGGCATGGTGCAGGCAGGGAAAAGATGATGATCCGCAGAGCAGATCCAAGACAAAGGCGTTAAACTGAGCACACCAGGAAAAGCAGAAAATAAAGGACCTACGATGGGTCAAAAACAAACAGGCAAAATAAGGGACAAATTTAAAGAAACCAAGTAACACACCTATAAGGACCAGCACAACACGCAGTAACATATGCAGTGACTGATTACAGAATAGAATCAGAACAGGCGCTTAAATACACAGCTAATAAAGGCTAACAAGGGGCAGGTATAGAACATGACAAAAAAAACAACCAATCAGCAATGGTACAGGACAACAAGCAACAGGTGGAGTAAATTACAAATAACAAGCACAGAAACTAAAAAACTTGAAACACTGAGGGCTAACACTGGGGAAGACTAGGAACATAATTACAAGAACAGAATTAAACTAGGAAGCAAACATAAGGAAAAGGCAGAATCAAAACAGGGCACACAGAGAGTAAACCAAACAGGAACACAAAGAAAGCATAACAGACACTAAGGAAAAACCAAAAGTGAAGGACAAAATAAAAACCCCTCAATTAAATAAAATGTGAGGCAGACCTCAGGCCAGCCTAGAACCCCTAACTGGAGGAGTGATAGCTTTAGAGTCACTCACTCAACCCATCAAGCTACATAGCAGCCTGAGGCACAGTCAAACACCCCAGGGGCTAAAGGCTGCAAGACAAAGGGACCAGGATGGCCAGCGACACCTGCTGGCCAAACAGGAACTAAACAAAAGGGGCAGCACCAAATGGGCACCAACCCTGACACCTAGCTTTGAGGCTTTGGACCTCTGGCAGGTGGTAATGGTACTGCAGACTGTCTCTGTGATGGTCTGGTGTACCTGGTCATGCTGCCTGCAAAATCAACCTTCTCCCAGGGCCTTTGGACAGCTGCTCAAGATATATTTCAGGGCCTCCTTCCATAGCAAAGAGGGCACTGGGGTGCCTCAACTACCCCCCCCCCCAACAGTGCAGGCTGGATGGGCTGGGGAGGACTTCATAAACTGCCTGGACCAGCAACTCCATGTGGTGTGGTTCTATCCATCAGATGTCCATCTATCCACGAGATCTTCCAGTCAACAACCTGTTCTCATCAGGTCCAGGTGCAATGTTTATAATACAAACCTTAAACTCATATAGTGATAATACAGCCTTACCTTTATTTGCGTTATGAATTTGGAAATCCAAAAATCTTTGCAATATACTACATGATTAAAAAAAAGAAAAAATATATAAAGTGTTTCCAGTCAACCACAAAATCCCGCTGTTGGGGTCCCTTTCACATACATATAATTCAAAATATTGTATATTTCTATTATCTTGCCCTACAGACTCCTTCAGACCGCTGTATATCATTACACCAGTAGATGGCGAAAGAAGATATCTCGGAACTGAACGGCACAGGTCTAGTTGACTCCCGGATATTTATGTATGATACACTGTAACACAATACAATAATATTTACCCGTTCAGGATACAATAAGGTTTATACAATTTTCTATACATTGTTCGTCTGAAAAACATTATACCGAGGAAATCACTCTCTAAATCCAAATTCTGCTATCAAAATTATATGGGGAACAAACGTAAACCGAATTACCGTAAATCGAGGGATATGTGTAATAGGGTATGAATGATGGGTTTGCGTTGACACCTAGTGGCTAATGATAGAATAACAAATAGGAAAGTAAAGGGAAATTATAGTGAAAACACATAAGGAAAATTATGTTTTGGAGTGTGTAGGAATGTAATGGCATCCTTGCAGAGGGATAATACAACCATTTAGTTGATATCTCGATATTTAGAAAATCTGGTAGTGATTTTTATGAATAACAGGTCAAGGTTTGTTTCTATATTTAGTTACAAGAATAAAGATTAATATTGCCATAGATAGCAGGCTACATGGTCCAGATATGGTGACTGGTTTATTTCTGAAAAAATTTGCCGACATGAACCACTCACTAAGAACATGCAAAAATAATCCTAGCTAACCCTTAAATGCAGAATCTGCATTCATTTATTCATTCATTTATCCATTTATCCATCCATTCATCCATTTATCCATCCATTCATCCATCCTTCCATCCATTTTCCATACTCCTTTGCAGGGGCGCCGCCAGGGGGGGAAAGGTTAGAACGATTCTAGGGGCCCAGCACTGACATGGGGCCCTGTTAGGGGCTAATAATATTTGGGGGGGGGGCAAAATTCTAATCTTTCATGGGGCCCAATATTTCTGGCGGCGCCCCTGCTCCTTTGTCCTATGCAGGGTCACAGGGCCTGAGGTTCTCACGATTTACTATTACCTACATTGCAACCCATAGTACTGTATGACGCAGAACCTTAGCATTTATGCACTTTTGTTGGCGAATATACAACATATCTGCCACTTAATGTCCAAGCCCAACCACAGTCTCATAATGACAAAACAGCGATTGTTCCGGTGCTCTGCTATTCAACAGTACTGTGATCGTTTTGTGGTCAGTACTGCATGGCTGACCACAGTCACTCCATCAGTCAGCAGGTTTGTGATCCAGTGCTGCTGGACATATTTATCAAAAGAGAGGATGGGCATCAAAATCTACTTCACTTGTGTGTACAAAGAATCACACAGTGAATCAAATGAATAAAATGCTCCAGGATTGTGTGTCAGCGCTGGGGCACATCAGAGGCCCGTCTGGTCTCCCTTCCAATTTACCCTCTTCATGTCACACTTCCAGTACAACACCAGCTCTTTCCATCTACAGAAGTTCTCTGATGGCTCCTCCTTTGTAGGATACGTCAGCAGCGAAGATGAGTCAGAGTGCTGGGGAGTAGAGGAGGACTGTGTCTGGTGGTGCGGGGAGAACGACCTGCATCTCAACATCAGCAAGACAAAGGAGGTGGTGGATGGATGGCGTGAGAGGGACCCCTGAGAGCATCACCATCCAGGGGGAGGAGGTGGAGGTGCTACAGCACCTGGGGGTCCACAACAACAGCGGGTTAGACTGGGCAGACGACACAGTAGAGCTCTACAGGAACTGCCAGAGCAGACTCTACTTCCTGAGGGGGTTTAGGTCTCATAAGGTGTGCAGCCATCTGTCATGTATGCTTTAGCAGTCCATAGCGGCCATGTGCTTCTCTACGGTGTAGCATGCTGGGGAAAAAGCTTTAGCTCAAACTGATCAGGAAGGCCAGCTCCGCCACAGGACTGACCCTAGAGCCACTGGAAGCAGGAGCAGAGAGGGGAATAGCGGCAAAACTGAAGAACAGTCATTCATTGTGGGACACCATCTTGGTGCGCTAAGCAAATTAGCTGGATGTGGGGTGGACAACATGTGCAAATTCAAAGAAGAAACTGTTTTTTAGATATATGATCAAAAAATATATGCAATGTGCAACATTCAGTTCACCAGTCGGCTCTCCCTTTTACACAGGCTTAGTGACGATAAAAGATGACAGAAATTAATTTTGTCCTTAGGAACAAAAGTAGCTAGCCTGATTTATCGCTAATGACATGTTTCATATAGGACATCCATCCATTATTGTGACCGCTTAAGCCCCACTGGGGGAGCAGGGGGCCCAGAGCCTATTCTGGCAGCACTGGGTACCAACACACCAGGCCAATTTAGACACACAAATCAGCCAACTACGCACACTTTTGGACTGGGGGAGGAAACCAGAGCCCCCGGAGAAAACCCACACGAACACAGGGAGATTATGCAAACTCAAACCCTGGACCTTCTTGCTGTGAGACAGCAGTGCTTACCACTGTACCGCCCACCCGATACAGGACATATATCCAGATATAAATCCACAAGACGCCACTGCCTTAGCAAACCTGTTGAAATTAACTAGAACACACAGATGGCAGACGTGTAAGGTGACAGTGCTAACCACTGCAGCATCGCGCCAGCCTGCATTAAGCTTTTTAAATATAATAAATATGTCTACAGAAAATACATTCTCAGAAAGTATTTTGTTACGAACGACATGATTTTTTTCTGTCCAGCAAAATACAAATTACAAAATACTCAAAAGTAAATACATATTTGAAATAATTTTAATTGAAATACTGCTACCTATAAAAGCATATTCAATTTGTAGCATATTAATAGCATATTAACATGTACATCATGTCAGACAAAAAAAAACAGATGTAAATCATTAATCTATGGAGAGTTTAGTCTCAGGCAAATGGTAAGCGTAGATTTTGGCAAGATCGCAGTTATGCAACCTTTTTACCGTGGTGCTGGAATGAAAACCACAAGACACTTAGACAACAGAAAAATGATGAAAATACAAAAACAATAAGAAAAGGCAAAAAAATGAACACAAATGTGAGATAAGACAAGCCAAAAACTAAGAAACTACCAAAATATTAATCACAATTGTTTTCTCGTTATTTGTGTTTTTCTGAGGTCTCACTTTTTGTTTTCTTTAATTTTAGGATTATTTGTTTCTTTGTTGGTTTTCTTTGTTTGACAATAAGTCCGAGATTTATAAAGATGAGTGTTTATAGTGCAGCATTAATTTCACCTGTGACTCACACACTGCAGCCCATTCATGCCCAAAGCACTCCCAGCTCTGCACGTGGTAGATATATCAGTCAGAAGTGTCTCTGTAGATTACATTGCCAACTAATTAGGGTAAGAAGGTCCCGGAAACTTCTTGAACACTTCGCTGGGCTGTACAGGAACATGGCGAGTTTGTGGCTCTTCTATGACAATGCTGACACAAAGCTGACAAAGTCCTTTTATTTTAGAGTTTGCATGCTATTGTATATTGAAACAAATGGGCAGAGAAAAGTCCGGGAATAACAGTCCAAAGAAATCCATCGCACATATACTACAAATCTGAAAAACACATAGGAAGAATCTATGCTGCTACTTTTTCATCCAGCCGTGTTACTGACACCTTGTGGTCAGACATTGTATGTTCAATATTCCCATCCTAGAGTTCTCTATTTTAGAGTTCTTTTTTTACTTACGACCCAGACAAGGATAATCAGTTAGAAGATGGATGGATGGATGGATGGATGGATGGATGGGTTGTTTTTCAAACACAGTCCAGTTTCAAAGATCAGCTATAAATGGATTCCAGCTGATTCTGGCTGGGCTGAATACCAAGTGTCTGGAGATACTGTATACAAGCCATGTTTCCAGTGATGTGAGGTCTGTATACGGAAAGGTATTCTGCACTCTTCTGTTTCTTTAATTGAACATGAAAATAAATTTGAAGATAAAAAAAGCAATCCAAAATACCGACCACATACAAGGTGGGGTAACAGTGCGCACTGACGCCTCACAGCTCCGGGACCCGGGTTCGAGTCTCCGACTGGGTTCCGTGTGTGGAGTTTGCATGTTCTCCCCATGTCGTCGTGGGGTTTCCTCCGGGTACTCCGGTTTCCCCCCACAGTCCAAAAACATGCTGAGGCTAATTGGAGCTATCAAGTTGCCCATGTGTGAGTGATTGGCATGTGATTGTGCCCTGTGATGGGTTGGTGCCCTGTGATGGGTTGGCGTCCCATCCTGCGTTGCTCCTTGCTTTGTGCCCATAGGTTCTCGACCCCCATAACCCTGAATAGGACAGGCAGTTACTGAAAATGGATGGATAAAGTGTAAGCAAGAAGCTTACATATATTTTGGCTAATTGCTTGTAAAATTTTTGGCAATAGCAGAAGTCTAACAGGCCCGTAAATATTGAATCTAACTGCTTATAATATGTTCCTAAATAAACTATCGTAGGGCATGATTGCAAAAATACTGGTGAAAACTGCCAGTAGACATTGTGGGTAAAAAGTTTTTGCAAATGTCACAATAATGACCAGTGAATAAACTTGTAATTTCTGGAATCGCTGGTATGAACTTGTTGTAAAGTGTACCCCCCCCCCCCCCCCCCCAGCTAAAAAGGAGAAGATGATCGCCCTTCTTCAGCAGTGCCCTCTAGGGGAATCACAAGTGTTGCTGAGGGAACTGAATCAGTGAGGTGGGGGCCGGTTTCCGAGCAGCCCTGGAAAAGGTCATGGTGGTGCGACGTGAACAAGCGTGGGGGGAGTTCTGCGACGCCCAAGGACGCCTGCCACGCTGCTGAGGGCGGCCGTCTGATCTCCAGGAAGTGGCTTGAGATTCTGCACCCAATTTAGAAAGTAGGAGAACACAGCACCATATCCCGTCTGCTAGAAGTCCCTTAGCGTGAGCCCAGCCCATGCTGCTCTCCAGCAGGGAGGGGCAGGTACAGCAGTTTATTCATTTTTTACTTGAAATAGGTGCTTTTCTGTTTTCCACTGAGACCAAAGGATTGTGGACTCAAAACACAACCTCAAAAGTATGAGCTATTCTTGGACTGATCCGCTGCCTTGGCCAAGTCAGTCAGCAAGAGGTGGTCATGAACTCTGACCACAACTGTGCAGGAACAGGCAGTGCTCACGGCACGGCGAGGGGTCTGCTCCTCCCTGGGATTGATGAGATATTATAAGATACACATTTGGCTGGGCTCAGGACGCTGAAGGGTCCAGAGACAGGACGCGCCAGGCAGAATGGCAGGTCCAAAAGGTGGAACTGCAGAAAAGGTGGGAGCAGAAGGCTATGGGGGTCTTGACAAGAGTACAAACCTTGACAACAACAAGGCAGGAACTGCTCCGGGGAAGGGACTGGCTGCTGATTTGATGGGATGCTGGTTTGATGGTGGCATCTGGCTGAGGGTGGTCCACAGGCATGGCTATTGTGGTCCTTGTAGCTGCCACGCACCAGCCAATGGGAAGAACACTGTCAGGCTCTGGGCTGTGAACAACTGATGTCCCTGCGGGGGGGATTTTTCTTGGACCCATAGTGATAGTCAGTGAGTGTTCCCAGTGCCTTAATGGTGTGAGCAGATCCTGAGGCTGGGAGTGAGGTTTGACTGTTATTTAGCTCCTTTGTAGGAGCCCCTTCCACTCTTTATCACCAGGTCATCAAAATGATTGAAATACTCGTTATCCTGTTTAATGGAAGCATTAGTGGATTCAAACCAAGAGCGCACAGCTAGGAAGACAGCTGCAATGTTGTTATCCAACTGGATTCCACGTCCAAGCTACCGAAAATGTATCCTACCTGAATAACGAAGGCCTTTGGAGTTGAACGAGCCTTTTAAACGTGTTAAAGCATAAGAAAACCTCATTATATTTTAACTACATAACTTTGACTATGCAATTAATTTATTGATGCTGTTGACACTACATCTACATTTAATTTGAATGCTGCTTTCATTAATACGAGTTCCACGGAGCTTGAAGTGTCAGGGAGTAACACGCGGCAGATGGCCCTGATACTTTGGTTTTAAGTGTCAGATTCTAATTAGCCTTCATGGCGCGATCCACCTTCCTACAAGCGCTTGCAGTCAGAGACGACCGCTGGGCTCCCCATCACATGCCAGCAGCTCCCTAAATTACCGAACACCAGGAAACCCTCTGACCAGGTGTCACAATACAAGGCTGTTCTGAGACGTGCCTGCCTGTCTTGTGTAAGCTCAGGCCGTTCTTTATTGATCTATTAACAATCCTCTTAATCACTGGAGCTGAGATTTCTGCGGCATGTTACGTCAAAACAGATCACATCTGAAACAGTAACTGAAGTAAGTGCACTCATGTATCCTTCCTCTTTAACTATTTAAATTTAAAATTAAATTTATCAGCTAACTGGGTTTCCCTTCGTTCGTTTACTAGGGTGTAGAGTCATTTATTTTTAGTAAAGAATTGTGCTTAATTTTTAACAACCTAGAAATCAGAGGCAGTTCAGATAAGGAACTATTTTCTATTTTCAAGTTTTCAAGATTTCCAGCTAGGCCCCCTCAAAATTCGTAATCACTACTCCAGCTACCATGTACTACAGATTTTTCCTTCAGCTTTAATGTGATCTGTAGCTCAGTTGGTTTTAAAAAATACCTTTGTAAAGACTTGCAGATGTTATCATTAAGCAAAATTCACTCCTGTAGGTGTGCAAAGAGTGAACTGCATTGGACTGGCTTTACAGCCTGAATATTCCTTATTTCATACACCTAGGTTAAAAACCGAACAAACCTCAAATCACTCAAGTGCTTAATTTCACTGCTTGCAATTTTAAAAGATGACTAACAAGGGCTTCCAACATGCAAGAAAACTAAGGGTGAGAATCTGATGACTTGTATGACCATGCAGTTAACTAAAGAGGGGAGGTAACTGCTATGATTAAGCTGCTGACTTAGAATCAGCATAGAGGATGTTAACAGTATATATTGCTATACAGAGGATATATTGAGTATATATAGCTAGACAGAGCAGCCCAAATGTTCATCCCAGAATGCAGTTCACCGCACACTGTTACTCATCTGCTGGTATTTATTTGTTGTGCTGAGCAGTAGAGTAGTGTAGTGTAGAGTAGTGCTATGCATTACATTCAGTTTAACAAACCATTGTAAAAATTAATTTCTAGGGTGTATTTTGTATTGGAGTAGTTTTACACTATTATGTACTGGGTGCAGGGTAAGTAAGAGGAAACTATATGCAGCGCTCACAGAAAGTATCGGGACGCCTGCTTAATTCGGGAATAATATTCCAGATTTATTGGTCTCATAAGAGAAGTACAGCGACAAGCAATGAGAATCTGCACATATCTTCCACACAGACATTTTCCTTTTATTAAGTGTTATAATTTTTTGACTGACTCATTCAGTGCTGTTGCCATTTTGCTATTCATTGCTCCCAAAGGGATACTAAACGCTAGTGTTTGGTGTTTTATGTTTTTGCAAAGGTGTTACTAATTAAAATGCACCCAATGAGACTGCATATCAGTGAACTTTTTAATTCAGAACAGCTTTTTAAACTATAATTAGGGTTTCAAGCTTGAAATGAATGGTTTACTGAAAACTATTGGTTGTTTCTAATGTGATGTATATTTTTTGTAAATAAATTAATTTAGTAATGATTTTTGTTATAAGATAAAAAAAATTTGCAATATTTTTGCTGAATCAAGCAAGCATCCCCAGACTTTAAACTGTAAACTGTGGTTTTAATTGGAAAAAAAAAACCTAAAAACAACAAGGTTATTTATGTCGAATCACAGGAAATTTTAAAATTCAGCTCAATTCAATTTTATTTGTGTAGATAATTTTCCCAACATGACATCATCTCAAAATGCTTCGCATCATCCCTGTTCAAAGCCCACAAGACCAGCACATTGTGGACATACCAAAATCATATTTAATGCATTTCCGAGAATCACTCCCTGGGGCTGTCATTTTCATTGATTTACCTTGATTTAAGTTACAACGCTGCCGTAGCGTGTAAATTTCAAGATATTTCATAAGGGTCTTGAGCTACGAGGTACAAGTACATAACAAGTCATCAAATTACATGATCAAATTTAATAAAGCACAAGTAGCTTGTAGCTATATAGTTTAATGTTTCACAGTATGTAATCTTCTGGATGCTATTCAAGATGTTAAAACCACTTTCCTTCAGACGCTGGGATAGCACCTCTCCATATGAGTGCTATGATTGAAATTAGACTCAACATCCTTAACTTGAGTCTTTCACTACTGTGCTGCAATATCTAGGCTAGAACCTCCATATAAAATCATAGCAGATGACTGAGGTAACTAAAGACCTGCCCTGGTCTTGTTCATGTACATACTGTAGATGCTTAGATGACATACTGCCTCGGCTGCAACAATGACACTCGAATCCACCTCTTAATCCATAGATGACAGGCTGGATATTTCATCGGCGGCGTAATGGATAGCTTGGCTTCAATTTATTCACTGGTCATGTTAGTCACAGGGGTGTAATGTCAGGGTTTACTGCATGGAGACACCATTAACGATGAACTTGTGACATCCAGTGTCAAAAAGAGTGGCAAGGGTGGAAAGGGCAACCATGGTAATAATACTGTCATGGGTAATGTTGGTAAGGAAGAAGATCTGAAGACTTGTCTCTGGGCTCATGTACAGAGACAGGGCGCAGCAACTAAGCAGTGTCTTGTCACCCTCTCATCTCATGTATTTGGGTTACAGGTTTCGTAAACAGGCATCCATTGCCGAGCTGTTGCTTGAGGAATCAAGCGGCGGAGAGACCTAATCCTTTGCTGTGCTTCTGCTCACTTCTCTGTCTCAAAAGTTCTTGAAATCCACCGAGATACAATTTTGGAGAAAGTTCTGCTTCCAGGATTGGTATCAGAGGAGGAATATTTTAGGTCATGTTAATGCCCCTTGCCTTCGAAAAGAAAGGCTAGATAGTGTTGACTGCTGATACTAGAGATCATTGTTCCCCATCTCTTTGCCTGACCCATGGCTGACATATTTAGCAGTGAGGAAATACCTTAGCAGGAACCTGCTCTGGAGAGCAAATTTAGCAACAAGATCTAGGGTTCTGCATCCAGGCAGATATGGTACAGGCAGCATCAAACATATAAATAATATATATTTTATATAATATATAATGAATAAATAAACAAACAAATGACAGATGAAGTTGACGCTCTAGATAATGGACATTCATAAAACAACCACTAAGATTATAGTTCATGTTTTAAAGACCACATGACTTATAGAATATTTTAGGGGGACTTTTGTTATGCCTTAGCCCCCCAACAAGTATAGCATATCTCAGCATCGAAGTGTTTTTTATAATTTTATGTTGCTTGTTCCAAGTGCATGGTGCTGTGTGGTCTAGCCTAAGAACTCTCTGGTTACATACAAGTTGCCCAGGTTCCGAGAGAAACGCTTGGAAGTTCATCCTTTGCCATGTTCAATTTTTTTCTTCAGCAAAGCACTACTCAAGCATGTCTTTGTAGTAGCAAAAGACTACTGTCTCTTCTCTGCCGTGTGCACTGACATTATCCCTGCTAACCAAATGTTACTATTAAGGTACAGAAATGTTCACAGTGTCCAGTTTTCCCACTATTTTACCACTATTACAACTACTAATACAACAACTAAGACTTATAATGCATGAACCCCAGACAGTCCACGTTTTTGCTTCCTCTCAGCTCCCAGCGGACCTGTACCAGGTATTCGGTGTTCTTGATATGAACTGGGAGGGAACAAAAACATGGAGTGTCCGGGGTTCCCCAAGAACTGGGTTGGGAAACACTGAACTAGTGATGAACAAAATGATGCTTCATGAACCATGTGCTGTATTTTTTGACCCCACTAGATGGTGCTCTATGTCTAAAAAAACACAGTACAAAGCATGCCCCAAAGCAAACCAAGAGCACCATCTAGTGGGCTCAAAAATACAGCAAATTGTTCATGAAGTGTCATTTTGTCCATCACTAGCACAACCCAATAAAGGGCAAGGTACAGCAGTGGGTAACACTGTGACATCACAGTTAAGGTCATGGGTACAAGGCTGGACAGCGCATTTGCAGTATAGCACTTTCATAAAATAATATTTTATTATAAAACTATATTTTTCAACATTTAATGTGTTAAACAGATGTTCAGGTGATAATGTTCTTTTGTTTACACTCCAGAACCAATGATAAAACGTAAAATGTGGAAATAACTCTCCATTAATATAACAGTAAGAATGTTCTCTGCCAGCTTCAAGAAGACCCACGCGTAACATTGCCTAAAGGTCTGGGAACGTTCCCTGTTAGCTGGGATTCCACTATTTGCCGAGTTTCTGTCATTTAACCACTGCCTTCCTCCCAGCGAGTTCAGCTGAAAGCCTGCAGACAATGCATGCTGGGGCTCTCCTTTTTACTCAGAGTTTCCATTGGACATTAACAGGCTATATCCTTAATTGTGGTCCTTCTCTTATGGTTCATTCAATCAACAACTTAAAATTATGCAATTAAGATTAAATTTGACACAAGAAGTGCAGTATACTGCTGGAATTAAGGATGACTTAGATAAATTGCTTGTTATTATTATTATTATTATTATCATCATTAATAATAATAATAATAATAATAATAATAATAATAAGTAGTAGTAGTAGTACCCCTAGGATGTGTACATTCTTTTAATACATTTTTCCCTATTGCTAGTCTGGAGTTACTTTCATATAATTTAGTTTCATATTCTCCGGTCTCCCTCCACAGTGCAAAAACTTTCTAAGGTAAATTGGAGTTGTCAAAATTGCCTGGAGTTGTGACTGGTGAGTGTGACTGGTGAGTATGACTGGTGTGTGTGCCCTGCGATGGGTTGGCACCCTGTCCTGGGTTATTCCCTGCCTTGCGCCCGCTGTTTCTGGGATAGGTTCTGGACGCCCACAACCCTGCGTATGACAAGTGGGTTTGACAAACAGATGTACGGAAAGTGTGTTTGGAAAGTGGATGGATATAGTACTACAATCATTTATAATTAGTGGCCAGTTTATCAGGTACATCTCACTGTTAATGCAAACAGCCTCCTCCTTCGAAACAGAGGGTTACATTAGAAGATCTGGGTCCAGCACCTCGGAAACTGCCTCCATTCTGAGATTTTCACTGACTACGGCGTGTAGAGTTTACAGAGAATGGTGCAATAAACAAGAAACATCCAGTCAGAGACAATACTGTGGGTGAAACACCTTGTTAATGAAAGAGGTCAGAGGAAAATGGCCAGACTCGTTAAGACTAACAGGAAGGTTACAAGTGCAAAAATAATAGCTCAGTACAGGAATGGTGTGCAGTGGTGCAGGGGGACATGATCCTATCTGGTACTATAGTTAGGTGCATCTAATATCCTGGCTGCCAAATGTGAACCCTGAGATGAAAACCAAAGTTCTTACTTGGTGGGTTTTAAACCTTGTGTTAAGAAGGCCTGCCAGCGTTTCTCTTAAAATAGGATTAAATCGTTTTTAAATACAGTGGTACCTCAGTTCTCGCACTCATTAGAACTCGAATTTCTTAAAATTCGAACCAACCAGTTTGAAAAAAAATTACCTAGACCTCGATCTGAATCTCAGAAGTCAAACAATAAACGCCGACCTAAGATAACTTGTAGGCGCGGGGAAATGAGTCACGCGGCACGTCTCTCAGCGGAAACAAAGGGTAACGCTTCAGTCTCAGCCTCGCATTTGCTGTAATAGCACCGTGCAGGTTTACATTAGCTGAATGCATACAGTATATTTAGACAGTAAAAATACATTTATACAATGATAGACAGTAAGAGTAATTATTAATTAATAAAATACATTTAAAAATAAAGATTTCTTAATAATTATTTTAATATTAATAATAAACCATTAATACATTTCATTATAATAATATTGTTGTGCTGAGTGGGAACGGAACGGAGACAAAGGCGCAGACGTCAGGGTATCCGGGAATACGGGGTTTAATTATAGGTAAGGCAGGCAAAACGCAGACGGACAATACAATGACCGGACTGGGGAAATAAACTGAAACGCGGACGAAATACAGAGGGCTAATGACAACAACCAGAAACAGCTGATCACAAGGGGATTCCACATGGGGTTAACGAGGGGGCGTGGCACACGGAAGGAGCGGATGATCGGGGCAGGAAACATTTTTTTTTTAACTTTACACATTTCTTGGATACATTTACTTTATTACTTTACAAATAACTGTTTTTGATAAATGTGCTTAGATGTGTTTAGTACAGTATATGCTCTTCTTGTTTTATACGGTTCTTTTTGTGTTTAAATGCTAAAAAAAACATTTAGGTGTAATTTTTTGGGGCCGGGAACCAATTAATTGGTTTTCCATTATTTCTTATGGGGAAAATTCGATCAGAACTCGAACTTTTTAGGATTCGATTAGTGCAAACTGTTTACTGCCATGTGCCCCCGCACTTAAAAAAAGACATAAAAAAGACTTATACAGCGCGTACCGTTATCGACAGTATAGGCTGTTTTGACCAGAGTAACGTTATGATAATTGACTGAACACACTAGCCAATACAACCACCCCCCCAGTGCTTACCCCAAAATAATTATGCCCTTGACTGAACATAAGCTACAATTCAGTGCTTGAACTGGGCCGGTACTTACCAGTACTCAGTACCAGTACCTCTTTTCTTTTCAGAGCACCGTGATCGTTTTCTGCGTACTGACACCTCTCATAACAACCTAGTGAATAACAAGACGAGTATACGGGCAGACACCTGCTTTTTTGCACTTAAAGCACCGGTATGAAATGAACAGTAGTCCCTCCTACCGACAGAGCTTTCTTCCATTCGCAGCATAACGCTTTGTATTTACGTATATACAGTATTTAGCCTATATTACAGTCACACGGAAAAAAAACACTTATTGTGGGATTGAAATGTTTTAATACTTTGCTTAATTAATGTTTAACACTGTTAATAACATTCATTTTCTGTTGAATTTTACTTCAGATACCAAATGAAAGTGTCGGTTCTATCCAAAAGCGGGGGAGTGAGTGGTCTGAATGCACTGGATTAAAAATAAACCTTAAAAGCACAGTACGTGGGCTGCTGAGGTCGTGGCAATTATAACATGCAGTGGGCATTAAAATCTGGCAGCGAGGGAGGGTCCCACCATGACACACAACTGGCAAATACAAAAGTGGATGAGCCAGCCGTGGGTGCGAGAGAGCGCTCCCATCACGAGAAGCTGGGGCCTTTTTGGTAGAGCAGACAAATGGGGTAATTCTCTGTCCCTGTGTTCTTGGAGTTTAACTGTAAAACCGGCAACGGTGAATTCTACTTTTCTTTTTCTTTTTTCAAAAAATAAACATTTACAAACCCGTGTAAAACATAACGCTAATCATAATAGCAATATAGTTAACAAGAAACATCCCTTCACTTCGCTTCTTCGCAGTAATTAAAGAAAGCAAACACAAAAAGTCCAGAACTTTCCGAAATTGTGAAGATTGTCTCTTTATAGTCACAGGGCATTAGAGCAAAATTATGGTTCTGTATTTCTAGCATGAGATTTTCTTTGCAAAAAATTAAAACTCATCTCTGTTTTGATCCTTGTCACAATGATAAAGATATTCATAAGTTAAAGTCTACTGTACGGTGCAGTGACAAAAGTATGAAGTGTAAAGCGGCAGTGATGAGAATCCAAATGTGAGACTATGGTACTCTCCAGAAAAGAGTAGGATGATCCTATCAGCTCAGGGGAAGAGTCTGTGAAAGTGAAAAGGAGTAAGCAGCTTGTAGCCTTGTTCACGACTGATGATAAGAGTAAGTATTACAATGACAGGAGGATCTGTTCAATGACAGCACTTCGGGGGTTTATCAGTCAAACTAAATCCCTACCCTGCCAATGAAACTCATTAAGCCTTCTCGTACCCTATCTTGCTCTCCTTTGAAACATACACATATACACAGGTGAGAATGAAGCTTGGCATCAGAGCACAGGGTCGACCATTTATGCAGCAGCCCTGGAGAATTTTTCAGAGTCAGTGGCCCAATGGCAATGTAACTATTCAAGGAAATACACAGCCTTCCGAATGACACCGGCACCCGCAAACCAACTGAAAGATCTAGTTCTTTGGCAAAATGCATAATTCATGTTCCTGCCTGGTTTGGAACCGGGATGTTTGCACATGTTTGGGAAACATGACAGCTACTATACTATAGAAAGTCATGGTGCATGATGCTGAAAGTCATTTTGTATTAGTTAAACAATAGAGTAAATGAAATCAATTGAAATGTATTTGTTTACCTTTGAACAAACAATGCTACAATATAACGAATAATTGAGTCAGTTTTATATTTTAGGAAGGGTGCTTTGGGCACTTAGTGGGGAGAATGACCAATTTTTAGTTAAGTATGCTCTCAGTTTTATAATTTGGTACTGTAATTTGGTAATGTAGGCCAGTAATTTGTGAGAAGGAGAAGACAAACAATCTTTTGTATCTGTGTGTGTATGTGTGTGTCTGTTCATGCAAGCACAAAAATACGTTTCTTTCAATAAAATAGTGCATGCGCCAGAATTTATAATTCCTTGTTCTGCTTTGATGAATTTACTGACTTTACTGAAAATGCTTTTTTTTTTTTTTTTTTGATGAGACAGTTAGAGGCAAGTTGCGAATGGGCTCCCTCATGTGGTGGTTTTCAGGTACTGTCAAGGGCCCCGGAAGCATAAGTGTCTGTGTATGTGTGAGCACCAGTTGAGCGAGTAGGAGAGTGAACTGGAAGGAAGTGGGAGTGGTGTGAAGAGGAGCCAGATGGACAGCAGAAGGAAGTTCTTTGACTGTTCAGGAGAGAAGAGCGTGAGTGTCAGGTGCACGGAAGGAAAGGGGCGGGGCATCCGTCACTGCCGAAACAAGAAAGGCTTCCTCTTAAGTTACAGTATCCAAGAAAATGCTGTATTCCCACGACTGTCACTGTGTTCCTTCTGTTTCCTGTCTCATTTTTATTCTAACAATTGCTGGTAGTTTGATACGCAGGACACCACTTTACCTCTGAAGGGAGGTCACCCACTTTTAATGTTTCTCATTAACGTCATTTCTGTTAAATAATAATGAAACTAATGCTTCTGCTAATCATCGTCACCACCGTCACCATCATTACAGCCACTGCTTTGCATGCGTAAAGTTCTTAAGTTGTGAAAGGGTCCCCTCTACCACGTAAATCTGTAAATTCCTTGACTTTTGTGAATGGAAAACTAATTTCAATTATTTCAAGGAAGTCAATTATCAAGATTTGCAATTTCTCATTTCTCATTTTTTCCATTTCTCCAAATAAGTCTGGTTATTTACAGTAAATACTTGGCAAGTGACTTGTTTAGGCCTTACATTAAATATATTTATTATCAATTGAATGCAATTGTAATAAAACAGGAACATGCCCAAATGTGCAAACTTGCTGTTGCCTGTTTTAGGTTTGTGTTCTACAACAAAGAAACATATTAAACTATGTAACATTTAATGTTTGTAAATTCTGTTCTCATGTAATTAGTTTCACCCATCAGACTATGATACAATGACATTTTAAGCTTTTATAAGGGAATCGGTTCTGTCTCTTAAGTTCAACATAGATCTTCTATGATCAGTTTAATAATGTGATAAAATGTTCATACATCATATTGGATATTGGGTATCTGGCTTAAGCAGTACTAAGACAGAAGATCATAAATCTGGCAAGGCAGTTTATAATATTAAGTATGATTATGTAAAACCTTGCGAGATTGGGGGGGGCTGGGGGGGGTTAGTCATCAGAGAATGATCAAATGGAATATTATACTGAAACCACAATTATGTGAAGGAGAGGTTTAATTAAACGTTAGGAAGATCCCCTTAGACTCAGATTTGTGCCAGTTAGTCTAACTCAGTGGTTCTCAATCACTGTTCCCGGTAACCCCCCCACCAGAATGTTTTTATTCCATCCCACACTGCTTTCAACCTGCCACATTCATTTTTAGCCTATTAAGCATCACTTGAGCCTGATTAAGGTAGGGTTGGAATGAAAACATCCTGGGGGGGGGGGGGGCGCTCCAGGAACAGAGGGGTGTTCCACAAAGCAGGATTTCTCAGTTAGTTGGATTAATTTAAGATAGAAGTCATGATTGTCCAATGAGAGTTTAGATGGGGAGCATTCCTATTGGACAACTATGATTCTTAAGTTATCTCAGTTAACTGAGAAATCCTGCTTTGGGGAACACGCCCCCCCAAACTGGGCAGCACTGGTCTAACTGCATATTTCTGAACCGCGAGAGGAAGCCAGAGTACCCAGAGGAAATCCAGGTGACACAGGGAGAACATGCAATTCCCCCCCCCACACACACACACACTCCACACAGACATAGACACACACACACACACACGTAGACATGCTTGTACTCATATCCTTGTGGGGACTTCCCATTCATCTCTATGAGCATAACCCTAATCCCAACAATGACAACCTTAACCCCTACCCAGCCCTAACCTTAACCCCTACCCAGCCCCAACCTTAACCCGTACCCAGCCCTAACCTTAACCCCTACCCAGCCTAACCCTAACCCCTACCCAGCCCCAACCTTAACATAAACACACACAGAGGAGGGATTCAACCCATCCAGCCCTGATATGTCAAGCAGCAGCACTGAACAGTGCGCCCCCTGTTCTATTCGTATTTGCTACATTGATTTTCAGTATCAGGATGTGTCCTGTAATGATTCTGCCAAAAGATGAAACTTGAGAAAAAAAAGTCATGTTAACTATAATACATTTTATAAACAAAAAGGTATAATTAAACGTCACTTGATTTTAAGTTATGATGGTTTGCCCATACATTGTCACACCGTGACAGCAGAGTTCACACTTTTATATAATTTTTGTTTAATTATCTATTGAATACACTCAATAAATAGTTGAGGTGTTAATGGAAACATTTATTGCACAATATGTACATTGTATGCAGCACTCTGGCAGCATTCGACTCTGAGCACAATTGTAATCTAAAAATACTTCCATATTCCACTTCCATATAACTTATTTACTACAGGGTTGTGGTGAAAATGTTTATCTGTTTCGCAAAAAAAAAGATGTCCAGTCCATTATAGCTTACTGGTTTGTCCTTTTAAATAATTAAATGTTTCATAAATATGACTGTGATTGCCTGGTTCACAAAATGCCTTTGTGATTTACCCAAAGAAAAAATGTTAAGTGTTATTCAATTACAATACGGCTTTTCTCAAAGACTTGATGGTATTTCATCACATGGCATGATTCTGCAAACCAGAAGAGGGTGTCTTGAATTAGTGGGTCTGCAACACTACTTTACCAATATTTTGTGGTCCAGACGAGACAGGGGAGGAGCCGTAGCATAATCAGGGTGGGGGCCAACACGGCCATATTGGGGGGGGGGGGGGGGTTCCCAC
>JAODJU010000119.1:18384683-18395950 GCA_026776725.1 Gnathonemus echidnorhynchus
GGGGGGATTCCACATCCATTTACACAGAGTTTAGTCATGATGCTTTTACAACATGTCTTTGTTTGCAAAGTCTTCAAAATACTGTAATACAAGACTTCTGTGAAGAGTTCCTCACATCTTAGGCCAAAGGACATCCCACACGAATCTGAGTCTAAGGGGATCTTTCTAATGTTTAATTAAATCTCTCCTCCATATAATTGTGGTTTCAGTATAATATTCCATTTGATCATTCTCTGATGAATTACTGCGGCTGGGTGAAAGCTCTGAATATAAAATTATACGTGTGCATCTGTTGTACACTACTTTTGTGACAGCATCATTCTCGTTTGGTTTGTTGTTGATTTTTTCGTTTAATTTTGTGGTTTGAATCTATGAAAACTGCGTACTTCATTTCCCTTTAAAATAAATTTAATGCTTTCGTGATTCATTACTGACATGTTTGTCAGGCCTGATACTTGGACATGTCATTAGTCATGGAAAAATTAAGCTTTTGAAACTGCCTACTTTAACCAATGGGAACCAATAAAATAATAATTGAGAAGTCATTGACGTGATTCATTGAAAGAATAATTAACCCTTCTGTGGTTTTACATTTGTCTTATAGTGCCATTTTGTACATTTCTCACTGAAAACTCTGCGATCATCTGACATGCGCTTTAAATTTCCCTAGCAAGAGGCTTATATGGGAAACTGAAAATACGGAGACTGGAGAGGGTGTGTATTAACAAATCCACTGAAGGCTAACACCAAAACTTAAAAAAAATAAACAAATGTAATATAATTTAATATAAGAGGACTATCTCCTGACCATATAATAGAATGTAGTACTGTGTAGACCATAGAGATGGCTTTTCATCATAGGGTTGTGTTTCTATAAGTTACAAACTGAAGGCTTTTTAAAGGAGCACCGGGGTGACAGTTTATGAGGCTTGTGAGCAGGTGGTGAGTTACATCAGCACGACATCATGTGTTCACTCCTCATGTCAGGACGCTGCCGTGCCCTGCCTACAAGGAGTAATCGAGCGGGAAATTACATACGCACCTAAAACGTAAATGTGATATCTTGACTTAAAAGGCAATAACATAATGATATAACAGTATTCCAAAATATATATGTGTTTTAGGCCAAGAGAGTGACATTTTTAAGAAATACCCACTTAAACCAAAGAAAAATACATAAAAAAGTATAAACTAACTTGTAACCTGGCTTATGAAACAATTAAAATAGCTTTCACACCATTAATGTACCATAGAATTTCCACAGCTCTCACGTCAGCTCATGTCCTGAGGGCAAAGCAACAGGTATCAGCCCTGAATCAGCCCTCACTGACATTCTATTAGAGAACAGGAGTCTGCGGACAGTGCATTATAATCCCCTCTGCGCCTGATTTACTGCCGTGCCACAAGGCCAGCACTGTGTAATTACCCACCACTGTTTAGATTTATTTATAAAAGACCTATCCTTCCTGCACTGCTTCCTGCTTTGCCCGTGTCCTCAGCTGAAACTGACCCTGGCTCATTTGCTACTCGCAACCTGCAATTGTATTTAGGGCCAAATATAGGAGCTGGAATTCTAGGGTGGGCTGTGTATGTGTCACACAACAAAGCTCGCAAAAGGGTGTTGCCTGCTTTCTGACATCCTCCCCCACAACCGCCTATGCTGTTTGCATGGAAACGCAGCGATTGTGCCCCGTCCAGCTCACCACCCTCCCTGAAAGAAAAAAAGAGAGAGAAAAAAAAAGTCAGCTCAATTTAGAGGTTTACTTAAGCCTGGGTCCAGTGTGGGATAGCAGTCTGCATGCCTCGCAGTTTGCCAGTCACCCCAGGCAGGGAAGCAGGGGAAACTAAACTCCCAATTACTGCAACACGGGTCCTGGGCCGCAGTCCATTCCAATGCCTGAACTGACCATTCGGTGGCACTGTTCCATGGACAAGGACGTGTGCTGGACACACGCACCCAAACACAATAGAATTCATTAGAGCATCATGTAAAAAACACAAGGACCCTCCATGGCAATACAACCTCTGGAAGAATATCACTTGTATGATATATTTGTATGGAATTAAAGTATACTGATAATTATTCATGTGATTACAATATTTATGACAGAATGCAACTTTTCATATTATCATTATTATTATTATTATTATTATTATTATTATTATTATCCAAATGTTTTATTTGAGAGCTTTGGAAGAAAACCAAAGACAGTTTTCTTTTTCTAAACAAATTGTTTGATAATATTAGTTAGTATATGTAGGTGAAGCTTATATATTAGACTTGTAGTAGATGACGGCCAGATAATTATAGTATATTGAATGTACATTTCTAATCCTTCTACTGTATTTAAGAGATAATAGTAAAATGAATCATAGAGAGGACGGGCCGGCTTATTAGAGTGACCCTGTATCTTACAGACTGATGGCATTCCAAAACAACTCTACCAGCAAGGAGAAGTTTTCATCATCATTCAGAGAAATTTATGGAAAAGACAGTAATATACAGTATCTGGACAGTGACCAGAAAGCCAGCTCGGGTTCTAGAAGGATCTCTGCCATTGTGATCTCGATGAAGACTCTTTATAGACACTCACGGTAACGCAAATAACGACTGTGTTCTACGTCCTTAGAGCTGTGCCTCTGTGAGTGTTTTGGATGATTTCACAAACTAAATAAAAAAGTAAATGCATATTTCGTTCATAAAGCCTTCAGTGAATATTTTCTTGTATAGCAGTTGTATTTAAGAATTAAAAATTTAGTTGATAATGAAAATAAATAATAGTAAACTAAATAATGTTATATAATATGATTATTGGTTTTAATACATTGGGAAACTATTCAATATAATCATTACTACTGCAAAACGTACTAATATTCATAAATAATTTGAAGAAAAACTACAGTCATGGTGAAGGACGTGTTTATGTAACCTTAATGTATCATGTGGTTGATCCTAAACTGTTTTAGATAGAAAACTCTTTTTCAGTGGCACTCACATTTAGCATTTTTTAAAGGTAAAAGACAGCGTTAACTTTGACATGGAACACTGGACTGCACGGTTCTTTAAAAGGAAAGCGTGGTGGGAGTCACATGTTATGCGGAGACTTTGGGAGCGCGCAGGTATGTCCGGGCCGCGAGACTCGGCGTCCAGGAGCAGCCAGCTGGTGCCGGAGCCCCAGAGATGTCTATCATGCGTGCGACCCTCGGCGACTCCTCTCGGGAGACGCGACCGGGCAAAGCGCGAGACGCCACCCACCGTCATTAATTTTCACCTTTTCCGCACTCTCCTGTCACAGCTGCTGGGGAGCGGTACTGCCTGTGCCACTTGCAATAGCCCCCCCCCATTGTAAAGAGAGCCGTTGTACGGCGGATGAAAAAGCACGAGAAACTTTGAACCCCAAGGTTGTAGTTTCGTTTCTGAAACAGAGGCCCTGCTCTTCCACTGCGAGGTTAGCGCATCTTCATATATGCGACCGCGTTTCAATCCGGAGAGTCACCAGTTAGGCCTGCGCCTGGGACTCGCCGCGAAGATAATAAGTAAGTGCGGCTGAAGCAGCGCCTGTCTGCCTCATCAGCTGATGAAGTGTTTACATCGGCTAAGCTGCCTGGAGGGCGCTGGACCGCGGCTTGCTGCAGTAGGTCAGGGCGAGCGGTAATTGGGCGCACCAGAGAAAAGGCTTCATTACAATAACACATGCGCAAAACTGAATGTTTTATTACTGCTGTGCATTCGAATCCTCACTTAACTCTGGAGGCACATCGTGGCGAGGTGAGCCACTGTTCAGATTCCTGAATTATAGAATCATTAGTGAGGTTAACTGTACGGCAAATTAGCATATATGCAGCAATTTTTGCAAGGTGGGAACAGGAGTAATTACTGTCACGGCTAAATATAAGGGAAAGTCAGCTAGGAAAATATGTTATGATTGGTAATAGCTTGTCTTGTTACCTATTTTCTATATTTAAATGCTAAAAAAAAACGGTGCTCAGGTTTTTGATGAGTAAATATACTTTTAAAATGATGCGGCATGAACTTTATGTCATATTGTTCTATTTTAAAAGCTTCTAGTGCAAATACAGTATTTGTAAAAAATCTTTGTTTGGGGGAACAGTATTTCAAATAGTGCAGTATTGAGCTAAATGTTATTTAAAATTTTCAAAATTATGTCAAATAAATCACAATGTTTTTACATTAATTGCTCCTATGAGTAAGTTTTACTTTTTGTTAGTACCTGTAATTAATACTTGTTTTACACTGTTTAGCTTTATCTTGATGGACAAAACTTCAAATATTTAAACAAATTTGTTACCAAAAAATCTGTTCAAACAATTCTTGCATAACTTGAATGCATGTTACTCTTGTAGTGAACACACACTTAAATTTGGTAATTGGGTCAGATACAAAATGTAGAATTATTCCCTCGTTACTGGATTCTTTGTCACTGTGGATCGCTTCCCTTGTTGTCGTGCCAGTTTTACAATAACGTCAGTATTCAGTGTTTTACAATGAGAGCTTAGGTCATCACTGTGTAAACCTGAGCTGTACAGTACACAACAAACAAAGGAGTCGCTGCTTTTCCTTCATTTCCTGAACACAATGGATTGTGGGATTCTTAAAAAAATCATACAATCCCTCAATGTATATTAGATCCAATATAGAATAAATATTTTATTCATTTTATTAAGTGACTAATTCAGGGAATGCCTTTAATAAATTTTATTAAAAAGTCCTGGAAATTCTTTAAATACCAAAAGCGTAACATTTTGCTAATTTTACTTACGGCTTCACTTTTCTCAGAAATCTGAATTTTTGTATAATTGATTTCTTAATAGTGATAATACCTCTGCATGATTAACAGCGAGTTGGTTCTTTTTAAAGATATTTTTTGGGAGTTTGTGTCAGGAATATCTTTCCTTTTGGGGTCATTTCTAAACTCAGTTCACTGTCTTTCTTTCCCACAAGTGCTCAGGAAGCTGGAGCATGAAGGCATGGAAAGTTGGTGAGAGGTTTTGTTTTGTTAGTAGGTGAGTCTCAGGATGTTTCCATTATTAGGAACTTTTTCTGAAAACTAGAAATTTACCATTTAAATCACAACTGGGGAAGCTTTCAGTGATACTGATAATTTATGTGATTAATTTCTGGCAAGGAAAAAATATTGGCATCCATCTTAGAACTGTGCTGGTAAATTTGATCCATATAGTGTTTCTTTAAACATTATTTCTAAAAGTATTTTCCGTAAAGCAACTGTCAACTGAGTCATGTGACCTCTAAACCTGTCATAAGACACAGGAAACAACAGAGCAAGTTTTTATCATTTTTGCTCCAATTGAAAATATAAACAAAAGAAATACCTGAAGCACAAAAGACTGGCAGTACTTTCAATGTAATCCCCAGTGCAGGAAAAACATTATTGGCTGACACATCACGGCTTTTGATTGGTTGTAACCTGTGTTAACTTTGACAAGTTTAAGGGGAAGTTGTAGGGAAGTGTTTCTGTGACCCGTGTGTCATGATCACATTTTAAATAAAAAGGATTAAAGATTAAAATGAGGGTGGGGTGTGGTGAAATGATGTCTTTCAGTACATATGTCCAAAGAAAAACAGGGCAGCTGCTTTCAAAACGTCTTATTAAAGTCCACAAATTACATCAGCAGAAACAAAATGGTTAAAAAGAGATCGATCATCAAAATTAATTTTCCCAGATAAATGCCTCCCAAAAGGAAACGTGCAAAGATATTCTAAGTTGGATGCATTCTCTAGCAAACTGAATACAAATAAAATATTAACATGCAATTTCAAAAACTCTATTATGAACCTACACTAATCTACATATGACTTTAATTGTGGTAACAGCACACGATGTTTATAAGATTTAAGAATATTTTCAAAGTATGTAATGTAAATTTAATAAAATATTAATAGGAATTTTTTATATTTTAATACAGAGAAAAACGAAATATTTGCATGTTCAGTCAGTTTTGGTATTTTTAGTTAAATCTGCCCTGCACTTGTTTGCAAATATGAATTTGAATTTTACTGAATAACTGAATTTCATTAATAAGGTCCTCTATTTCATCTATGTTCCGGTTTAATCAAAGCACTTTTAATGAACAGTTAGATTTATTTATAAAAGTTAATATAGGCATGAAAATGTAGGTTTTCTAAGCATATCTGGTGATTTAGGTCTGTTAATAATGTTACTGTGATGGTCTGGCGTGTCGCACAGGCTGTATGTGAGTCTCAGACTCTGTACTGTCTGGGACAGACTTCAGGCTTCAGGCTTCAGGCTCCCAGCAGCCATGACCAGGATAAGCAGGTGGAAGATGGATGAACGGATAGGTGGAACAATATTAATGAAGTATTAAACAATAAACTGAAATGGTCTTTTACTTTTTGTACTTTACATTAAACACAAACATTAACATAAATGTGGTCATCATTTTCAGAATTATGTTAGTTTAAAATTCCAGTTCTCAGTGTTGCTTAAAATAATTGCCTTTCTGCCTTTCTGAGTTCCTTGAATAAAATTACTCACTTTTAGTTTGGCTAAATCGTCTTTACAAATATCCTTAGCGTCCCCTTTAGTGTACAATTTGACCAGAGTGTGCCGATGCAGTTTAATGAGGTCTTAGAACTCGAAATACTCCTGCCTAACATCTCACCTTTAAGAATAATCTAAAGAGGTCATCTCACAGAGTCACCTCATCAGCACTCTGTCTGTGTTTATTCTATGGAAACAAGCACTTTGGCTGCCGCCAGTGTGGACAGATCATGTACGCCAAGATGACCTAAAAACCTTGTCTGCTCTCATCATCAAAAGTCTACACATCCTGTAACCAAGCTGGGCATTTCACAGCTACTTCAGGCGGGCATTGTTAGGACTTTTATACGTACTGCATGGGTAGACGAGGGCAAATAATTGTCTAAACACGCCTAAACAAAACAATAAGCGTCTCTTTAAAATTTTGTCTCCACCACATTGAACCATCTTTCCAAAACTTTTTTGTTCTTTAGAAAGTGATGAAACCACTAAAAAACACTGTATAAACGGTAAATAAATCTTTCCAACAGTCATGCTACAGGGGCAATTGGATTGTTGCAATTTGAGTGATATGAATATTGTAGCCACTTTTTTCTGTCAATTCTTAAGGATAAATAAATTCATTTACGTATTTTAGGCCTTTAACTTTTAATTCCACCAGGTCAGATTACCGTACCTCATTTTCAATCTATACAAATAAACAAATGGTTAAAATCAGTCTCCATTCATCAGTTAAGCTCTGTGTCCAGTTTTTGTGCTTGTGGCAGAGATAACGGTCTCCCCCTCCAGATAAGCCTAAATGCATTATCTTCTTCTGTTCATGATATAGGTGCTTTGTCAGTTCCAGCTTCTGACACAAACAGCATCTTTGATGAGTGGTCAGATCTGCAGTGTGCGATGTCAAACCAGCGCTGTTCTATTCACCTTTGTGTGCCTAAAATTAGCATCTTTGTTACCCATACATGTCGCAATGCGCAGTCTAAATAAAATGATGTCGACTGTGATTTTATCATTATTTTCCCTGATATAATGGAATGCTTATCATGATCATGTACTGGATAAGCAGTATGGAAGATAGATGGCTCTATAATTAAAGTATTTATTTTATTTTACATTTTGCAGAAGTTATCATTATTCTGTTTTTCTTTATTAAAAAGAAGGAAATGCAGGATATACACTGTTTTATTTTAACTGGCTAGAATGATTGTGTCTGTGTGACTTTTTCTCTTAAATGTATAGCTGTTAATTAAAACTGATTAATCTGTTGATCTTTGCTTTATGCAAAATCCATGAATAAAAGGAAATATTATATAAAATACTACATACAGTATGTGTCCTTTTAAATTTTTATTAAGCTTCTCGATTATATACAAATATCACCATCAAATTATTTCCTATGCTTAAAGTGTTGCAGTCTTTAACTTCCTTTTACATCTTCTGTCAGTAATAATTGGCTATGATTACACCGAGGGGCAGCGGAAGTAGCTCGTAATCCTGAGTGGCTTTAAGTAAACAGAGCCGTAAGTTGGCTCATTAGCAAAAGTGTGTGAGTAAGGTTCCTCAGTGCAGGTAAACACTGGGAGAGGTGGTCCCAGGGAGCCAGGCAGGTCGCCGGAGCGTCAGCACAGCCCAAGGAGCCAAACTGATTACAGTCAGATCCCTGTAGCCAAATCCCGGTCTGCTATTTGTGGAGTTAAACAGGGTTAAAACAATGAAGAGTTAGATAAACAGCAGCGAAGGACAAGTATGAGTTTGCAACTAAATGTACACTTCAGTTTCTCCTTATCAGATTTATGCCAGTTTTCAAAAACATCTTCCTATATTTAATGGAAATAAGCTCATCTTGTCATAATATAATGAAAAAATTGCGTTATTTTAGATTCGTTTTTGGTTTTGTTTTCACAATGGTGAAACGAAATGTATATCAACAATTTGAAATGTTTAACCTCATGTGTATGTGAATGGACCCTCTAAATGAGGCACCTAATATGTTTTAATACAGGCATTGAGACAATGGTACAAGGAAAGTTATATCTCAAAATGACACAAAAACCCTTATGTGCAGTTAAAATTAGCTTCAAATTAGCTTTAATTACAAATGAACAAGGATCCACTGTTCCACTGTACAGTTCCAGGTGCACTGCGTTAGTCCAGTGTAATATGCGTCATGTCCTTTAGCACAGGTCTCAACTTTCCTGTAAAGTGACACAAAGTGAGACAATATGCTCTAGCTATGTAAATATCCTTATTGCATGGCTTCCAATGTTTGCCAAGTCTGTTTACCAAGGATGTTGCCTTGGTCTCTTTTTCTTTCTTTCTTTTTTTTTTACGTAAGGCTGCAAGATTGTATTTCCATCATCATACACACTGATATATGCTGTGTTCCGGAATTGTCAGTGGTATAAGAGCAAAGAGAAAACACCAAGTGAGCTGATTTTCAGGCAAAATAGCTCACTGATATAATCGGTACAATTTTTCAGCAATATTTATTGTTTGCTTTGCAGGGACCCTGAATGCAACCTATAGGTTGGTATGATAAATCAAAGTTGAATATTTTATTCATTTGAAGTTCCTTCCATTCTATTTCAGGTACTGTCCAAAAACCACAAATGTAAGAGGATCACATTAGTCATTTTACAGTTTTTGATATAGAACATAATCTTTAATAAGTATTTAAAGTTGACCATTGACAGCGTCAATGAAAGCATCACAGAGATTTACATGTCTGGATGGATGCCGTTAAATATTAGTACTGCCAAACCAGCGACATATCCCCAGTATGAAAGATGATCTATCATGAGTATGCGAGACATTGAACAGAAAATGGACTCACTCACTGCAGAATTACAGATCAGTTTGCATAGGGCACACTGAGGAAGTAATATGCAAATATGATCTTAGCGCTCTAATGTCAGAAGCCCTCCCACTGCATTTCCTGTAAAGACAACCGTAAGATAGCTGAGTAGGAGTTGTTTGTAAGATGGTGTCAAGGTGATTATCATCATTTATCATTGTGATCAAATTATTGACACTTTTTTCCCCTGTAAAACGCTTATCACCTCGTCAGTCAGAATTTTCTAGAACACCACTGCTACAGGCGTCCACTGATGACAAGACATGTGAGTAGCTTGTAAGAAACTAAGTAGCAAAATAAAGGGTGTAGTTAGGGAAACACAAACGTCCTCGAATGGGTTAGAGTGAGGGCACATACAGTAGGTGGACAATGACCTTTAACTTAATTCTTTTTAATAAACGAGGGAAAGATTAGTTTGCGCTAAAATACTTCATCGCATGTAGGCCTCCATTGTAGGCTTCACTAGCAGTTTTGATACATACAGGTCACCTGGATTACATTCATTTTCTTTAAAAATGCTAGGCATCATGGCCAGACAGCGATTAAAGACATTTTGGCTACAATCTGTTAAATACTGGTGCTACTGAACCCAGAAAAAAAATACTGTTTTTGCTTATGTATGTGTGCGAATATACATCATACTTCTAACCATTCCTGTGAATACTGAGCACACAAATGTCATTATAATAGTTAATACTATATAACTTTTGATTTTGTTAAGTATTGAGACTGGATACTTTGATTGTGATTTTCGGATATGTTTGACTGGAATTTTGTTAAATACTGTACAGTCTTGGCAGTGTTATTGTACTTTTACAACTGAGTCAGTTTTTAAAAGCACCAAATTTAGACAGGTAAAAACTGAATACTGCTGAGAAATAGCAATTACATTCATAAATCAAAAGAAAAATGGAAATATATGTGTAATATTATAACATGCATGGAAAGTGGTTAGCCATATTACTAAATACCTTTGCTAGCTATTTGCTAAAGCTTTAATTAGCGAGATTTCGTTCTTAGTTACACTTGCGTACTGTGCTCCGCTGGGTCCTTAGACTCCAGGTTCAAAAACACCTGAAACAAAACATTTTTTCACTTATCCCAAATTTGATATCAAGGTCCCTGCTAGGCCACCTTGTAGTGAGCTTTGTCTGTGCTGGTCACAATACTCTCAGCCTATGATGTGCCTTGTGAGGAGGCTCAAGGGTGAATATATTTTCATTTCCATCTTTGCAGAATTATCTTAATGTTATTCGATACAACTGCTTTATTGCATTTAATATATAATTATAAATCGAGTTATAAATGTACATTTATTATTTAAGGTGTTGGATCCACAGCCTAGATGGGCCTCATTTGCATGCGCGTGTACTAAAGAATGGACTGCGGAACAGAGGGCAGAACGACGAAGGGAGAAAGAAAGGAGAAGAGAGGGTGAGGGATGGGGAGCGAGCGAGTGAGGCGCGAGGTTGCCTCAGTGAGAGCAGCTGTACGAAGGACATGGTGGGCGGAAGTGGTGCAGCTCGTGGGAGAACGCTGACTTCAGCTGCCAGCCGTCCAGACAAACTTATGGACAGTCCATAAAAAAATAGCAACATTTTACCACTATCTTTATGACCGTTAACAAAATAGCTAAATTGTAGCTGATTTTCCCTCTACTAAGCATGGCCTGTGAGGACTTACCCTACATACATACAGCACACATGGCCTGTGAGAACTTACCCTACATACATACAGCACACATGGCCTGTGAGAACTTACCCTACATACATACAGCACACATGGCCTGTGAGAACTTACCCTACATACATACAGCACACATGGCCTGTGAGAACTTACCCTACATACATACAGCACACATGGCCTGTGAG
>JAODJU010000119.1:18397092-18410969 GCA_026776725.1 Gnathonemus echidnorhynchus
GAACATGCAAACTCCACACACATGTGACCCAGGCGGAGACTCGAACCCGGGTCCCAGAGGTGTGAAGCAACAGTGCTGACCACTGCACCACCATGCCGCCCCATTACTTCAATCATTTTAGAGTCAATTACTGTATGTACATACGGCAGGTCACCCTGCATTGCTGACGAACCAGAGCATCTGTCACTGCTAACAACTGGCATCACTGCACTGTTATCTCAGTTGTAATTTTTTAGCATCACCAAATTGCTACGTGGTACACGGAATCAGCAGTGTGTGTCCCCACTTGGTCATGATAACCGTAAACTAGTGATGTAAGCTAAAGCAGACAGATGGAAGATTCAGAAAAAGAGTGCAGGCACATTTAGCTATTCTGCGAAATGTTCAGCAATCTGATAAAACAGCGGAATGCAAAACACTGGCTGTGAGTTTTCTTCAAAAATGCAAAGTTTTAATTTTCCTGCTCTGGGGCAGAATAATCCCTGGGTAGCTGTGCTAATTATGCTCTGTCTGGTTGTTAGTCTTTCTTTGTTGATAAAAATTATGGACCTTCACTGCGGTAAAACTGCCTAAACGTAACAATTAAAACCACAAGCTTTATTTCTTTGTGCTTTTAAAATATAATCTGATAAAGATTTCAGTATCACACTTTTCTTTTTTGATCATTAATGAAACCACTCTGGAAAAATCACAGGTCTGTTAAAAAAAAGAAAGAATACGAGTATGTACGATGTCAGGCACCTCTGTAAATTTAAGGTGAAATTTATTACACAGTTAGGATAATTTTTCATTTCTAAGTTCCGAGTTTATCTATACTGTAATGGAGCAGTGCAGTAATGTTATTGATTGCAGTTTCCTATATCATAAAAAAGTTCAATTATGGTTGACTAATCAGCATATTAATGCTAATGCTGTTATGGAGATGGCAGTGGACAAAATGACAGAAAAAACTAAAATACATGGTAACGATTAAATCACTCATGTATAATGCATTATAGATACCTTCATAATGCTTTATAATGCATTCAGAAAGTATTACAAACATGGCAATAACTATTTATAAAAAGTCATAGCACATTATAACCATGTGAAATACTTATTATGCTCTATGAAGCTCTCATCTATATACTGCACTATAAATACATAATGCATCATACTGACCATTAAGGCGGGGGAGTGAGTAGTTGTCAGTGTTGACACACCACAGCACACAGTGCACAACAACAAAATATGCCCTTTGCAATTAACCCATATGTGACATCGTGACATAGCAGAGGGCAGCTAATTCAGCACCTGGGGAGCAGTGCTTGGGGGCGGCATCTTGCTCAGGGCACCTCCGTGGTACTTTGCTGGTTAGGGAATCAAACCAGCACTTGTTCGATTATAAGTGTGTGTGCTTAACCATTAGGCCACCACTGGCAATGTACCCATGCATTATGACAGTATCTATAGTGCATTATAGATAAGAGCTTCATAGAGCATTCATAATATATTATAAAAATGGTTATAGTGTGTTATGCCTTTTTATAGATATAAATAGCTGTGTTTATAATACTTTATAAATGCATTATAAAGCATTACGACAGTATGTATAATGCATTATGATGACTGCCATAAGTAAAGCATTGCCGGATACATTAATATCAAGGAGTAGGGTCATCCTTGACCTCCTGAACGACGTAAAACCTTCTTAGAATGCTGTCATACAAATCCTCACACCATATTTAGTGAAATATTGAACAATTCCTCATATGTTGTTTGAGGGATGAAGAAGAAGGACCCCATACATTGTGCTCTGCACTTGTCAACTTCTTTAAGGCTTCAGTAATGTTTACATTTAGTAACTGGTTTGGTCATGGAAGGTAGCTGACTTCTTGGTGTTCATAGAACCTCTCTAGAATTTCTTCAGCAGTGCAATGGATTTTGAGTGCATTTTTATCTTGAAACATGGGAACAAGGTGAGGGACTTGTGTTTGCACTGAAAGATGCACCTGGTTTTGTACAATGGCCATTATGTAACCATGGAGAACAACCTAATCACTCCCATGAATTGGCTGTCCATCCCATTATGGACCCCTCAGTTATCCTAACATAAAGCTCTCCAAGTATGTTAAACATGGTGAAAGGTGTCTCAAAAAACTACAATACTGTTCTTCATTGCTCTTGTCTCTTTGTGCATTGGCCTTGGATACAAGTGGATTCCGAATGGAAGCCTTGCCATAAATTTCAGCTTTGTGAATCTCACGACAAACTATTTTTGTCAAGACTGGGTAACAGAGGTGCTGAGTCAGTTTGGGGGTAATATTTGAGGCTGTACTTTAGTGCTGCTTAGCAAGTATCATGTTAAGTATCTGTCTACCTTGTGTGTGAGCTTCAAATCTAAGGCACTTTCCCTGTGGCTTTTTTCCATGTGTGACATATGTTATTACGGTTTTTGAGGCCGTTCTCTTTAACACGTTAAATAATTTTGTACTTTTGTGACAAATGCACCTGCAGTGTCTCTGAAGCTTGGTCAGATGCATCAAGTTGCTTCAGATACTCAGCTATCTGAGTGGAGATACGTGCATTCGAATTAACATGACAAATTTTCATGAATTTTCCCCATTATTTATAGCTATAAAAACTGCCTTTTCATTCACTTCACCATTCTCGATGCTATTGAGTTTAATTTGTAGCCACCATTATATGGTACAAAGGATAATTCCCTATTAAATCTGAGAGTCCAGCAATCCTCTGCACGTCGTAATGTAAATGTGCCCCTTCTCAAAGAAAGCGACGTCTTAAATCACAAATGAACGCCTGTAAGAATTTGTAAGTGAGAATTTACATGAGTGTCATAAAGAACAGAGCTTCCTGAAATAGTCTTACAGAGGTGTTCTGCATCTCCAGGTGGGTGAATGTAAGGTGTGGGGATCTGGCACAGTCCCTGATATAGACGGAGGGTCCAGGAGTATATGCCTTCCTACATGCCAAGAATTGTAGGTTACCGCCGCTCAGTGTGGAGACTGAAACTATGATAAATAATGAGGGCGGCAGATCCTGAAATAGCACCCCCTTCTTTTCTGTGGTCTGCTTTTGTGAAGCTTTCGTCCACCCGTGACTTTCCAAGTGAAGCAGCCCTTCTGCCTCCTCCGTTTTGGTTAACATCTCAGCTAAATTTGCTACAGTGCTCCTGTAATTAAGCTGTGCTGGGAGGCTCCATACATACTGGCAGCTGGATTTATTTATTTTTTTTCCTCACTGCTTCTGAAATGCAGTTAAAGATAATTTGCCAATTATTTAGAGCCATTGACCCTAATAAGACAGCAGATTTTATATAAATGTGCAAAACATTAAAAAGTATGTATACATAATATTTCTCCCATTTACAGTATGATAGGGTGAATTTAAGAGCAGAATTGCTGTGCAGTTAGTACTAGTTGTTTCACGCATTATTGTTATTTGACCGTCTTACTGAATATGCCCAGAAGTATCTGGATCTGGATCTTTTTATTTTTCTCCCTACTACAATGAGTCATAATACTGAATTACATAATTGACCTTGTATTACACCAGACCTTACATGGGTGGCTGTTAAATCTTTTTTTGTCATACCTGTGAGGGGGGCCTTTTATTTCCTTAGTGCCTACCAGACCCTGGAGGCTCCCCTCAGTCCAGGCTGAGTCACATGAGCCTAGCTTGGAGAAATCAGCAGTTTCAGTCATATTGATTATATAAGACTGTACACAGCATGGACCTAGATGACTGGGATCTGAATTAGAAAGGTCACCATCAATCTTAACGTCCGATGAAAATAATTTATATGACACCATGTTGATGTCAAAGCCGTGCTGAAAGGATACTTTTTGACATACTCAAGACAAACAAGATACGATCTACTTTTTCAAGCTTGCCGTTTTCATCTGGTTAGTACTTAAAGAGAAGTAATCGTCCCCTGAAAAAAAATAAATCTTGTCTTTTCAATGGACTTGACCACTAGAAATTAAGTGTCAAAGACCTATGGCAGAGATGTACGCCCTTTGATTCTTCAGTGAGATAAAAGGGGCGAAAGCAGTCATTTGTGTCAACAGGTGGTTAAGCAGCTCTTGCCCACAGCAATAGCCGTCTATGTTTTCAAACCCTTTTACAAAGGGCCAGCTATTTTAACAAATCCCACAGAAGCCCACAAACACCCAACAACTGATCATTTAAACTTCTGTATAATTATTTTTGGATGCAAGCACAGATGATTATGCACGATATTCATTATTCTATTGACACACACAGTTACTACAGCCTAAAATTTATAAACAAGTAACCATGGTTGCAATTCAGAATCTCTTTCAAATTTTGAATATTGTTTCCTTTAGAAATTTTTGCCCTTAAACACTGTACATTATGCATTTTATTGTCAGCTAATTTACTGAATAATAATAAAATATATAAAATGTAACTAATAAGAAAAGTATCATGTTACTTAGAATTATGTATATATTGTTACTTAATTACCTATATAAATGAGATCAATCATTTAAAAAATAACTTTGCAAAGTAAATTAGTAAAATGTGAGAAGTTCACATGTCCTGTCCATCTTATACGGGTTTTCTCTGGGTACACTGGTTTCCAGAAGCATGTATTTAGGCTGACTGGTATCTGTGAATTTCCGGCAGAGTGTGTCTGTGTGCCCCGTAACTGACAGGTATCCCGGCCTGGTGCCCCCCAGCCCTGCCCCCAGTGCTGTCTGGGTTAGGCTCCAGCCCCTGTGTCGCCCTGGCCAAGCTAAGATTGGTTGGTCAGACTGTTTATACTATAATTGATAAGATGCTCATTATAAAGTTTTACATTTCCTTTAATGTTTAACATCTCCTTCCAAATATGCAAACTGGACACACAGAGTTTGGGTGAGAAATTAGCGTCAGCTTATTAATTTCAGAAATATTATACATGTAACTAATCAGTAAACAACTGGTGAAATTTTTGCCGAACCTGTAATGGATTTTTAACTTTTTTAATGTCCATACTTTTACTGGGCAATCCTACTCCAGTGAAATTGTTTTTTGAGGGAAACACCTTTAATGGGGAGGTAGAATTCTTGCAGTTTACTCTTACAAGAAAACTACAATGAGACATTTCTGTAATAAAAAGCAGATTAATCATCATAACATTTTATGTGTTTTCAGATCAAATAATAACTTTCCATTTTCAGTGCTTAAAAATAAAAAACTACTTGATATCAAACACATACCTGTACAAGGGAAACAACCAACAGAAGAATATTTTAAAAGAATGCAAACATAGTTACATTTAAAAATCATACAAAAAAAGCCAATACAAAAAATGATCTTCCTGTATGTGTGTGTGTGTGCGCGCATATATGTGTGAGATTGTACAGTATGTGTGTGTGTCATGTATATATTTACTGTATATACTGTATTTACATGTATATATGGTTAAGGTTAGGGCTGGGTAGGGGTTAAGGTTGTCATGGTTGGGATTTGGGTTTTGTCCATAGAAATGAATGGATGGTCCCCACAGTGTGTGTGTGTGTGGATTATGTTTATATTACATCATGGGCACCAAATGTCCCCCACAATGTGATAAAAACCTGTTATTTTGACTTTGTTAGGTCCATTTTCCAGGTCCCCACAATTATCTGTGAATGCAATTAAAAAACGAAAAATGCCAAAAGTCTCGTATTTTGTTTGGTTACTTATGGTTAAGGTTAGGGCTGGATAGGGGTTAAGGTCATTTTGTTGGGATTCAACTTTACCCCATAGAAATAATTGGATAGTCCCCACAAAGATATAATTACAAACATGTGTGTGTGTGTGTGTGGTTTAGGTTTGTATTACATTGTGGGAACCAAATGTCCCCCACAAGATAATAAAAACCTATTATTTTGACATTGTTGGGTCCATTTTTCAGGTCCCCACAAAGATCTGCGAATGCAATTAAAAAAGTAAAAATGCCAAATGTCGCGTAAAGAGTTTTCCCCGTGGAACCATAATGTACAATGGAAGACTATGGGCCGCCACAATCGGCTGGTTTGCCTATGAATGAGGTCGAATGTGTATGTTTGTTTCAATCCTGTGCCGAACGGGTTAAATCCATAAGAGTAATAAAGCAGCTGCCCACCCCCACCTCCAGCTACCAGGGTGGGTAGGATGTATGTTGAGCGCGAGCTGTGTGAAACTGTGTAGGAGAGGCTAAGAAAAACATTCCGGCCTGGCAGCAATATTGTTGGAGGGGAGGCGGGGGGACAGGGAGAGAGAGAAGGGAGAGGTGAGGTAATATCTCTGGGAAAGTGTGGCTGGATCGCATTCTTCTCTCTGTCTCCGAATGTAGTGAGATGTGGAGGCTTGGCAGGGAGAACTGGAGGGTGGGGGCTGGGGGAGCCTGTACTAACCAGCCTGACAGCTCAAGGGGGTGTAGGCTTTGGCACTAAGAACCACCATTATTTAATCCCCCAACCTTTCCACCACGCACTTTCCGAAACGCACACGCACGCACGCTGGCTCGCTTTTGGCATGGCTTTGCGTGTTCGTGGCGAAACCTCTTGGGATTATGGACGCTCTGGGGTCTCAGACTCCCATTGTGGAAGGTAGACTCTAACCTCCAACTCGCCTTACATGTCTGGGTACATTCTCTGGTCTTTGGCATCAAATGTTTAAGACCAAAGACAAAGTGTCTTTCTAACTGCTCTAACGCCAAGTATCAAGGTTGGTCTGGTCACAGTTGTAAGGAACCAATGCTCAGATCCAAACTTGGGATTTAAAATGAACGTGCCAGATGAAAGCAGCACCTTGACTGCGGTCCATGTGCGCATTAGGTGACAGGACAGAGATTTTTAGCAATGATAAGTGCAGATAAAGTGTCCATAATAGCTGGTCAGTATAGACTCTAGTTACTCTATATTGTTCAAAATAATTTCTGCCTAGATAATACTTCACAACTGCAACAATGTTACATGCATGTACTGCTAAATACTTCACAGATACTTTTACTCATTCAAGTGATGTATACCTACTGAATGCATCTATTCACCAGCGTATGAAGTCTCTTCACAGTCTACATATAAGCCATAAAAAAACCAGCTGCTAAAATTCTTAGCTTTAACAGTGATGAGGTTAATTAGCAGAAGTAGAAAACTGTGTGAAAGTCTATGGCAAAAAGATATCCAATTGGTTTTCAGTAATACTATTGTCTGATGCTTTCACCTGCAGATATGATGCAAAAGACAGGTAATGTTGTGATACTGCCGACGTACATTCAGAAGGAACAATGTTGCCCAATCAGTACGCACAGTGCTCAGAGTCAAAGGCAAGGGGAATGGCAGCTATGGTATATAGACATGGATAAGACAGTCATTCAAAAGACCTGAGAAATACGACAGAAACGTTGCCTATGGACAGAGCAGGTAGGTGCTTGTTTTGTGTGAAAGCGTCCAGATGTTCAGCTGAAGACAATAGCAGAGTTTACTTTAACAACCTATTATAGCAATAGAGATGACCTGACCATTATTAGAAAAAAGATAGTGGTCTGTTATATACGCAGGAAGTAGCTGACTGATGTGACAGCGGGAATTTTGTCCTGATATGAATTTTGTGTGTCTAACATTTGCCCGTTTTCTCGCTGGGATGTTTATATGCTAGAACATAAGCATGCTCTGGGGATGGTGTGAAGTCTCGGGCTCAAACTGGGAGTCACAGAGCAAGAGCAAAGATACAGACAAGTGTGGGTGTAGTCTATGGTATTTGTCAAGTCAGCTAGAAAATAAAAGTTGTTCTCAAAAGATCCCGAAGAAAAAAAAACTTTCCAAAATTTTCATTGTATCATTGTGTCCATATTTCTGTCAGGCATTAAGACCACTGTTTGTAGGACTTGGGAAAATTGTAGGAAAATTACAGAACTGACGGTCATGTTGCTATTATTTCTCAGCAGCATATAATTGTTACTTGTTTGGTGAATATAGTAACTGATGGCCCTGTTTTTCTGTTCTAATTTGAGAAGTATTTTACAGTTAGTAATGTTGCAAGAGAGGTGAGTATTTAAGCTCTCTATTAAAGGTCTTTATACTGGCCTGTGTAATATCTGAAATTTTAAAGTGCCTTTTTTCTTCTATTTGATAAATTTGAATTGTGCTAACGAATTACCAGTATTACAAACAGGATGGTACTTTTTCCAGTTGCTGTAATTATTTCAACTAACTTGGGGACTTTCATGGATTGGAAATACTACACTTTATAATCAAAAGCAGGCAACAAATTTACTCTGTCAGGTCTACTGATAAAGTGTGTATATCGTGGCAGATGTTTATGGGTCCGTTTGAGTTCTTATGTTATGTGGTACAGTGTATTATATGCCATATTAAGCATTATGGATGCCTTCGAGTGGTCAGAGATCATCTATGTTGTGTTGTATTTCGTATCATTTGACTCTCCCTGCCGGCCCCTGGAGGATGGGCTCCCCCTTTGAGTCTGGTTCCTCCCAAGGTTTCTTCCTCCTGGGGAGTTTTTCCTTGATACTGTCGCCTCTGGCTTGCTCACTAGGGGCTTTGGGTGGAGATTCTATGAAGCGCTTTGAGACGATGTAATGTTATACCATAGATGAGTTGCATACAGGAAATAATTTACTGTAGTTATAAGGATTGTACCCATAGCTTCCAGGATAGGCTCCGGAACTCCATGACCCTGAATAGGACAAGCGGGAAAAGAAAATGGATGGATGGATGGATGGATGGTCTTAAACATGAACTTAATCTGAATTATATGTATTTATAGCTGCCTCTGAAACTTGGATTGAAAAGTGACTTAAGATTGATAAATCAATTCAAACACACAATAACACAAAACTGTACAGAATATGCTTTTAATATGTCAGTTTAATGTCAGAGTACACCAATATAATATTTACTGTTTTGTAATGTTACTTTTCATATTTGAACGACTGATTCTCTGGCACGCTATTTTATTATAATCTCTGCAGTCACTTGTTGTTTGAACAGCAAAATATCGATACTTAAAAAGCATCAGAAAATGAGATCATGCACACCGCTAGCAACTTTTCCGTTTCATTTGATTGTGCTGGCATTTCGTGACCATCACAGAAATCACACCTTTAAACGGTCTCGTGGTTGTACAGCACCTGCTAACAGGTACAGAGTTGTAGGCCACTGCACACACCCACACAGCTCTGATAGCCTGTTAGCCTCTTCACACAGAAGTAGTACTGAACAGCCCAGAAGCAGGTTCACGGGCTCATCTGCGAGCTACATCATTATCTTTGCAGCAGCACAGGTGAATGTGCAGGGACCACTGCCAAATAGTTTTGGTTAGGAGGGAGGGAGCTCAGTGGTGGGTGTGTACTCTTTTCATATATAACCATTTGGTGGAACAGTTTGTTTCCCTCTTACGAGTAACTGACACACCTCCGGCAGGAAAATTGAGCTCTTCTGTCTTTCTCTCTCATTTTCACATGCCGCAAAGGATAAGACTCTGCTTCCTGACAAGAACTGGGGGCGAGGCGATTTGAAAAACGGCAAATCTACTGAAAGGTCAGCAGTATTTATCAAAACATGATTCTTTTCCTGTGTTTTTACGAAGTATGACTCCATGAAGGAGTCAAAGAGTTTAAAGAGTTACGGTGTGCATGACATCTCAGGTTGTCGTTGGTGTTGAGATAAGGTCTCCAGATTGTTTCTGGATTGGGTGGGGCTGAAGACCACTGCGACACATTATTAATGCCGTCTTTTTGCATTGCCAAAGAGGCTACTATCTGCACTTAACACCAGGTACAATGTGGGTAACCAAGATCACTGTAAACTTGGTTTGGGGCAGAGTTACATATTGGGAATTGTGCAGTAGTTGGGAAGACAGAGCAGAGATATTTATAAGGATTTATTTATATATGTATTAATGGAAAGTTGTATTTTTTTGCTATATTCTATATCACATTACAGTGTCATTTGTATATTTTATATGATGTTTTAGTTTAACAACACATATGATTAATATGTATAATATAGGATCACTTATATATGTAAACATTCACCAGGTCAATAATAATCATCATCCTCGCTGCATATCTTATCTTCCTTGACATCATACATGGAAATGCCTTTTTAATGCACTAAAATATGGTTCAACACATTTACAGTATAGTTTACTACAGCAGAAAGATCATTCATAAAATCTACTTACAATGGTAACAACCTTACATTTGCCATGAAGTACTCCTAATTAATTACAAATATATAATGCAAAAAATACAACTGTATGGTGAACGTGTGCTTCTTGCAGAATGCTGAGGCATTTAAGATTATTTCACAAAATCCTGTGTAGCATTGTTGGCTAATAGTGTTTGGTATTTGATACGCAGGACTAAATATATACCACTGACCCACATACTGCTTTTATAGCATTTATCATGAGACATTTCAATGCAAAAATGTTTTTTCATTGCTTGTCGTTTAGACTAACTTTGGGGCAGACTTTGTATTAAGAGGATGATTACTAGGTCCTGGAATCTCATTTGTATTTTATCATGTGTGGCCATCGTAGTGAAATCACAGGGGATCACAGGTGCCTTTCTAGAGCTTTCAGCAAGCGATAATATTACAGTGGTGTAGTCATTCTTTTTTAACCAGGTGAAAATGAATTGATTTTAAATCAGAACACTGTGTTTGCATGTTGGGCATTTCTGTAAATAATTGACAAATAATGGTGAATTTTGTTCTGTTCATTTGAGCTTGTTCAAAGGGTTATTTGGGGATAATAGCCACACCCTAGTCTATTTAGTCAAAGGTTTCATTACCTTTGGTTCAGACATAGTTTATCAATGTTGAACCTGTTCCTGGGAGCTCCTTTGTTTCCAGCAGGATATTTTTACATTGGCATATTCACAAGTATTTCTGCCGTAATTCCTATTATTTACTGTGAGTGAGAACACTTTAAGCACTGTGGTATTTAGGTTAGTCTGTACATATAACACAAAAACCTGTTACATGTATGCAAAATTTGTTCATACAGTATATATGCAATGTATATATATTTCAATAAATGAGATTAAATTGAAATACAATTTTCAATCATGTAATGTTGTGTTTTGCATATATACCACAGTACCGATATCTATTTATACAAGTGCTTAGTATATATAATTAGTATGCATAATTTACTAAATATAGTTAAAATGTGATGCAACAGAGGCCTCTTCGAGGGGGGAAACAACAAAAGAACAGCTGAACTGGTCACCTGAGCGGGCAGCTCAGCGTTTCTGCCGGTCCTCTGCAGCTCAGCTGTCCCACGGCCGTCGTGTGTTCCCCCGTGTGAACGATGTGGTCTATGTGTGCACACAATCCTCCTCCATAGCAGCAGAAGCACAGGTTCAATGAGTAAGCGTTAGGCCATGGGTGGCGGAGCACAGATGAATAGAGGGTGGGAGGAGGGCCTGAAGAGGCTTTTCAGGGTGGGAGGCGAGATCCGTGCCAAAAAAACAAGTTTGGGGATTTGTGTACTTTGTGTTACTCACAACTCTTTTTGAAAGCTGTCAGGTACATACTAACACACCCAGAGGTCTTTCTGCTTAATATCAAGGCTGTAAAGAACACATGTCGTTGTGCTAGGATCTCCACAAGCATGAGACCCACTATGTTCCAATCGTTTCATACATCGTATCAATAATAGGAAATTGTAACTGTTACAGACGAAGTGGTCTGTAATAATTAAGGTGAATGCATCTGTAGAATTTAGCATCAACAGGCTACTGCCTTCATACTAACAACATATATTGTGTGACACGTAGCAAACAGAGCCTGCAACTGAAAAGGATGAATACGTATCAGCGGATACTTAGAAATATCATTGGGCATTAAGTTAAAATGAAATGCAAGGATCATTCGAGCCAGTGCAAATCAATGGAAGCCCTCAGACCGCGGTCTGTTCCACATGTGAACAAGCGATAGAGGCGGGGCCAATGAAATAAGCCGTTACAGCAATCATGCATTTCTGAATGAGCGCATGTAGGGCTTTGAACACAGGTCTGGGGGACGCATATTAATCTCAGAAATGTATTTTGTATTTTCTTCTAAAGATCATAGTTTTGAAAACTGGGTCCACCCACTGGTGTGAAGAGAAGAGGGATCTCACCATAAGAGAGATCTGTGTGGGTCCTATCTCTCCAAACGAGACCGCATTGATCCGCCTACGTGCTGAGGCACACATCACTTTTGATGCATGAGAACTGCTGTAGCTCATGCCGGACAGATATCAGGTACAGCCGTGACACGGAGACGGGAGAGAGCAGGAAGGGAATCCGGGAGAATGTCTGCCATTTGGCGCCCCAGCCTTTGCATGAGGCTGTCTTGACAGGCGTCTGTAGCCTCTGCCCTCCAGCCTGGCTGGTTTTAATTAGTAGGTGTTGGACTGCCGGAGGGCAGGCAGAGCCGATCTGACCGTTATCTGCTGGCCCTCATTATCACAGAGAGAAGGTGTCCTTGCTCACCCCGAGGTCCTAACCCAAACAGGGTAAACACATTAAATCACCCTCAAGGCTCTACTATAAATGTGGCTGATCAACTTGTTAAAGTAGCTACACTAAACAATCAGTACTTTACGTTCGAATAGCGAGAACATCAGTCGCACAGATCTGGGGGTGATTAACGAACTTTTTTTTGTTGGTCTAATGCGCAAAGATTAGCCCTCCCCACTTCCCAAGAGAAAATCGTATATTGGAATTTGAAAACCTACTAAACAAAAAAAAAAAATAATAATATATTTGTCAGCTAAAAGTATTGTGACCCCTTCCTCCTCTCACCATGCGGAGTGTGTGCAGAGGAGCAATAATGACCTTGCTTCTGGAAGATTTGGAGTCGTGGGGGGTTGTCCTTGGAGGCCTGAGTGGAAGGTTTTCCCACCTAAGGAGGTCTGAGACGCGTAGGCCTATCTGCAGAGGGATTTATTGGCAGGCGAGCAGCCGTGGGGGTGCCAGAAGCTTTCCCACAACCTCAGTCTTCCCAAACACCAGGAGAGGAGAAGGTGAGGACAGCAGACTTAGCTTACAGTACATGAGCTGCAACAGATATCAGTAGCACCTACAGCACAGGTGTCTAACTCCATTTCTGCCTGTCCATGTCTATGCAGCCTTTTGTTTCAAGATCCCATAATTATTTAATTTGTGCATTTTTTATTGATATTTTAGCTTGTTTTCAGGAACTATGCACTTAAATAGGCGATATGCTAAGCTAGTATTTTAAGGTTTTTTTGTCCGAGTACAATGAGCAATTTTAAGATAATGAGCTTCAACATGACCAAATAATTTCAATGCATGTAGAGTGTTCAGTTCTGTAGTTAATGTGCTAGTTGTTCTGGGAGTTTCCAGTTTTATTCTTCAGAATCGTAATGCTAGAGGTTAGCCTCAGGTCGGACTGCTCAATGTCTTCCAACCAGAGCTTGTCCTTGTACTGGGATTCACAGCGTTCAAAGTCCATTCTCAACATGGAGAGGTTTACTTGACCAAGGTTATGTGTCATCATCATGTACTGCAGGAGAGTCTTGACATATCTCCTAGGGTAAGGACTGAAGATCCCTGAACACAATCACATTAGCTTGCACAAAATTTGTCTCGGCTAGATAAGCTGAGCAAATAGTATCAGGGAAACAACATGTTTTTAATATATACAGTTACGAAGGGGTTCTGTTCCCTAAGTCTGCCTTTACGTCTGAACAATAATGATACAGTCATGCCTGCATCTACCATTGAGGGCATTTTGGGTTTTTTTTCACTATCTTTTGTCACTGAAATTATTTTTCAAAATGATTATTGGCGCTCTCAGAAAGGTAAAAATTCACAAGTTACACTATAGTTTGAAAAAAAAATTCTCGGGGGGGGGGGGGGGGGG
>JAODJU010000119.1:18413036-18435330 GCA_026776725.1 Gnathonemus echidnorhynchus
CACCGATTTTTATAAAATAGAGTTTTCCCTTATGGGGACCAGGAAACCGGTCCCCATAAGGGAAAAAAAAATGGATATTTATCACGTTATGGGGACATTGTGTCCCCATAAGGATAGGTAAACCCGCTCGCACACGCACACGCACACACACTTCAATATATAGAAGTTATATAATATGAATGGTACAGCGGTGAAGTACGTACCATTGTTGCCAGGGTTCATAGTTAAAATTTGGCTTATAGAATTAGCATATTCACAGGAGTTTCCTCCAAGTACTTCAGGTTTGTTTCATAATCCAGAGACTCACACCTAAAGTGAAGAGATGAGTCTAATTCACCTGATTACAGTAAGTGTCAGTGCCTAGTAAAGAACCAGCGTCCTTTCCAGGGTTTGCCTGCCTTCCACTCCATGAGTTGAAGCACCATGGCTATAGTCACTAAAATACATGACACGCAATAAATGCAAAAAGTGTACATCTCTTGGTATGCATGCTAAATGGACGCATTACCCCTGTTGGTTTAATTTCAGTATTGCTATTCAGTAACATCAATACAAAAGTATAACTTTTATTGCTGTGCATCATTTTCCCGTTTTTTCCATTTCTGCCATAAATATATATTTTGGTAGCCATAACCCAACACTGGAGCTTGTAAAATGAGTTAAAAATCAGCGCAGCGTAACTAGGTCACTTCTTCACAGGGCCTGATCTACTTACCCCTCTGATTACTGCTGCTGTTCATTTTTTGATGTTCTGTCCATATTGTTCCTGCCAGGCTCTTAATTAAATTTATTACATTTACATTTATCTTTATCTTTTTATCTTTTGTCCAAAGCGACTTCATGTAAGGCAAATAGTAGAATACACACACAGAGTCGACTATGGTTAAGTGCAGCCAGGCTGATCTTCTGAATGCCCAGTTATTAAAGCTTAATTGTTTGTTCCTAATACTTAACATGTGCAGTATATCCTGTTAGTTCTGTGTCATGCAATTTTATTAGCGTTTAATATTTTGTTTTGAATGTTTTTTGTTAATTTATGACATTCAGCATCACAGTCATGACATTTCCTTATACTGAAAAGCATCTAGAAAATATGATTGTGTATTACAATTATTTTACATAAAAATTTCATACATTAATGCGAAAAGGGAATTGGCTAAAGCTGAAGCGATGGGCAGTGGGGTCTCACCATCTTTTAGGAAATAATACCTATGTATTATTTATATATTTAAAAAATTGATCGCACCCAATGCAAGCCTTTAAACTGAGTGTGCTAATGTCTAAGGTTAATGAAAGTTCCTGTGGTCTTTTCAGGCATCAGAATCGAAGCATGAATTCTGTTTTATAAAAAAAGGGGGGTGTTATGCATTTTACCTGTTTTGTGTAGAATGTTGTTCACAATCCGGACTGAGAACCTATTTATCCATAGTGTGTACTGAGCTGTCCGTGACTGTGTGCAGTAAGTCCATGGTTATTGTCAAGTTTGTTTGGCTTTATTAACTTATCAATGAGGTTCAAGAAACCCACATGTGGCTCAGTAAGCAGCCACACTCTCCCCGTCCAAGTTCAACGGTGATGTTTCACTTTCAACATTTCAGATGGTTTTGTTTTCGGTGACACACACAGACGTGGCATCAGTACAGTCTATTTCATTCTACATCATTAAATGAAAAATATGTTCACATTGCGCTTTTTCACAATTTTTAGCTTGTTTTTAAGGTACTCTTAGAAAATTACACAACAGAAATGATACATTATATTTACTGAATATAAAATGTATTGCTTTCCATAAGAATATTTAAATAAAAATATCATAGCTTCACTGACCCTAACCATCCAATAGGAAAAGCAGCTAGATGCAAATAAATTTAAAGCCATTTTCCACAAGACCAAAATCCAGCCTTTATTCAATGTTCTTAAACCTGGTAGAAGCTAAAGTGCTTTTTATTAATCTGTTCTATGCTTGTGTAAAAATGATTTCATTATTCACAGTGACTCTGAAGTACATTCGTCAGCGGTACATATGTTCAGAAGCTACAGTACATCCATCGTTAACCTCAATGAATTTAATGAGGCCCAGTTTTTTTTTTTAATTATCAGTCAAAAGTGGTGGAGGGTATGTAACTAGTGTATCTAGATTTTATTTATTGTCAGTTTTCCATTACAAAATAACTCCTCCAACTGCAAGTAAATCTAACAAAACTAAAAATTCGTTTTGTCTGACCTAAATCAAAGGATGTCTGTGCTATGAGCTTATTACACACTGTGCTTAACTTGTGTTGTGGAGGTGGATGGGTATTATTATCTCTTAGCTACCCACCCTGCTATAAAAACTAGCGGTGCGACATCGCAACAGTGCAGAGCTGCCGCTCTCCCTCCCGTGGTGCTACAGACAAGCCTGCCTCTCCGGAACACCAGCGTTCCTCATAAGCACATTTTCTAAAGGGGGGAGATTCAGAAGACCTCAGCACCTCCTCTCATTCCTGTTGTTTTCTGGATATCTCTGCGGCTCCTGGACGCGTGGCTAATAAAACGTGACTGTGAATGGAAAGACAGTTTCGTCTTGGTGGCGTGAGGAGATGAGAGAGGTCACCGCACATTGCCCCTTTGCCTCAGGATAAAACGTGAGGAATCGCAAGGTGGGTGCTGATTACTGTGTAAAGATTTACTGTACCTGGCGGAACATTCAGGTGTGAGTACGGACATGTGGACAGAATGTGGGAGGTCTTTCTGCATTATATCTTGCTTTGTGCTAAGATATTCTCAATAGTTCTGAATGTAGAGGCAAATTTGATGTTATGTATCACAAAGTATTGAAAATGTAGGAGTTATATATAAATTACAGAGCAAAAAGTGTTTTTTTAATATAAGAAAACAGAATCTTTAAGAAATGCAGTTAAACGTTGCAAGTTTTCTTCAGTTCTTTTTTTTTTTGCAAAGTGTGGATTTTTTGGGCTTGATTTACAATTGTGTGATGCATGAACGGAGAGTTTTATTGGGGTTTTACTATTTGGGATCATAGCATTGCACATAGAAAGTAAAATAATGGATTTTACAAATTGTATGTGATTTTCATAAAGTATTATCATAAGTGTAATGTATATTTCGTGTCTTAAGTGTAACATAAACTGCAGTTTCTATCAATCTATTTAGCCAGTTAACAAAAACTAAGAATAACTACCCAATAGACAAAACATTACAAACCATTTTAAATCCAAATCTCTGAACATGTGGGTTTGTTTACATGCCTTAAACTTTGGGTGAGGTGCTTTTCCCCTCATTTATGATGAGTATGTCACCACACCACAGCAATGACCTCATGTCTGCTCACAATGCAGAAAAACAAATTAGCTTCTTTTAAAACCCTTTCCAGCTCCATACTCAGATTTGTATCATATCTGAGACCTCTGTGTCTGTCCCTGGCTTTGCTGCTGCTGAGCATTCAGCACAAAAAACAGTTTCATTAAGAAGTACATAAGCTATGGGCAGTCAGTGTGGTGGCATTTCGCCTCACTACTAAATATACCTCTGCAAATCTATCTAATGCAGCTTATTCTCTTTACTTGTTTATGGAAGTGGGTGGTTTACTGTGGGACTGCAGGACCCCCCCCCCCGGCATATGAACGTGTAACATCTGGATTACACGTCCAGGAATTTAACCATTATATCACTTTTTATATTACTTTGGCCCAAGCAGTATGAACTTGCATTATTTATGAATGATTTTGTGCAAATTTAATGTAAAACAGACAGCAGTGCAGTGTTACTGTACACTACACAATTAGCTAGAGATCTGGTATAGCGGTAATTAAAAATGACATTCTTTTGTTATTCATGCCGACTTTGTTTTGTCTATATTGAAAATTTGTTTTCTTTAAGCAGGAGTTTAAAGGAGCTGGGTAGATGCTATATATGTTCAGCCAAAATATGTTTGATAGTTCTTCATTGCGTTCTACAATTTAAAATTTAAATTAGTCTTGAACAGCAAATGAATGGAGATTGAAAAAAAATCTAATTCTAACTGCAGTGTACTGACCACATCGCAAATTGTAGCTATTGATTTGGATATGTTAGATGCACAAAATAATTTGTCTATTAAAAGCATACCATATTAAAAGTATATTTTAATTTTTGTATAATTAGTTATTTTTTTCTATAAATGCTTTGTTAAGATAATAGTCTGCATACAGTATGTGCTATATATTATACTTACTTACACATTAAACAAGCAGAAATACAAGCACAGATGCAGAGGGTTTTCTGTCTAGCCAAAGGTGGCTCTATAATTCAGTGCTTGGTGGCAGAAGTGCTAACAGCACTGTTTTAGCCTGAGGCCTATAATGATTGTATTGTGACTGGGCTCAAGGCAAAGATGCAGTTTTCACAGATTTCTTGTGGGTGAAAAGTGAGTAAATTATGACTGAACTGAAGGATTTGGAGAGCTGAGCAATGGACAGCGAGGGCTGAAACTCTGCACTGCGGTACTTAATATTTTACCTCGAGGGAACAGACAAGCGAGCAGAAATATCACTCTACAATTATGTTGAGCCTTGACGCCCTTAATGCTGTCAAAAGTTGACGGAGAAAATTAGGTAAAAATCACATGTCAACCATGTCCTGTGCAAGACAACAGAAATGTCAGTGCTCAGTTTTCTTTTTTGGTTTATGAACGTATTGACTGAGTATTTAATATACTTTTAAAGTTTCACAAATGTTTTATATTTGTATTAATTCCATTTGATTTATATAATATTTGCATGTGTTACTTTCACTGTTAGTGCAATCTATACCAGTTTTTTGTATGTAACGAAATTTGGATTTTGTTTTGTCACATTCATTATTCTAGGCTTAATCGGTTTCCTAGTAATCATTTTGCCACTAAACTTTCCCTTTTTCACTGGGGATTACTCATATAAAAATGCCATTTTGTAGTACATTAACACATCAGTAAAAATAATTGATATTAAGAATACATGTGATTAATGCATGAACACAGAGATCAGAAAATGCTTACAAATTGCTGCAGAGTCCCGTTCAGCACATATTGTGACAAATGGTTCCCAATGAATTCAAAATGCTCAGTGCATGAATAGTTTCTGAGTACATGAATAGTCTTTTGTGGAGCACTTAAAGGTGATAAAGTAACCCATTAGCTCAAAGGTGACAGAGTAATTAATTACTTCATTCATTCAGTCATGTGTCTTCTAACTGCTTTTCCAATGCAGGTTCATGCAAAGAATTATCTACAGTGGTTTCGCGTGGAATTCCACATTTTAAATGATCCATTTTATTGAAATAAACTTATACTCACAATTGCAGGGGGACATAGTGACTGTGAGCACTCAGAGTCTAAAGCAGAACAAGTTATGGCCTAAGTCACAACCCAGAAGCTTGTGGTGGGAAACCAGTGCCCTCCTCCCCCTCTGTCTATGGCATATCCTCTTCAGATGGTCTCCACATTATAATTAAGAGTGCATTTAAGCCAACTAGGCAGTGAGTCTTCCCAGGGTGGGTGACTGACCACCATATAACTGACCCCTCTTATCAAGGCTGTTGTTTTAGCCCAGCAGCTGTTTGACTTGGCTGAAGTTTCAAGGGAGGGGCTGCCTTGTTTACTCAGCTAGACATTAAAATGGGGAACTTTTAGGGCGGAGGATCCTTTTCTCAAGATCTGTCACTCTGTAGGACATCTGTGCCCTCACCGACTTTTTTTTTAAATGATTATTTCCGCAATACAAATGCACTTCTCAGCATTATTTTGCTCCTACTATCCTCCAGCTGTCACAGACGCTGGGAGAATCACTCTGAATGGTGCTGCGGGGGTCAGAGTCAGATACAGAGACGGCTGACTCAATGGAACGGTGCGAAAAGAATGAGTCCAAAACAAAATCTGAGGCAGGTGTGGGAAACCAACCCGCAAAAGGGCCTTTAGATGGCAGCCACAGATGCTTGACTTGAGGCAAAGAGCTACTCAGCTCTGAAGCGAAGGACACCAAGAGTGTCTCAGAGCTCTTTATCTCTTTACCTTAGATTGATCAAAGGTCATCTCTGTTGATCACAACTTTGCAACTCCCCTTTCTGGACCAGAGAAGTCGTAACAGCACTCCTTTGGGGCAACACTAGACACCAGCCTTGAAGGGTAAGATTGGGCCAAGGAATCTTAGGTTGTACCCACACTTGGCCCGGTTACCTCGTATCATGCCTGAAGACGACCGTGCCCCCTCCTCACTCCCCTGCTGGCCTGCGTTCACATTGCTCTTAACGTTGCGGGCCTGTGCACGCTTTCATCATCATTTGCAGCTTCTTTGGAGTCGTTTTGGGTGCGATGACACACCACTCTCTCATAGATTTTACAAGACTGCAATGCAGCAATTTTAATTTAATCCTGCTTCACGTAAAAGAAGTCTTGTATTTTACCAAATATCTCTGAGTTACTGTGCGTTGCGTTCAGCTGAAATTTCCAACAAACGCTGCAGCTCTGCCATAGTCCAAAGTGATCCATTTGTCGTAATGTTTGTTGCTACCTGATCTGTGCAATCTACCCAATCCATTCCTTCTGGGTCCAGTTCATGTATAGTGTACATGTGCACACGTGTGGGCCATTCGCGTCATTGACGTCACATCTGTGTTTCATGCCCTCGCACGGTTACCGATCACACTAGACACATACCATGCCCGAGTCCAACTGAACCACGGCCAGGCCCACCTCTTCGAGTGGTACTACACTAGTCAAACAAGCTAGACTTTGGGGGTCAAACGTGCTTCGGCACAGTATGGATCTCATAGAGTGAGTACACCCTTAACATCTAGCAGGGCATCCCTTAGGCCTAAGACCAGCTTAAGGGGGTTAGGTGGTAGAGCTCAGCATTAAGCGCCACATTAAGTAATTCTTTAGCTCACAAGCGACACCATTCCTTAGCAGTGTTAATTCTGATAGCGATTGTTGATTTAGTTTTAGTCGTTGGTGGAAAAATTAATTTTAGTTTAGTTTTAGTTAACGAAAATGACAGGATATTTAGTTGGCTACATCTACACTTCGTGGAGTCAATGAAGTTAACAGGTTTAGTCATAGTCTAACACATCGTTTCACATATCTGTGAAAATTTCACTTAATTTCCTCTTTAGAAAAATAATATAATTTAGTGTCAAACAAAATACTTGCATGTTATGCATTTTCATTCATATTATAAGAAAAAACACCAGTGCACATAAGTCGAATGAAGAACTCAAGTGTCCTCTCTTAAAAATCTGAACAAGTATCGGATCAGTGAATCGGATCAGTGAATACCAGCTGGGTTCAGCTTATTTCTACATCAAGTTCAATTCATGACAGTGAGCTTTTCAAACACATTAAAAGAAACATCAGCTGTTTGTTTCTATTCATTTCATTTGCTTCAAGTTTGTGGTGTTTTTCTCCCTTATTGCACACGGGTTGCACTGAGTCTTGCTTTCTTTTGCAAAAAATGTTTGATCTATCTACATTTCTTCCTAGCTAAAGCTGGCTGTGGCATAGACTAAGCTTGGGCAGTGTCTAATTTTTCAAACCGTCATACTGTCCAGAGATTACACGGAGGTCAATTGTATTTTGATGGTATTTCCAAAAGCAACACTATTCCAGTATTTTTAAATTTTACTGATAAAATTCACCAAGCTGGGAGAGGCTCCCCATGGTAAAATGCACAAGCCGGCAGGGGGGGCATAAATAATACAACTTGACCAAGCACAAATGTAAGAAGTTTACAGACAGCCTTTAGAGACAGAACTGCATGGTTTACACACTTGAAAGCAGTTAGATGAACATTATCCAATCATGCGCACCTACAATCAACACTCACTAAAGATACTATTTCTGATTGGATAAAATTCATTTCTTCCTGACATTTGTCTCATTTTATTCATTGACAAAAGTGTCAGTACCTTTCATCATAGTTTTTGGCATCACAAATTAACTATTTTATCGTCGTCTCGTTTTTGTCAGTTAAAAATCTTTGTTGTTGACAAATTTTTGCCACAGTTTTCTGCAACAAGATTAGCACTGCTTCTTAGGCTGATTCCCCTTCCACGAAAGACTGGATGTGGCCTTAGAATTCAGAGGCCGATTGGCAGCATATACCAGGTGGCTCTTAATGATACAAGAAGCTGTAGGAATGGCCAGGGATGCCAGGGGTCTATGGACACTGGCTTCAAGAAGAACGTTTCAAAAATGGGCTTGATGCCGAAATGCAAGAGCAACTCAGCGGGTATGTAACCTGGTTCTCTCTTCACTCCACTGTGAAGGGGCGATATTCCCAAGTGTCAGCTTACCCGTTGAAATAATTCAGTTACATGAAGGCAGGTCCATTGGCTGGGACAGTAAATAGGTGCAGGTTTACCAAAACGTCTGGCCTGCTATTTTTGCACATGGTTGTACTGGGAAATCTGGCAGTGGGCACTTTGATTGAGCCAGTAGTCCATGGAGGGTATGATTGTAGTTGATAAACTCAAAGGGGAATAAGTGTGGTTGATACATCAAACAGCACTGAAATGTAGTAAGGCCTGTGGTCGGACCTAACATAAAATTGTGGAAATACTTCAAAGGAAGACAATCTTGCTGAATGCCCAAAATATATGTCTACAAATACAAACTAGCTAGATTTCCTCGCTATTTCAATCAATCTAGACATTTGTCTGAGGTTGATACATGGAATAAAAGGTCTTACAAACTCTTGACGTAAAAATGAGGATTTCATTCAGACACGGTGCCTTTTGGGATGCAGCAGACATGAATAACGTGGTGGAACAGGAGGTCTGCCATTAGGCTGGGCCGGTATTTATTGTTTCATAGCGTTATACCTTCTAGAGATTTCAGCCTGGTATATGAAGGTATTTTAAAAATAAATAACTAAAAATCATATCGGCTACGGTAAACTCTAGAATCAGAGAGAGCTGGATCAGTGTGGAAATTAAATGCTAGAAAAGAAGAGACAACTCCGGAGCTTTAGATAATAGGCGTAAAAATATATCCAGACACTGGCTTTTTGATATTATACAGACGTTTACTTACGCCCACAATTTGATAAGCAGATTAGTAGTATGCTTAAAATATTAATCAGAGGTGTATTATGATGCGAAAAAGTGAAGGGTTAAAAAAAATCATCCCAGGGTATGAACAAGATCCGGTCACTAAGTCTGTTTTTAAGTCAAATTTGTAGGTAAGTCGGAAAAATAATAAAGTGGTACGTAATAATTCTAGCGTAATAAGGAAAGTAGCTACATATGGTACTATACTGAACGTCATGTCAACGAACCACTGAAACCATGCAATGGTTTCATGTGCATCACTAAGTAGTGTGTGTGTTCATTATTACAAACCATTGTATTTAACCCGAATTTTTATTACAACAGGTTTATGGCAGTACATTTGGAAGTACGAGTTGTCCAGAAGTTGGACAGCCTTAACCTGGGGACTGCCTGTATTGACACCAATGTCAGTGCCTGATCTGTGGCACCTTGCTGGACTCCTGCTACACCTGTACTAGGTTTCACGTATGCTGCAAATGTTTCCAGCAGTTTAAGGTGCATTTTGTTTTTATGGCATTAACCCATGCGTGCATGTTATACTTTGACTTCTTTATCTTTTTAAGTGAGGCTCCAATCACTGCTAACGCTGTGCATTACAATATGTTGTCTCAATGCAGCATCTCCGTATCAGTTCAACAGAAAGTGGAGCGTCTGTATTTTTGATGGTATTAAATATAATACCTTTGGGATTTCTAAATACCAGGGTATACTATAAAACTGTCATACCACCAAAGCCTACGTTCCAGGTCTCGAACCATGAGAAGCCTCTTGAGGGTTAAGACATGGAACCTCCCAGTCTTTCTAATAGATGCTATATAGTGCATCTCCTTTTCTGTCTTAGAATTATGACTCTGTATCAGCTGGAAATGGAAATGGGTAAAGTATAAATCCCGGTGCACTTGCTTGGGGTTCAGTTGCTTAGCAATTTGGAGAAATTCCAGGTTCTTATGGTCGATAATTACTAAAATTGGGTATTTGGTGCCCTCTAACCAGTGTTTCCACTCTTCTCAGGATAATTTCAGAGCCTGGTTTCAGTTCCTCATTACAAATGTCATAATTAGCCTCTGTTGGGGTCAACTTGTGTGAGTAATAGTCACCCAAATGGAATTTCTCTGGGTTTCCATTGAATCAAAACGGCTCCTACCTCCACCTTCAGGTTAGTCCAGATCAGAGTGAACCAACGTAGGAGCTGAAATACCTTTGTTGAGCAAGTGATGTGTCAAAGGGGAAACCATCAAGTAAATAGTAAGAGGGGACACCTCAGTGCTGAAGCTCCGCAGCCAATGCATAAAGTTTCTGACCTTCTTACAATCCATGTGGACTTTGGATAGGGACAAAATATACCCTAAAAATAAAACTGAGTAGGTATGAAACTCAAACTTCTGAAATATACAGTCTTTCCTACCATATTCCATGGGTCCTAACCCAGCATGCTGTATATGGGAGGTAACATCCAAAGAACACACAAGTATATTACAACAATAGCATGTGTGAAGGCACATCATTAGGAAATGCTTGGAATTCCATAGGCACATCCACCAGGCTAAATAGCATAACCAAGAACCCACATTTCTATTGGCTGTTTGGAAGGTTGTTTTACAATCATTTGCTTCCAAAATCCTGTAGGGTTCCGAGGCAGTAGCCCCCCCCCCACATACTGAAGACCTCCTGGAGGTCCGGATATAGAGCTAGAATGATTCTCTCCCCCCCACCATGTACAGGCTGTGCATGACATTACTCTATAGCGTGAGGTCCTGGCACAAAGCATAACACACATCACTTCAGGGTACAGTGGACTATGGAATACTGGGGTTGTGGAGGTGGTCATGGCCAGCTTAACATAACCAGGGTTTGAGGAGCTGTGGCAATCGTGAACTGTCTGCTAAACATGAGATCCCTATTTATCACCACAACTGGTTAGTAATTTTAGTAATGGTTCTGGTATGAGTCTACTGTCAATAGCCCCCTTAGAGTTGTGGGAAGCCAAGGTCATAGAGGAATTCCCCACTGCAATGCTACGTGCCAGCGAAGTTACCTGCTTAGCTGGACTTTATTAGGTTGACAGAGAAATTTTCTCACCTTCCCAGGATACCTCCACCTGATGGGCAAGTGGGAAACTTGATTAAAAGGGAAAATAGTCTGACTCTTAAAGGCCTCGCCTTCACCTTCGATGTTAGAATTACGGGGCAATCTCAACAATCACGACTAGCTTTCCTGCAGAAAATGCTCCTGACTGGATAACTCCCGTGCATATTGATGGGCTTCAGATCTTTAAAGTGGGAAGGACCTGGATTAGCTAGCCGAGTCATTTCCTAGGATGCTTTCTGTCTCGAATTTTGCATGTCACTGCCACGTTAAATGACAGATTCCAGATCATCCCTGCGTGCTAATTCCCTCTTCATAGATTCCAATAAGCTCTACTAGTACGCAGTGATCGAGGAGACTTCACTGCAGTATCCCTTCCCTGCTAGAATGTGACACTGGACACATAATCACCAGTCAAACACCAGCCATCAATGCAAAAAGAGCAGGTGTGCTCTGATATAGAATACAGATGCAGGGTGGTTAAAGATGGCCAAGAACTACTGTTAACAAGAGACCTCAATCCTGTTTCTCCAGACCTTCTAGCTCCCAGATGGTCATTGCAAAGGCTATTCCTGAAAGGAGGGAGATTATGAAGGAGAGTTTTGTCCTGACCAAAGTCTACTTTTAGGGCTGGCTGGCAAACCCCAATGAACACTGCAGCAAAAATCATTGACGGCAGTCACAGTGCTCATTGTCTCTTTTGGGTACTACGACCCATGTTTCTGAGAAGGAACTGAACATCTGCAGAGGATCTGGTGATGGGAGGAACACTTCCCATAGTGGAGGTGTGACCTACATGTCTGGCTGAACTCTGGCTGATTTCCAGAAACTGAAAAGTACACTCACAATGAAACGGAATTTAATCGTGCAGATTACTGTAGAAATACTCACTGAAAATCTGAAGACTGATACACATGTACTTTCTGAGTTTAGTGTTTCAAATTATTTCGCTTATTTTCCTCATATGGAAGACAAAAACATTTTTATTCCGTTTCAACAATGCTAGTTATTTTTTAATCAAAATGTCAGAAACATTCAATAGTTCTACTACATGTAAAGAGTATGCTTTATTACAAATTTGATTTCATACTATGCTGTGTAACATTCAGCAAATATATTCTTATCTAGTAGTATTTTTTATATATAAAAGCTTTAATTACAAATTTTAAAAATGGGCATCAGCAGATTTTTTGCATGCTAGCTAGTCTTTAAATGTGCCTGACACCGTCTACGTAAACAGTAAATCAACATTATTTTAATAACCTCTGGTGAACTCCAGTTACACAGCAAACCACAATTTCCAGAATACCACATGCTTGTTTAATTTTTTAATCACCATTGTTTTTGCAGAAATCAGTGGTTTTAAAAGAATAATAAGACCTCAGTTAACCTCGTGTGATATACAAAAACTGTGGATAATTTGGCAAAGACTTTCACTCCTCACATGACAGGCGCCCTTGGTGCTGTGATCTGTGGCTGTGTGACGCTAAGAGCCTGAGATGCAGCTGGAAAGCGTGTCCATCAAGATCCCTGTATGAGGCAGCTTGTGTCGTACTTACACCAAATCAACAAATGGTCAGTCATGTGGAGTCAGGATATCGATGTCCCAAAAGCTTGCCTATATAACCAAATCTAAAAGAGAGTTTCAGTAGCATTGTTTCTTATATCTGGAACAAATTATTGTGAGAAGGCATATCTACAGAAAAGTCTGGGGAAGGAGGGTGACAAAGAATGCAGGTGACAAGGCTGCATCTTTAGCTGCTTTGTTTATCGACCTTAACATGCTCAAATTCTTAGGGAGTAATGGACTGTAAGTAATTGAAATTTGTTCTACAGCAATTTTTCCATTAATGAACACAAAATAATTAAAAATTATATAAATAATTAAAAAAATATATATATTTTTTAACTGTGTTATGAATATATATATATATATATATATACATATATATATATACACACACACGTGTGTGTGTATTTCTTGATTTGACATTAGGTTTGTATTTAATAATTAATATATATTGTTATTGTTACTTTAGTGTTTAAAATGTATCAATAATGTTTTTTTTTATTGTATTGCTTTTAAATCCTATATTTTGCAATCTAATACTAATTTTCATGTTACAAAAGTAGTTTTAATGCAATAATTTCTTAAACTGGTAATATGCCTCTGCCAAATAATGTTAGTCAGAATAAACTGCATAGATAATATTTTGTTTCCAGAAAAAGAAATGAGAGTTGAATTTGATCAGAAAAAAAATGATTCTGAGTAACAGCATTTAAGAGCATATTTATTATGCTGTTCGGGGAAACTTATTGAATCTTGGTTTTTCTGCATCCTTTTGGCAGAGTCACTGGTGAGAAAATGGCCAACAGAGAAGACGACTTAATTGGGATCCCATTCCCCAACCACAGCAGCGACGTTTTATGCAGTCTAAACGAACAGCGCCGGGATGGTCTTCTGTGCGATGTTGTACTCATTGTTCGGGACCAGGAATACCACACACATCGTTCTGTCTTGGCCGCCTGCAGCCAGTACTTCAAAAAACTCTTCACTGTAGGAATGGACTGTGATCAACACAGCGTCTACGAAATTGACTTTGTTGCACCTGAATCGCTTACTGCAATCCTGGAATTCGCTTACACCTCCACTCTCACAATCACCACTTCTAATGTGAAAGAGATCTTAAATGCTGCTCAAATGCTGGAGATTCCCTGCATTATCCGAGTGTGCCTGGAGATTATGGACACGGGAAGGGAAGATGAGGAGGAAGATGAAGACGAGGAGGACGAGGACGATGTAGAGGAGGAAGGTGAAGAGTCAAAGGAGGAAGAACACGATGATAATGAAGCTGCTGAACAATCGATACAATCTTCTGCGGGTCAAGACCAAGATTGTTCTCCGAGTACCTCCCAGCAGGAAATAATTTCAAACAGACTGAGAACTGAGGTCACAGAGGTTTTCAATGAGAAACCCAGAAACAATGAAAATTTAGAAGGCAGAGCCCTGAAAGATTTTTCCATTGAATCCTTACTACAAGAAGGATTGTACCCAAAGTTAACAGGTATAGACAGACGGTCAGCTCTCCCCCCACTCCTCCCAGGGTTATTCCCACCTTTGTGGCCCGGGGATTTCCCAAGCTTTCCTCAAATCCAGAAACCTAACCCTAGCCCCCTCCCATACTGCCAAGAACTTGAAAGCAGGCCACTGGACCTAGCAGTTAAGAAGGAGGGCATTAAGGAAGAGCTGAACGATGAGATCACCAGTAGCCTTTTTCACACTGACTTTTTAAAAGACTTTATGGGCGCAGGTCTTGGTATGATACCTGAATCCCACCTCGGGACTATTAAGGATGAGTCAGATTTTAGGTCGTACTTGAACTTCCTTAGTGCCACTCACCTTGAAAGCTTATTCCCCCCTTGGCAGCTAGAGGAAGAGAGAAAAATGAAGACCAAAGCATCCCAACAGTGTCCAATCTGTAACAAGGTAATTCAGGGGGCAGGAAAACTGCCACGTCACATGAGGACTCACACTGGAGAGAAACCGTACATGTGCACTATCTGTGAGGTCAGATTCACCAGGTGGGTAAAAAAAACAATCTCTTTAGAAATGAACGACACCTGACAGTCATGATATTAAGATGTACAGATATTTAAGATTTTCCTTCTAAATTGTTTTAGCATTGCATTTTTTGTGGAGCCAGCAAAACTGTCACATTTGCTGAGCTATTTTTTTTTGCATTTCATATTTTGTAACATTAAGAAATGACAAAGTACCTCATGGTATCAGACCACTTTCACATATTATGAAGCTGACTAGCTATTTAGCTTTAATATCATAATTGTGAACGTTTCTACCATGAGTACATCTTTTAATTTGTCACTGACACTTGAGCAATTCAATTAGATAAAAAAAAAAATGTCAGTTGACTTTATTATACAACAAAAATATTTGTACTTTTTAGTTCATTCAACATATTAGTTTCTGTCCATAAATACACAAGTGTGCAAGCATTTCTAAGATCTGGTCAAGGTTGCTATGATTTTATTAGTGGTATAATGTCAATTTAGTCAGAGATGTTGATAAAAACGGTTGTTCCGTATAAATAAGAATTTCATTGCTTTCACCGTTGCAGGCAAGACAAGTTGAAGATCCACATGCGTAAGCATACTGGAGAACGGCCATACATCTGCCTTCATTGCAATTCCAAATTTGTCCACAACTACGACCTGAAGAACCACCTACGTATTCACACAGGGGTGCGGCCTTACCAATGCGAGCACTGCTACAAGAGCTTCACGCGCTCAGACCACCTTCACCGGCACATAAAGAGGCAGAGCTGCCGTCTTTCTCGACCTCGAAGGGGCCGCAAGCCCACTGCCTGGCGCTCCCCCAACTTCCTTTATCCATCTTCTGCCCATCACGAAGATAAGGGCCTCAGCATCAACAGCCAGCTCCTCTCACTTGGACACGGTGTCTCTGGTCCCAGGTTCCTAGAGAGGCATCACTTGGGGGGCAGCAACCTGAGCTTCGAGGACTTGGACAACAGTAGGGAGAGTCTTGATGTCAAATTAGACAGAAACCATGGTGATGAGATGGAGAGGAAGAAAGGTGTGTTTACATTTGCCCTGACCCACGACGATATTCTCTCCCATCAGCCATTCTACTCTGCCGCGGCTGACCCCTGGGCAATGAGGCTAAATCACATTACTCCCATCCCAGAGGGGACCAAGTAAATCCTTCCAAATTAACAAAACAAGCCTCAAGAGCTACTCATATCTTACTGCAACGATCCTACTCATAGAACAGAAATTTATATTTAAGGTAAACACGTTTTGATATTCTGAAATCTCATAAATTCCTACACATTAGGGCTCATAGAATTTTCTGTTATCTCAGTTCATGTCGTACACTGCTGTAATAGTAATAGTACTTAAAAAGACATACTAAAGCTAATCAGGATTTAATTTTACATCATTATAAGGCTGTACTTTGTCAGTATGTGTAATTTGGGGGCATTTTTGTTTTAAGAAGCTGAGCAGGGAGTCACTTATCACTCTTTAGTTAACTGATTTCTGAGGCTGATTTATACTTGATGGGCTTTGAAAGACAATCAGTCGTTTTTTAAATTTCAAAATGCTAATGTCAAAATAAATTTAAAGCAAATAAAATAAATACTTATTTATTCCTGAATAATTAAGCCTCCTGACTTTAAACTTTAATAATGGTATTAGCATATTCAAAGATGTGATTATTTGATGACTTAAATAATCTGACCTTTCGAAATACATACACTGAAAATCATACTTTATACTTATATACTTGTATATTAAACTTCAAGGAGGAAAATTCCTCAGGAATGCTTAAATATACATATAGTACATTTTGAAATGTGTCAAATGACATGTTTTAATATGTATGCATTTTTACACGTGTTAAATTTTTATAAAAATAATGGCTTGAAAGAAAGACATTCATATAAAAAGTGCTGAGTTGCAGCCTGGTTCCGTTGCATTATCCAGAGTCCACGTTAATCTTCAAATTATGTTAGTTGTTTACATACTGTAAATCCATATATTTAAGAGAAAAATATTTTGCAGAACACGCTATGCTTTTCTTGCAAGTCTAAACTTTGAAGATGTACATTGCATATGTTTGACAGTAGATTTGGAAATTTGGGTTTCAATTTGGATATTATGTCAAAATAATTTTAGCTCATACATATATGAAAAAATAACTATATGATCAATCTGAGTATACAGTAGGTGTAACTTGTTTTTGTTTTTGCTGTTATATTGGAATGATGACTGCAGACATAATAAATGGTCTGCCCATGAAATATCATGACAATGATAAAAGAGCTGCTTTTTAACCTCATGGAGAATTGCAACTATTCCCCTTAATTGTCTTACATGTATTCTAGCAATATTATTTTCAAAACCCTCATCTGTTGGACGTAATATGAAATATACTTGTAATATAAAATGTTATACTGCCCCCTACTGGCCAGCTGAGATTTAATATATTAGATACGATTTAATATACTGTATACTCTATACTGGGGGTTAACAACCTTTCTTAAATCCAAATAAAAGTAGAACAGAGCTGGGGATGACTAATGCATGTTAGCATAACTATTCAGGAACTAAGTGAGGGCTTTGGTGTTTTTCCATTTGAAATATATCCCCCTGAATATTTTTTTGTATTTTGTGTAAACCAATTGATAACATGGCATTTCATTGGCCGTGACCCTGACATGGTAAAGAATGGACCGATGGGTTTTTAATGGATTTGCCCAGTTTACAAAATAATTAGATATTACGAAAGCTCAACACATACATAAATAAAACCTAGGCAAGTGTAAATATGTACATAATGTTTTTGTGTGACGTTTTTGTAATCTTCCAAAGATGCGGATAGCTAGAAATTGCATAAACCTGACAGAGCCTTGTTTTATGTGTTTCTTTAACAAGTTTTAATTTTTGAAATTATTTTGTATTTATTCATTTTGAAGATGCTGAGCAGATTGTTCTGATCAGTATTAGAAAAAAGTTTAAAATCCAAGTGGTACACCAGTTATTTTGTAAATCTAAATCTAAAGATATTCAAAAGGATATGATGGAATATTTTCTAGTTATTTATATTTTAAATTTCTTTCACTCTACTTTATCTTTAAAAGTTTTTGCTGAATGACTCAATCATTGTACGAGACTCCATAATTTGGAATTCTCTGCATTCATTCAGTACAAGTAGGACAAATTGTATCAATGATCTTCAAAAACTCATTTAAAACTGACAGGATGCTCTGTACCCTAATAAAATTTATAATAATTAGCTGCAAGTTCAAGTGCAAGTCCTACTGTTTCCTATCACTTTAAAAGCAACCAATAAAAAGCTTCTGTTTTGACTGATTTAGCTTGTTTGACAGAGGCCAAACAGATGTACGTCCTCTCAGTGCTTAACGTTTTGTATCTTTTGTATGTTTTGTACAAGCTAAGAGAAGTGCACGCAAATTCATACCTGTAAATATGTATGGAAATGTGGATCTGAGTGTATTTGCACTAATTGCTTTCGATGTTCAACTTATAATATACTCCTAAAACAGGAATATCTTTCAACAAATGCAGTGAACTTGCATAATGTATGTAATTATTCTTATGAAACTGATCTTTCACCTGAATTTCTCATGTACATACCCTGTACCTGATGGAGTTTTTTGCCTGTTTTTAAAGCAGTTTATTATGAAAAACAACCTGGGTCAAGCTGTTGGTCGACAAAATAAAACAGCTTTTCGCAACCAAATTTTTCTCATTTTTCATACAAATTACAGTTGAAAAATTGCTACTTAAGTAAAAGTACCCTTACTTCCAAAATGTGCTTGTAGGCCCTTCAAAATAAATCTATAAGCTCAACGTGACAGATGACACGGCGGTGCAGTGGTTAGCATTGTCACCTCATACCTCTGGGACCAGTGTCTAAGACTTCACCAGGATTCCACATGTGTGGAGCACGTTCACCCTGTGTCACTGTGCAGTGTACTCCAGTTTCCCCTCCCACAAGTCCAAAAACATGCTGAGGTTAATTAGAGATGTCAAATTGTCCATAGGTGGGCATGTATGAGTGAATTGTGTGTGAGTGTGCCTTGTGATGGCCTAGTGCCTGATCTTGGGTTGTGCCCTCTGGAATAGGCTCTGGACCCCCTGAAAAGGACAAGTAATTACAGAAACTGGATGGATTGAACAAAAGTTACATCAGCCAGAGGGGTATTTGTTACAGTACATACAAATAGGCCTATTTAAGGTATACACAGAAAATAATAAGAAATATACACCAACAAATAAAAGAAAATGAGTTAAATTAATGCAGGATTACTTCATGGGCCAAAACTACAATTTTAATTAGCATTAATTTTGACTGCCTGGCATTATAATTCAAGTGCCCTTTTGTATTTTTGTTTTATGAATTTTGCATTTTACTGCAAGTGTTACATTTGAAAGCTCAAACAAATACTAAACAAATCTATTCATAATGTGACTTTCTGCTGGTTACATTACATTGCAGCAAGTTAACTTGGTGAATATCTCTCACACACACAGTTGCGCCGTTACAGCAGCCTATCAATAACAGTGATAGCCTACAATAAATCAGTTAGCTAAAAAGCTACCAATAATATAAAGATTTTAATCTACTTAGTGCTATATATGCTAATGCAATATATAACATCAAACATCACCACAGGCTACGTTTTTGTAGGTGTATAATGTTCGTAGTTGACTGGCCTATCTAACGAGGTTGAAAAGGCGTGATAAGGCCATAAGGTAAAACTACAACTCAAGTGAATGTGTGTAACCTCAGCAATATTAAAAATACCACAGACGTAGATAAGTGAGTCTTGCCATTATTGTTTGACTGTATTGTTATTGCCACCTCAACCTCACCTTCTATTTCAAAATGGAGGCCATGTGAAATGAGCGTATAGCCAACCGTAAAGACCAATCCACACTCTTCTCTGGTGCTTCGAGTGGCATATGATGATGGTATTAAACCAAAAAAAATAAAGGGAAGTTGCGTCGGTGCATCTAGTTATACAATTTAGTCGCACTGTCTCCAAAAATGGTCACAATGTAACTAAATGGTTGCAGTCCAGAGCCCTGCCAAACACAGTGACATAAAGTCTTTGAACGTATGACTGTCCACAAGTGTCAAATTATTTTAGCACCCCTCCAGTGGTTGACATGGGTCATTTTTTCTGTAGCCTGAGCTCTGTATGTGATATATAAACTCTGAAAATTTCAGAATGGGGCTGTAGAATGACTTGCATAATTTTGAGAATAATAAAATAATAATAATCAGGACAAAAAAAAACACATGGAAACAAGAACACGGAAGCTCTGACTATAATAAGGCGTAATTCGCAACAAATTACACCACAGCAGATTTCGGATACTTTTCGGAGCATTTTTATTATCTGTATTAGTACGTGCCGGAGCATAGCTAGAAATTCTGTGACCTCCAAGCTTGGGCCCAGAACTGGTCCCCTGCCATAGACATTGCCCAGCCAGTGCTGGGCCCCCAAATCTGCCAGGTTATCCATGCCCCAGGTTACATGATAGTGATAACATTTATTTCATGTTTCAGTACAACAATACTTTCATTCAGGAAGCACGGAAAAAAAACACAAAGCATGTCATGATATTTGTTGGAAGTGGCAGAGAAGTCCTCTCTACAAACAGTGAAAGTTACAAAATTCTAACTGTGGTTTCTACGCGCCAATATCATAGGACTGTCACAATGACATGCAGCTATTGCAAGATTAAACTAAAAGAGCATCATTTAATTTTTGCTCAGAAAGCTAAAAAATCCAGTCTTTCCAAGAGTTTCATTGCCATAAAATTAGATACTCAGATAATGCAAAAATAAAAACTGATTGGTGTGCACTCAGAGGACATGTGCAATCTAAAAACTTTTTATATATAAGACTGATGGAGAAGTAGAGTCAGCACATGCCTTGGTGATTAAAGTATTACCATTCACATAACTCCTCCTGCTAACATAATTATGTTTATAAAACGTCTGACTTACAACAGATATGCATCCATGGGTAATAGAGTTACTTACATAATTTACCTGACATCATTTTCACTTCTTGTTTATACGTTACACTTTATAGCTGTTTACAGCTCACAGATCATCTCTTCATGCAACAGAGGTGGAGACCATGAAGATGATTTAAAGACTTGCATACGACTTGCATTCTTTGTCCTGTCTTTTTATGACCATACTTTCATGTCATGAGGTAATATATAGTTTTGGAATTTATGATAAAAGGAATAAAAAGTGATTGGGCCTGTGGAGGAATGTCTTATGCGGAGAGGTTAGCTGAGCTGAATCTGTTTAGCCTTGAGCAAAGGAGACTAAGGGGGGACATGATCCAGGCATATTAGATTCCAACAGGTCTGGATGCTGTTCAGCCAAATGGCTATTTCAATAGTAGTTTAAATACTAGATTAAAACAAGCTGAGGTTATTTGGAGTTACCAAATTGCCTGTAGGTGTGCATATGTGTGTGACTGTGTCCTGAGACAGGTTGGCGTTATCCTGCATTGTGCCAGTAGCCACCAGGATATGCTCCAGACCCCATTACACTGAATAGGGCAAGTGGTTACAGAAAATGGGTGGGTGCCTAGGAAAGATTCCTGTGACCTTGACCAGGAATAGAGGTCAGTGGATGGATAGGATAGTGTACTGTATGTAAATCATTGTGCATTGATCTTAGACAAAAATTTGCAATGGTCAAAATAGGTGTTCCTATCCTATCCACTTGAACCTGTCAGGACTGCTTCCTGTCTTGCCCTGTTCAATCTGTCTTCTCCCTGTTTGGCCAGCAGGTGTCACTGTCTACCCTGTTTTCCTTATGTTTCCCTAGGGTGGCTTTCAGTTCCCTAGAGCGTTCCCCTGCTCCCTGGGCCACAGTATAGCTAAATGGGCTGTGTGTGTGGTTTAGAACTGTGCTCCCTTTCCGTTCCTAGCACTGAGGCTGATACATATCCAACGATCATTTAAACACTACTGAAAAGCTCATATTTTGTTTATTTTTTTTAAAAGGAGACATTTAAAATGCCCATTTAAAAACACCCATAATGATAAGGCAGTCAAAGTCACCTTTCAGAAGAACAACTAGCAGAGCTGTATGGAACTCCTCAAAACTGCTCTCCTGAACCAGCTGCCAGTCTATCACAGAGGGCGGAATTGAGAGATACCCATTCAGGTATCATGTACGGTGGCCGAGAGAGCTCAACACGCTGCAACTTCAGAAAACACATGCAAACCGAAAAAAACAACACCAAATTAAAGAAAACGTCTCCATCAGTTTGACAACACAGGCGCTGCAAATACGGAAATGCGCTGCAAACACACGAACGCGCTGCAAACACACAAACGCGCTGCAAATAGCAGGGACCACAACGGAAATGTTTCAGGGGGACCTCAAAAAGTAACGAACCCATCTGGGAGCTGATTATTTGTTCAGTGGCTTTTGGTCAGAGCAGAGGTGTTGTCCGTGAACTAAAAGCTGAGTTTTTTTTTGTTTATTTTAACAACCTGATCATACGATTCATTGGTCTTTTGGATATTATTAGACTAATCTGAC
>JAODJU010000119.1:18445791-18456851 GCA_026776725.1 Gnathonemus echidnorhynchus
CCAGGCAACTTAGCTCCTGGGATCATTGGAACACGCAAACCCCTCCACCGCGATAAGGTGTCGGCTCCAGGAGAGGGTAAAAGACAACCCATCAGACAGTATTGTTAGGAAGTATTCCAGACATTAGATTGTAGGACTTTTTGTTTTGATCTTGGATACAAACGGCATTCATTTGGTAACCTTGCTGAAAATGTTTGTGAAGCTCAGAATGTACAGTTTTTTTGAGTCTGAGGGGTTGATTCAGTTCTGTGGTGATTTTTTAAGTTGTACTTTTGTAGTCTTTAGTACTACTGTATACTGTTAAATGTCTAAACAGTACATAAGTATGGCTTCAAAATGAACATGGTGGAGGTGTTTATGTGCCTCTGTGATGCTAGGAGCTATGGTGTTGTGGGTGATTGGCCCTGGTAGGGTCTCCCAAGGCAAATTGGTCCTAGGTGAGCAGCTAGATTAAGTGCAATTCACACTTTACCCCCTGAAGATTCACGAAAAGGTTCATGTGACCCTGCCCAGATTGAGGAGAACAGGGCCTCACCTTGGAGCCAGGCCTGAGGTGAGAGCTTGAAGGTGAGTGGTGCGTTTCCAGGCCTCCACCAATGGGAGAAAAAACATGGGTCCACCCTCTTGTGGGCCCCACACCTGCAGGGGGAGCCATAGGGGTATAGATTTGGTGGCAGTCGAAGGCAAGGACCTCAGTGGACTGATCGGTGGCTACCAAATCTGACTCTAGCCACATGAAATGTAATCTCTCTGGTGGAAAAGGAGCCTGAGCTGGTGTGGGAGGTAGAGAGATACCGAGTATATATGATAAGGCTCACCTCAATGTACAGCTTGGGATCTGAACCAAACTCCTGGAGAGGAATTAGACTCTATTCCACTCTGGAGTTGCCCTTGCTGAGAGGCGCCAGGCAGGGGTGGTCTACTTATAGCTCCCAGGTTCAGCGCCAGGACATTGGAGTTCACCCTGGTAGACAAGAGGGTCGCCTCCCTTCAATTTCAAGTTGGGAGATGGGCTCTGACTGCTGTCTGTATGTATGCATCAAGCACCAGTTCAGAGTATCTGGCCTTCTTGGAGACCTTGGATGGGGTGCTGGATCTGGGGTGCAATGATTCCTTCACAGGGCTTCTGGACTAAGGCTTAGAGATAGGGTGAGGAGCTGCTGCTCCTTCACATTGAACGGAACTAGTTGGGGTGGTTCAGGCATCTGTCTAGGATGTCTCCTGGACGGCTCCCTGGGGAGGTGTTTCAGGTATCTCCAACCGGGAGGAGGCCACAGGGCAGACCCAGAGCACGCTGGAGAGATGATACCTCTAGGCTGGCCTGGGAACACCTTGGAAAGAGGGAGGTCTGGACATCCCTGCTTAGGTTGCTGCCCCCATGACCTGACCCCAGATAAGTGGCAGACAATGGATGGTGGATGGCTGTTAAATGTCTACTTGTCTCTGTCAGTAAGCTTCCACTGCTCTTTGTTAATGAAGTTTGTCTGTGTTTGGCATCTTGCTGATTTAGATATATTAAATAACTCTTCAGCTTTTGTCACAAATGTGCCTGCAATTTTGGTACTAACTTCTTGGTGTCTTTGTCTCGTATTCCTACGGAAACTCACATCAGCGTTGATTCTCAAACTTCTGATGATACATACTGCTGACTGGCATTCAGTTGAACATGGCTTACTATTGTAACACATAGGGGAAGCGTTTTAAACTCATAAAGCACTTCATGGGCCTGTACTACAAAGCGGGGTTACTGGCATATCGGGGTAAATTGTTGGATTTAAGGTAGTCTGGGCAAAATCTAAGTGAACGAATACGAAGTCCATTTAAACTGTGGTACCTTAAATCCGACAACTTACCCCGATAAGCCAGTAACCCCGCTTCATAGTACAGGCCACAGGTGTGAGACAACAGTACCAGCCAACACTGCTACCCCATACTGCCTTGTAAAATACTGTAGCGTTGGCGAGTTGCCTCTCGCTAGTTCAGGTAATTTACATGTTCCCAGTGCATTTTGGATGTCTGTTGTAAATAGCCCCTGTACGCTGTCACTGTTAATTTCTGTGCCATGTTCTGTGTGACGCGTGTTCCCCACTTGGAATGTCATGTGTAGTGACTATAGTGTTTGTAATGTTAGCGTAGTGACTAGTGTACCCACAGTGTGTGAGAACTATCATGTGTCATGGGACCTCCCTGTGTTTCCAAGCTAAAAGCAGAAGGTGGTGGGTTGTTAGGCTGATCTATTGTGAGCCCATTTATGGTTTTCAATAAAGAAGCTTCCTGTGTGTGAAAAGGCCGCCTTGTTTCTTGCCTGGGTCTGCAGGGCATCACAATACTTGTGTGGAATATTTAATGTGTACTGTATACCTAATTTGAGATCCATTTAAGGGCATTTGGGCTTTGCACAATATACGTTACATTATAGAGTCAAATAGGCTGTAACTCCAGTGATGTACTGACATCCTCCAGGTAGCTCACTGAGTAGTTTAGTCTTTGCTATGCACCATTAAAAGCCATTATATACGCAAACACATAGCATTTCAGACTTGCTCTTTGAATAATTTTTAATTTAATTTCATTGTTTATTGGATTTTGAGTACCTAGGTTTTAGGCTTAGTTAGAAAATGAGTATTGATTCAATATAACCTCAGTAGATTAACAAGAAAAATACATATAGCTACAGTAATTTGAAAAATGGAATTACTTAATTAAAAAAAAAAAAGAACTTCATATTGCCATACAAAAGCGCTCCCGAGCCCATCCTTTAAAAATAAGTCTGGCTTCATGTCAAAGTTAAGCTGAGGCGTACGTGAGCATCCGCCTTTGCCAGAGAAGGAAGCGAACTGTGAGGAACAGACGTAAGTTTTATAGCTGGTCGAAGCTGGAGGGAAGTCGGAGAAATCAAATGTGGAACGTCATAAAATCTACATTAAATACAGAAAACTGTAGATTTAATACATTTGTTAGTGTTATATTTTAATTCGATTACATAAAGAGAATGAAAAAAAAATCACGCTCTCGTACGTATGGGTCCGATGGAACGAAGCGGTTACTGATGCCTAGAAATCAAACGGTAAGTACATATTCCATTTTGATAATCTATTCGCCAGTTTACTTTTATCAAACGCTACTTTTGGGAGTTAAACATGGTTGCATACGAGAAATTGAAAAGGAAAAAGGAAACTGAGTATATATTATAATATATATAATTATATATATAACTTTTCGGTTGCAAAGCATACTTAAATTCGTTTTATAACCGTACCAAAGTAAAAGGGAAATCCGTAACTATTATGCGATAGTGGGACAAAACGTTTTTATTATAAAGGCAGCACAAATTCAACATAGAGTTTAGCCTCACTTCACCTTTTTATGTAAAATAACGGAATCAGGCATCACGCCCTCTTTTTAAAGTACATAATCAAATAATTTTCAATGCGATTAAACTGCAAATGTGACTTTTCATATTTCCGAATCAAACTTATAATCTTAAACACTGCACTGACAATTTTTTAACACTTTGCTAAAATATTTTGCATGCATATAATATTTTTATGATTGTGTATTTTCTATTATGATCCTGGATGAATACTGTCTACCACGAATTCTTTTATTGGATGGAAATTCTACGGTTTTCATTTTATAAGTTATTACATTTTACAGAATATTACGTTGAAACCAAATCATAGTCAAAATATTACTATTGAACAAAAATAAAAATTAATAACATGGGTGTTTTTTTTTTAGGTGTTGGCACTAAGAACCACTAAAGACTAAGCCCTTCAGTACGGAATCAGGACGTTTACTCAGCACTGTGCCCTTATAATTTTATGCATAAAGCTCACAAATCCAAAGACGGTGCTACAATCGGCTCGTGTTACACAAGTGGAAAAGGGACCGTTAGAGCTCTTACGGACTGTTACAGTGTTAAGGGTCTGCTGTACCTCAGGGAAGTGATTTCCAATCCTAGACTGCCCTCTGCAGGATGGAGAAAAACCTGATTATTATTCACTACAACTACACCGGGCGGTTATTCAAGCTCAGTGAAAGCGCGACTGGTGCCACAATCGCTGAAAAAGTCATCCTCCTGTTCATATGCAGCTTCATAGTCCTGGAGAACGTGATAGTACTAGTGGCAATATGGAAAAACCACAAGTTCCACAACCGCATGTTCTTCTTCATTGCCAATCTGGCGCTTTGTGATCTGCTGGCTGGAGTGACCTACGCAGTAAACTTGCTGACGTCAGGGGGGATGACCTTCCGTCTTTCCCCATACGCATTCTTTGTGCGGGAGGGAAGTGTCTTTGTGGCACTTTCCGCATCGGTCTTCAGTCTGTTGGCAATTGCAGCTGAGAGGTACATGACAATGATTAAAATGACACCTTACAATGCCAATAAAAGATACAGAGTGTATCTCTTAATTGGGACATGTTGGCTGATTGCAATTTCTTTGGGATCCCTGCCTCTGCTTGGCTGGAACTGTCTGGACAATCTTCCTGACTGTTCAACTATCTTACCTCTTTACAGCAAGAAATATGTGGCTTTTTGCATTATAATTTTTATGATTTTGTTGCTGGCCATCTCTGTACTATACGCTCGTATATACGTGCTGGTCAGATCTAGCAGCCGGAAAGTCACCAAGCACAATAACTCGGAGCACTCCATTGCCCTTCTGAGGACAGTCATCATCGTTGTAGGCATCTTCATCATCTGCTGGATGCCTCTTTACATCCTGCTGCTAATCGATGTGGCCTGTGAACACAAGCAGTGCCAAATTCTTTTCAGAGCTTTCTGGTTCATCAGCATGGCTGCCCTCAATTCTGCCATGAATCCCATCATCTACACGCTATCCAGCAGGGAGATGCGGCAGACGTTCCTCAGCCTGCTCTGCAGTTGTCTTCTTGGGACTAAGACGGGAAGTGTCCTACCAGTAGAGCAAACCTCAGAGAACAGCAAGAGCAAGTCCAGCAGCAGCAGCAGCAGCCATGCCCAAAAGGCCGTGGTCAAAGAATCACTGGATGTTGAAAGTGCTGTGGAATAGTCCATAGCCTACAGCTGCAAAAACTGGACAGCTGGATATCCCATATTCTTTATTATTTTGAATTCCGGAATGGACAGAATAGTCAGATGTTTTCCTGGTGAAACATATACATCTATTAAGACCTGATTAGAATACTTTAGAAAGAATGGAAATTCAGAATAAACTGCCTATAAATGTGATGAATGAATACCGAAATTGAATAATTATTTTCAAAACTATTACATTTTCTTTAACAATACTGTATAATTTGTGTATCTATTATTGTCATAAAAATTGAAATGTAAATATGTTCAGTGCTGGCTAATTAGAGTTACCATGTTCCCTGCTTTGTGCCCTGTGATGAGCTGGCGCCCCATCCTGGGTTGTTCCCCGCTTTGTGCCCTGTGATGAGCTGGCGCCCCATCCTGGGTTGTTCCCCGCTTTGTGCCCTGTGATGAGCTGGCGCCCCATCCTGGGTTGTTCCCTGCTTTGTGCCCTGTGATGAGCTGGCGCCCCATCCTGGGTTGTTCCCTGCATTGCACCCATAGGCTGCAGATGCCCCACAACCCTCAATAGTTGTGGATAGTAGAATAAGTGGTTACAGAAAATGGAAGGAGGGAACATTTAGATTTAAATTTCAAATTAAATAAAACCAATCAAGTGAAACTATAAATTGCCTGATTGTAAAACAAACCTAATAAAATGTATTATCATCGCTGTACAAGCTCTTTGGTTCTGGTGGTTCTGTTAGGAGACTTCAGTGTTCGCATGGAAACAATGGAGATGCCTGGAGGACAATAAGTCATAGGGATGGTCTCCTGGATCTAAACACAAGCAGTGATTTGTTATTGGACTTCTGTGTAAGCCGGGAATTGTCCATAATTCCATAATACAAGGATGCACGTAACTGAAGAGCAAATTTCCTAAAGTCATTCAGTGTATTTTATGTTGTTTTTAAGATGAGACCAGCAGTGTCAGGGTTCCACATCACGTATTACTGTATAGGGAACCAAAGCTCACTCACACCTCATGTAATTCAATGAAGAACTGAAATGTTAAATTTCCAAATCTTGCAGCACACAAATACTTGAGGCCATAAGAACCTGTTCATGGATGGTAAGAAGAAACATGACAGGTGGATCAGTTTTGGTTACTGCAATTTTGCAGGAACTGAGGAAATTTATGCTGATAAAGTGGGAAGTTAATCTATGTTCCTGTCCTCACCTATGGTCACAAAAGATTTGTGTACGCAAGTCAAAAAGAAGGACCTAAATAGACAGCAAAGGCATGTCTCAGCTACATATTTTCCCAAATATTTTCATAGTATATTTCATTATATTGAAATTAAATTAGAATTTTTTGCTTCAGTAATACTCAGTTAAGTCAAGCTACCTTCTGGTGAATTTTGCATAATTCTTTTCTATGCTTAATAACAAAGTTAGAAACCAATGTATCTAGATGACATTGTCATTTTAAACAATTTAATTTCTAATTAAAAATAAAAGCCTTTAAATTATTTTTATTATTGTGTTTGTTTATTGTTTGGGTGTCTTTTGAAATCAGAATGGCAGTTTTCAGATTTTTTTTTTTTACCACATTGTGAAATGAATGTGTTACAAGCCATTCTGATGAGCACATGACAGAAAGGACGTAATAAATGTATTAAACAAGTTTCCACTTATGGACATTTTCTGCAGTAGTGTATGTATACCTCATAGATTCAATTTAATTGTATTTTAAATATACAAAACATCCTTTGTATTCAGTCTTATTGTTCATAATCACAAGTCAATGTTGTACAGATGATTAGGAATATTTAATTAAACATAAATGTTGTGACGTGAAAAATCTAACTTGACTTTAAATATACTTAAGATCCTTGGTAACACTTTACTTAAAGCCATGTTTTTAGTAATTTATAAACAAATTCATGGCATGCATTCATAAAGCATTATAAACATGGCTATAAACATTTATCAAAATGCATACCATATTATAGTCATGTATATTATGCATTATGACTACTTTATTACGCTCTCATCTATAATGCACTGTAGATACCTTTAACATGCATTATAATGGTCAGTATATTAAGGATGCTTTGTACTGCATTATAAAGCTATCTACAGTGCATTATAGATTCATAAGGCAGGCATAATGCATAATAAACATGGCTATGTGTTATGCCTTTTTATAAATATATTTACAGCCATGTTTATAATATTTTATGAATGCATTATAATGCATTATGTGTTCATAAATTACTAAAAACAAGGCCTTGAGTAAAGTGTTACCAGATTCTCCATAATAAATAGTATGCATCATCACTACAATGTGCATGGTAATTTAAAACATTTTTAGCAGCATAACTGATGAGCATGAAAATTCACTTGAAGAACTTCTATGCCTGGTCAATTTTTAAAATGGGTTACTAATGCACCTACTAGGATTATTAATTTATTTCATTCCAAATAAATTCAGTGATTTACCTAATCAAGATATTCTGGCATTAACACAAAAAATGCATGCAAGACTATGTACCTGGTAATTAAATAAACTGTACTTAAAATTCCCCACAGTGGAAAGTGTAATTTTCTAGGACACAAAAGAATTATTAATTGTAGTACTAGTGGGATATATATTTAACCATATTAAGCATAAAAAGAAACTGGAATTTTTACTGGACATTTACTCTACCTTAGGCACCTTCCCTTTTTGTCTTCTAATTTGTTTAATAGTTGTTATTTTCAGTGTAAGAGTGATAACTTGCACAGCAGATAAAATGGACACATTACAAATAATTCTAATTAACATTCTGTTCCATCTTGCAGTACCTGTCTGCTAATTCTGCATGCCATGATAAACAAATCTAAATCAATAAATGTGCCCAAACAAAAGTGTGTCAGAGCAAAGACAATAATTTTTGTCACAAGTTAATAACTGATACAGTATTTCAAAGTGTGAATGAACTTTTCTTTAATGTGAAAAATATTACTGTCTATAACTTGCCAAAAACAAAACAAGATTATTGTTTCACTCACTGTACACCAAAGGACATTTAATCTGTTTCAGTTAAAAGGATGCATAAAAATAAAATATTTCAATACTTAAATATATGTGTCTGAAATCAGAATAAAAGTTGAATTTTTATTTTTTTGTACTTTTTTTAGAATACAAAAAAAGACCCCAAAAGCTTGCCACAACAACTACCACATATTCCTATCTAGGGTAATACTTAGCAGTAAGACCCAGACGGACAACGAAGAGGCAGACAAATAACTCCGAAGTTGAAAGTGTTTTGTTATGCATACAACTTACTCACTGTAACAATGTCAAAGGCATAAAATATACTGTGGTTTTGATGGAATAAGAGCAAGTTGTACAAAACTTAGTACAATGCAAAATATTTTTCAACTATGATGTGTTTTAAATAACTCCTAGTTTGTTTTACATTTTGTTTAAATTACCCAAACCTTTTATTAATATTTATTCCAAATCTAATACTGCCCCTAACCCCAAACATTAAGTTATGAAACAAAGTGTATTGCATAGCAGCACTACTGGATACTTAAACAGGAATCTTTTCTAGTTGTCCCAACTATAACCTTATATATCTGTTAAACTTTATTTAGGAGCCTAGAAACCCAAGTTTTCCCCAAGATACACGTGACTGATAGACCGTGGTTCTCAATAATGCCGTTCATGTGCGCATTTTAAAAAGAGTGAATTGATATTGCATTTCCTTTTAAGGGGTACATATATTAAAATTAGGCAAACAATTATGTAAAAATACATTACTAAATATAGACCATTTTTGGTCTTTTTTTACAGTAAACACATATTATGCTTTGATTGTGCTGTTTATTTGTGAATATTTGTGAAATAAGAATACATTTCCTGTTCTAAGCTCACAATTCATGAGATCAATATTTGCAACATTAATTCAGCCCTGACCTAATTTACTACACATCCTTTCAAATTTATAGGAATTAAAACCAAATAACAAGATCGTTTAAAGCAAATGTATTACATTATGAGCATACGCAAGCACCTGTCAAAGGGTTAAAGGTCTACAAACAATGACCACAAAAACAGTTTAATTTCTAGTCATGCGACTGCAGTGACAATTTAGTGTACTTAATAGAAAAAATTGCAGCTTTTTAAAAATCACATCCACAGCATTGGGGGCATACGATTTTATCCCAAACTTCTGTGGCTACTGAAGAGCAAGCAGTTACACTTTCCTCTTTTAAAGCAGATCCACCAGTGATTTGATAGAATGGTACCAAATTAACTGTTACACTAGCTTCAAAAGAAGATAATTTCAAAAATACTGCAATACTATCTGCTTTTTCTCTGTTTTCTCTGACTCTTACCAACAACTGTGTAAATCTGTTTGTGCTTAATAGACAAAACTAGAACATTAGGTTACTCTAAAATACTCTTTGCCTCCTTGAGGATAATTTTCAGTTCATCTAAACAATTAGCAGTAGTTTTTTTGTTTTTTCTTTAAAGACGCCAGATCAATATCTATTCATCAACCTCTTCTCAAAAATATATAATTTCAATAATCACAACAAAAAAATAACAGTTCTATAAATCAAGTGTCAGTTGAAACAAATCTCTCCAAGTCTGCCAAAGCAGCCAAAAGGTGCGCAGAGAAGTTCAATGATGCTTTCATCTTTAGTAATCTTTGACCATAACATAATCTGTCATCTTCAAGTTTTTTAGGTGTGCAAGCGGTAAAAATGCCTCCCTCGTCCCAGCAATTCTCAAATGGAGCACGTCACTGTTTTCTTGCTACAGGCTGTTTGAGACAGAGTTCACTTCCAGCAGAAACTATGGGCAAGCCATTCTCACGGTGATGTGTGATTAGGTGGCTGATGCTGTCGAAGATGTGATCTTTTGTCCGTACCTTTAAGGGAGAGAAGAAGAAATTAAGGAATTAGAAGATTATTTTGAGGTTCTTGTGTCATTACCACCTACTAAGGATTTTTTTTCTATTTGATGTTATTTTTAAAAGGTATTATAATTGTTTTGACCATATTAGGGCTGGAGATTTTCAATGGTTCAAGAAGCAGCTCTAGGGTGGCACTGAGTATCAGTGAGTAGAACTGAGTATCAGTGAGTAGCACTGTCGCCTCACACTTTCAGGGTTTGGAGGTCTAATCCTGTGTGTCTCGAGTTTACATGCTTAGGGTGTTGCATGTGTTTCCTCACAGAATCCGAAATCATCATCTGTTATCAGTAATAGGAGAGTAAAGCATCAATGCATCATGATGAATCGATTATTATGGTGGGGATTCCACTGCATCAATTTGTAATGCTAGAATCGATTAAAGATAAATATATTCCTATTTCGAGGTTGCGCACTCTTGCATTCACGTGCTGCAGGTAAACACGCAAAGTAGTAGTGCTGGCACACAAATTTTCGAAATGTAGGATGTCGGGGGAAAGATTATTAAAGCAAGTCCTCCTCGCTTTAAGATGATTCAACTTTCCTATGGTGTGACAGTGATGCACATTCAGTAGTCACCAAAATTTTTGATCTGTTCCTGGGTAGAAATATGCCGTGAAAATAATTTCTACTGATGGTCACATCCATCCAGCCATTGTAATGATCACGAGTGTAAATATCACATACAGGGGTCTATTCTCCCATCAAGTGCTTAAGTCAAAAAAGCACTTTTGAGTTACATGTATGCATGGAGGTAGACTACTACACTATATTTCATCACTCACAAACACGAGAATCCTTCCACAAAAACTAAATGTTACAGTGAAATACGGTGTTTGAATTTTGTGCAGAGCACTTCATATTATTTTATTAGTTATATTAAAATGTCATTTATATTTATATTTAATGATGACTCAACTATTTTCCTGAAATAGGCACTACCAATGCAGGTTTAAAATCAAATACAGTGGTACCTCAGAACTCAAACTTAATCCGTTCAGAACTCTGGATCCAAATCCTAAAAAGTTCGAGTTGTGATCGAATTTTCCCCATAAGAAATAATGGAAAACCAATTAATTGGTTCCCGGC
>JAODJU010000119.1:18471363-18502398 GCA_026776725.1 Gnathonemus echidnorhynchus
TGTGGCTCATCAGAAGCCAGGTAGGATTGAAAACCGACTGGATAGTAGCTCTCCAGGACCGGAGTTGGAGACCCCTGCACTATTCCCTATCAAAATACTGCACATGTTAATTTGATCAAAGAAATAACAACATGTTATGACTTTAAAATTAATGCTATGCATTATCGTAATAAATTTCCCAGCCCTAGTAATTATAATTCAAATTCATAGACAATCTGGTGGAAAAATGCCCAGAAGCAATTTTCCCATTTTGGTGGGCTCATTAAAATGTTGATGAGCTGTGCTCTGATTGGCTAGTTTATAGTGAGGTACTCTGATGGCTCATAAAGAACCAACATCACTATAGTCAAGTGTCGCATAACGACGTTTCAGTCAACGTTGGACCGCATATACGATGGTGTTCCCACAAGATTATAACAGAGCTGGAAAATTTCTATTGCCTGGTCACACAGTAGCGCAATGCATTACTCACATGGCCATGGTGATGCTGGTGTAAACAAACCTACTGTGCTGCCAGTCGTGTAAAAGTATAACACATTCAATTACGTACAGTACATAATGATTGATAATGAGGAACAACTATGTTACTGGTTTATGTACTATACTATACTTTTCATCCTTACTTTAGAGTGCACTCTTTATATTTTGCCACACACATAATTAATACTATTTCAACATAGGTGTAACGTTAGCATAGTTATAACTTTGTTTTTATCATTGTAACAAGGGCATTGTACAGTAATTATTTTGCATCTTAACCAACAAATGACTTTAAGATGCTAGCTTCGTCATGGAATTTTTATCAGGATCGCCAAAAAGCAAACTCATAAATGTGTTGTTTGTAATGAATGTGGACTTCTGCTTTAATTTTTTTTTTTTTTTTACTTCAGTATTGATTAGATATTTGTCTAGCTAACCAAAAGTAGGGTAGAGGCAGTACAGAAGCTTCCAGTGCCAGTATCACAGACTTTGTAATGTTGTATACTACCCTACTGCCAACCAGGGGTACGTCTCCCAAAAACATGGTTGACTTACATAATTGGAACCATGCAACTGAACATTTAGAACTATGCAAGTCGCCAATGGGAGCTTTTGGGCAGCGCACCCAAAATATATACGGCCATCTGATAATTTGATAGATGCATTTTCAACAAACTGCTTTTGAGCAGCTGTATCACTTCTGCCTGCGTATTTTTTATCTATTTCAAGGTAAATTTATATTGAGTAGGACATGTAGCTTCATAGAAATGCAAAATAAGTTTAGAAGCTGGTTTCGATTCAAATTAATTGAGTAGCCATATATTTAACAAAAGGAAAGTATAAAGCGAAGACACATCTGAAAATAATTGTTTCATTCTTTTAAGCTTATCAAAGGTCAGATTAACCTAAATTTAACTTTCTGAAATAGAAAACAGAAAGTTAAAAACGGATTCTTGGTGGACTCACCTGTCATGGGATACGGGAAGTTTACTGGAGGGACACTGTAGATACTGCTGGAAGCGAAGATCAAAAGCTTGACCAATGGTGCTAATTACACTCTGAGCCAGACCATCAGGGCACTCCAGAATATGACATGCTGCACAAGACAATGGGGCAGACCAGTGAAACAACCGCAAAATGAAGAAAAGCTGTAAAAAAGTACAAAATCTATATCGCTTGAATTACAAGTCAGTGTCGTTTCATCCAAAAATTCTGAGAATAAATCCCAGTTTGATTCCAATGAGGTACCAAAATACAATCTGAACAAAGTCCAAAGGTAATGAATAATTTTATAGCTGATGTAGTAATTTTAAATAAGGTCAGTACTATAAATAAACAGTAACAGTAAATATCGAGTAGCATAAATAGGGAAAATGATGTTTTGGAGAAAATCTACAGATTATCATCCAAACAATATAAATAAAATCTGCATATGCAATTTTCCACTGAAACATACCAGTAGTCGGACTTGCTGCTTGGAGAAAGCTTTGACACATTCTGTAAAATGTAGTTAGTATTGTGTTTAACGGCCAAGGGTATGAGAAAAGAAACATACATACCCCTGCGATTCACGGGGTCTTTAGCTACGTACGCAACATAATCAGTAGTGTCCTGCAAGTGAGAAAAATAAGTGAAAACACTTACAGCATATCAGCACTACCTAACACTGTGAAGACCATAAAGTTAAATACAGATTTTAAGTTAGGAATGTGTTATCTGTCACATAAATTAAAATCTGAAATTAAAAACAGAAAAAAGGATGATGACAGTAAAAAAAGTGATTTTTGACAGATGGAAAAACATACAAATATGATACCTGTATAGCCCTAGCATGCCTTCCATTGGAATTGCTGAGAATATTTAATGAAAACCAAACTAATTTAATAACAATTAAACAAACTGCAGCTGTGGACCAAAATACCACTGGGTGGTTGAGTCAGTCTCCCAGGTTTATAAATCACAACCTTGGTATTGGGATAAGATAAATATTCTGACATCCTGGTTTAGTCATTGTAATAAAGCAATACCCATTACTCATTAAACAACTTTGTGTTGTTGATGAAACACAAATCCAAAAAATCTGTCTAAGGTTTTTACACCAATTATAAAATAATTACATATGTTACAATGAGACTATATCAATAAACTATAGAATAAATCATAAAATTATCATATTACAGAGATGCTTTGTGAAGATGTTTTTTAATGAATTAAGAATATTTAGTGCAATAACATGTTTTGTTGTATAATTAAAGAACAAAACCTATACTGGAAAATTAGCCTATTTCAATGTAACGATTGTAAAATGAATACACATTGAGCTCAGTCCTTGTGTATGTACATTTCCTTTGGATACTAGCCACCTCACAAAACACAAATATAATGCCCCAACCAGAGATGGTTTATTTATATACTGTACACGTAGATGGGAGTGGCTAAATCTGTACACATGGATGTAGGAACAACCAAGAGAACATATCACAAAAAAACCCTAAAATGAAATAACTAGCTAGTAAAAATCCTATAACTAAGTAGCTTTCTGTGCTTTCATGGTTACAATAGATACTTTGAATTCAGCTTTTTTTAAATTTGTACAGGCTGTCTTAATGACATAAAAAAACATCATACCAGAACTCATGGGACATGCACACTTAGAATAGAAATTTACAGTATGATCTCTTGCATTTGACCTTAAAAGCCTTAATTTCTTCTCTAATGCTGGTGGTAACCTGCTCCAGTCCACTGAAGTGTACAAGCTGCTTAAAATTGAGAAGGGTCACTTTAGTCTTGTTCTAAGTCTGCTTTCTAATAATCCAGAATGTTGTATAGAGTGAATATGAATAAAGTGCCCACTACAATGTGCTGAAAACCAAAATCTGTACATATTTCTTAGCATGGCTGTTTCGCTGGAATAGGACATTGATGTAATCAGTCATAGGTGTCCCATGGGTGTTGGTAGGATACTGTGTATGATGTAACAGGAATACAAATGATGTAACAAGAATCATATTCATACACATCTAATCTGGATGTGCTAAAGAGGATAAAGCAAAATAGGACAGGGCCTACATGCATGCGCAGAGTTAATTAAGCAGCATAATTTAGCATTTAGTAGTGTCTTACTGGGTCCCCACCAGACGCAAAGGAAATCGACTGCATATGATGATTTGCTATTATCTGTGGGAAGCAATAGAAACATCCAATGTCAGCTAGATTTTTTTTTGTCCTGAATGAAATGAACATTATCATATTTTTCTTGTAAATATCTGGTTAGCAGGTACTCAGATTCAATGTTCATGAAATTTGAATGCTTAACATTACACTATTATATTAATTGACCTGTATGAGTAGGCAATAAGAAAAACAGTAGATAAACCAAGTACAAAAAAAAAATGAAACATGATTTTATAGTTTCCTGGAGATTATCCTAATATTCCACTGAGTATGAAGAACAATCGCTCTGACCTTGCTAACTTTGGCCGTCTTTTACAATATCTTATAGTCATCATCTTGCAAATCACTGCAAACATGCAGTGAGGAATAACTGCAAATTTACTTTTATAGAAATAAAAAAGGTTAAAAAGAATGTAAAATGCACAATATGTATACATGGCTTCTGAGAGTCATTATTAAACAGAATAGATGTCATTCTTATAACCTAACGATTGAGTTTGTCTTTAAAAACATTAAAAATGACAAGCTTCTACAAGTTATATTTGATTACTCAAAGTCGTAAATTACATACGCTAATATTCAACAGTACTGTAGTTATATAACTTGGTATCCCTGCAGCTGTTTAAGTTTGCGAACTTTGTGATCAGCTTAATAAACATCACAGTAAAACAGTTAGCTGCATTCCTGAGAGGTAGTTCTTCTAAATTCAAAATTATTTAGAACTATATCTATCATTTCATTATTGCATTAGATACTGTTAATGCTTTCTTATATATATTTTTCCTTTAGTCTTAAACATTAGGATGTATTGCCATTTATTCTTGGGAGGGGGGGCATGAATCCTGTTTCACTTACATATAATACATGAGTGATTCAGCCAGAAGTGATTCATGTGCAGCTTGCTATCGATCGTTTGCATGCATAACAGCAACTGTGTGTCATTAGCATACATTTACATTTTACCTATATGACATGACCAGTGACGCATAAGCCAAACAAAATTGGCCTTGGTATTACCTGACATGGGACCTTTGCTATACAGCTATCTTGCTTTTTGTTGATTAGGTAGCCTATGATCTCATGTCATTCAACAAATTTGAGGGTTTTTTTTAATTACAGTTCTAATTTCATAATACAGTTCATATTCACTGAATTTCTCATTTTTATACTGCATTTTTATTTGCTAGTGAAAAAGAAAATCTGTGCAGTGTTACAGAATATTTTTAGAAGAAAAAATATGTTGCTACAATATTTAATGAATGATCCTATATGTCTGTTAGATGTTTCTCTCTTCATACATGAAGTACTGGTTTCGGTACTGAGATGTCTTTTTTCCAGTGCTAGTTTATTTGATTTGTATAAAAATATCAGCATGATAATGTAGTATTTTTAGAAATAACACAAGGCATGCCAGAAGGTTTGTTTACTTAGTTACTTAGTCACACATGAATGCCTTAAACAATAATAGCTGATTATTAGAGCATAAACTATGATGTTAAAATTATGACATCCTAAATTTGGAACATTCTTTTTTATTGGTGATTTCTTAGATTGGACGAATTTAATTTAAACAGGAAATATATAAGTAAATTAGACCATTTATGATATGTGACTGTTAAGACTAGGACATTGTTTAACGTTATGAGAAATGTACCTGTTTGGAATCTAGAGTCATCAGGTTCAGGCTGCTGGTGGAGATGTTCAAGTTTATGCTCATTCCTGCAAACTGTAGGTTGCTCTTTCCCAGAATACTGGAGAGAGCTTTAGTGGGGGGCTGAAGAGAAAAAACAGATCTGTATTAATACCTAGCACACATTTACAGTGATAACTTATAAGAATGAATTTCATAAAGCACCTGTGGTAACTGACTGGCTTAGCAACAGATGCAGGATCACTTATGGAAAACAAACTCGATAACCCCACATCTTAAGAACATAAACATTTCAAAACATAGCAAGATCCTGAATCCAAATTCTGTGATTAGTTATGTTCTGCACTGTGTGAGTCAGTGGCACACTGTGTACATTCCCAGTCTGAAAAGTTGTGGGCTGTATCTACACCCACACAGTCCCACCCCTTGCAGAACAGCATGCTGTGTCAAAATTGCAGTGTACCTTTCTCTTACGAAACACTCCTTTTGTCCCTGGGACAGCCTCACATACCATACTTATTGCTTCCCTAAAAAAAGAGAGATACAGCAAGTCTTTATATTCAGGTGCAAAATAACTGTTCATAAGGAAATTCATGAGGCCATATCATCAGTATTTTATCTGTTTGTGAAGATACACTGTACATGACATGGCAACAAAAATCTACAATGCTATAACACATAACAATGCATTGCTCTCTAGCCTCCACTAGGAACAATTTCCTCCAGAATTTTTTGTTCTCTGTACAGTATGTGCTGTTTATGAATGTATAAAATAAACCATTTGACTCAAGCCAGCTCATCAGATGCAACAGCTAACACCCTTCAGCAAACATAACTGTACTATAGGGGCATTTGACCTTTTATTTAAGCTGAAATACATAATTATTCTGGGTTAATAGTAAGGGCATTTGAATTTGACATATGAAACTTCTTACAAAGTTCATTATATGCATAAATGTAACAATACAAGTATTATTTAACATGTCATGAAACACTTGATTCTGATCAAAAACAATGCCGTAAAATACTCACTAGTATTAAATTTAAAAGTAATTTTAAAGTCATATAACGATTATGCCAGTTTTATTCTTAGAATCCTTCTCCAGTGACTACAACAGATGAAAGATAATTTCACATTTTCATGTATTTTCTCATAATAATTACTTAAATTCAACCATGAGCAGAGTTTCAAAGACTGCCACTGTGAAAAGGAGATACTGGAGAAAGGGTAACTACTAAAATCAAATGTCTGGCCCCATTCTGTACAATCGATGGAAAGCCACACTGTGAGACCCTGCACACGTCAGTAGTCCTGACATTCGTAAGTCAAGCATGAAAAAAATGGACCTGACATACTGTGTAGGCAAACCCTGCTGCCTCAGTACTGCCCACATTGTTTTTCAATAAAAATCCAGGACAAACAAAGGCATAAGCATTGTGCTGTTATGCAGTTTAACTTCATTTTCATTTATTTACAAAATAAGCCTAGGCATTTTTCTTACCTTGTTATTTGAGATCTTGTGTTGAAGTCCAAAGATCTCATTGAGCGAAGAACTTCTATGCACCCCAAGTACTAGAAGACAAAAGAAGAATTCATATTTAATTTCAGGTGCTTTCATGAATGAATGACTGAATCATCATTTGATTATCATATGGGAAGTGTAATAACTGCACATGTCCAATTAATGTGAGGCTATTCCTCTCATGGGTCGAGGTAGGACATATACTTATTGTTCATGCATTAAATGGGAAACATGAAATTTTGGTGAATGTCATACAGCTCATGTATTATTTTATTTCAAACCTTCTAAAGTGAAAAATATGCATTGAACCACCATAAAAGCCATATACCACAAATAACACACCATATAACACAGGTTACAGAATAACATACAACAAAACAATATCTAAGTGTTATTCAGGCTCGTAATACACTTGTCTTTATCATCATATTATGAAACACTGCTTGCAAGATATTTTATGAATAAGGATTAAGCATTTAGAGATGTACCACCTGTAATTGGCTGATACAGCAACGATAGATGGTTAAAAATGAACCGATATATACCGCCGATAAGCCCCTTTAAAATGGGGGCCATGATGTTTGAGAATCACGCATAATGCATACATAATGTGTGATTACTCACCTCAAGGAGAGACACAGTAAAGAGTATGAAGAGTTTCTAAAAAGCAGTCAAGAAGTCTGCATTACTGCCGAATAACACTACTCCATCAGTAACTCAAGCATCTGATAATACAAAATTCAGTACAGACAGCGCAAAATCAAATGATATTATTCAGAGAAATATGGAACTTAATCACACTTCACGATAAGTTCTCTGCAGTAGAGGACAGCGGCTTTCACAAATGTAAGTAACAGAATACCGTACTTGAAATGTGTAGCGAAGTGCAAATACAGGATTCCGTATTTATTTGTACTCCAATTGCATGTTGGTAGCAGTTACTGCATTAGCAATACAGTAATACCATGACAGATTTTTTTGTTATTAAGTAACAAATAGTCATTTGAAGTGTGTAAAGGTAACTGAAAGCAGTTAATGTTATAAATATATAAGATGCACAATTAGAAAAAATATTTCTACTCAGGGACTTCATTATACTTTATGGTTTTAATGCTTCTTGATTTTTTTATATTTTTGGAATGTAGCTTATTTATTTGGATAGAATGTTCGTTTACACTTATTTAGGCAGAACCTCACAAACAATTCGGTACTGGTGTTCGAAACAACCAGCTATCGGTATCGGCCAAATCTCCTTATCGATACATCACTATAAACAACAATAATACCCACGCTTCAGCATTTGCAGCTCTAAATATCTATATACTAAACACAGGCTCTTGTTGAATAACATTTAATGAATAATACTATTAAAATTAGATAATGGTTGATTTTAATCAGGACATAGTAACGAAGTAAGGTAGGGTGATACTAAGTGAGGTACATAGGATGGTCTAAGTATAGTAACTTAGAGAAATTAGTGCTAATTTGCTTTTGCTGAGACTCACCTGTCAGTGCTGTATGATCCAATTAATGAAATTGTATTCCTATCCTATCCAGTAAAATCACCACCCACATAGTAACCCACATCTGACTAATGACAGATCATTTTGTCCTGAGAAAATAAAACATATTTCTCTCGTCGCAAATAAACAAACAAAAAAATTGTAATGTTAAGCCTTAACAAAACGTACTCAAATATTAACTAAGCAGACCTTTATGGCATAGATGATGATTCACTTCAATTAACTTACTTGTAAAATGCTTTATAGAACGCAGTTAACCATTTCATTAATTCAGATACTACAGGCATACTCACATTAACCCTCCAAATTTGGAGCTCAACTTATCAATAAATTACATTGAATTTTGAGGACTATACATTGTTGCTGTTTTTGATTTATCGTCCTAAGAAACAACTGTGATGTTATTATAAATACTAGCATCATATGTCAATTATCCTTGACGTGATTTATAAGATCCAGGCTGGAATTCATGGCCTACTACGTAACTGCTACTCTCTGACTTAAACTGATGCATTAAAAACTTCAGGAAAGTAAAGAATCAAAATCAGGGGCCAAACTTAGCCTGGGCCAAATGTAGGTGGATGAAAATAAAGTCTATTTAGCCCAGACTACCTTAAATCTGACAAGTTATCCGGTTAAGCAAGAAATCCTGCTTCGTGAAACAGGCCCCAGGGCTTGAATACTGTAGCTTCATAGATCCAATTCACATTAAGCAAATTGATCATTTGTGTTACACAAATTATTATGAGAATTTATATGTAAACTTCTATTAATGCTTATTCTATTAGTGTTGATATGATAATATTGAAGAGGTAATGTATGATTGGATGTTTTGTTTTGATATTATGTAACTAAAACAACATATTTTACAAAAGCTGGAAAAGTATAATAATTCTGAGATAAAGCTATTTAAATATACCAAGAAAATACTGTATATGTAACCATATGCTGTCTGACCATCAAGTTGAGCCCTTAACCTTTACTAATATTTATTTATTTATTATTACTAATATTTATTTAGCAAATATTTTACTTGTGACATTTTAATTAAGGTTTATAATGTATTTGAGGTAAAGTATCAACAAACAATTATTTAATTTCTTTATAACACATTGAAATAATAATACATTTTATTATACAGCACTTTTACAAGATCTCAAAGATGCTTATCCTCCTGAATAAAGTTAAAAATAAAGATATGGTTTTACGAATATTATTCGTAACCAATCCCACATTGGCAAATTATGTGTATGCGTGTGCACAAATCATGTATATATTACATTTTGGGGACCAGAACTTTGCACAAACTATATATATATACACACACACACATATATATACACACATTCATACATATATACACACACATATTATACATACACACACACACACACACACACAAACAAGTATACAAGTATGTATATAGTAAACTGAAAAGAGATTTCAATAAAGCTTTCACAAACCTTTACGTTTATTCATCTAATGTGATTATGAAATTAAGAAGTGCTGTATAGTGCTGCATGACAGATATGGACAGGCATTTTTATTTATTGCAATTATATTAAACAATTATATTAACTAGTAAACAGATTCACAAACTTACTAAAGTAACATTAATGTTTATATGAACTTTTGTAGTGCTTGTGTGTGTTTAACAAAAGTGCTAAAATTTCTGTGTGATTTTAAAAAATTTACAATTACATATTTTATGAAGACATTAAGCCATTATGAACATAAGAATGACTTTGAAACATAAATGATTAAGATGTAATTAATCTGAAATATTAGAAAATTAGACACTTGTGATTTAATTTGTCAAACTACAAGTTTAGGTTTACATGTTTGACATGAAATATCAGGTGTACAAAAGGTCCAACATGGGTCACCGTGCAGCATGTCATCTACTGAGTAAGATCCTATTACAATTAATAATACTAATTGTTAATTCTTATTAAAGATGAGCCATTAACTGTTTTGTACAATCTAATAATTTTAGGCAACTCAAACAGTTCTCTTTTTGTATCAGCTCATGTGTTTTTACTGACAGAAATTATGTTATCAAGCATTTCAGTGTATGTTGCATAAACACTGTAAAAGATTTCAAAGGACAATTTTCCGTCATTTACAAAAGGTCAGTTTCAATACAGAATCACTCATAAAACAACAATAAAATACACAAGTCTATGTAAATTACAGAACAAACAATATTTTTAGTGTAAAGAACAGAAACTAAGTAGCATGCTAAAAATGTCATTGAAGTTCTCAAAGCTAATGTTAGATTTGTGTATGTCGACTTGCTCTGCCATAAGAATAGCCTAATTTTCATAAAATGTGTCACTTGCCTTCTTATCCAAGAAGTGCATATAGTGTATACAGTGAATGACTAATTAAAAAAAGCCACAAACAGAATTTCTCTTTGAAATAAATACATGTCTACTTAGGAAGCTGGAACAGAGCTTGCACCAAAATATCCAGTTTCAATGTAACGTTTGATCATACTGCACATATACTGCTGTGCCTGGCTGTTAATATTGTGCGATTTGCTGGATTATGTAGACAGAGCTTCTGCACTGTCCATCTTTCATGTATATATAAAAAATACATAACACATGTATGTTGACAATCATTGAATACATTTTCAAGGTAGGCCACGCTTCAAATTTAAGATATGTATTCCAGATTGCTGAAATTTCATCATGTCACAAAAAATTAACCTTATCAAATATTATGAGAAATATTTCACTACAGTCAAGGGTATATACAGTATGAATAGTATTCCATAATGCCCGAGAGTCAGCATATATATATATTTATATATTTAATGTAAATTGTTTAGTTGCTGGAAATTGCATGCATGTATCATGAGTTTCTTGTGGTACAACTATATATATATATATTCATATTTTACGCAACTGTGATATTGCTTTGCATATATGGTATACATGAATAATGGCAAAATACATAGGCACTTGCTTATAGGTCTCACCAGAGCGTGAAGATGGAGAGAAGCATTATACTGTCTTATATGGGCACTCTGAAGCAGAGAATCCATTAGCTTAAAAAAAATCCACTCTATACCTTTTATATTTTTATAGCACAGGCAATCAAACATACTGCATGCAAATATATCAAAACCAGAGAAAGGTATTTATCAAAAGAAAAGACAGACAAAATATAAAAATACAAATACATTAAAAATTAACATGTAAGCTTTTGCTTTACATTCTAGATTTTTCTAATTTTGAACTAATGTCCTTCTTTGTTGTATGATTTGCCAGGCTGCAGCCTTGTCTTTCTTTAACAACCGCAATATCCCTTTATGTCTTCTCAAACATAAGAGCATAATGCAGCTGTATATTTATCATACCACACTCATTGAGGGAAAAGACAGAATGGGGAGAAAAGGGAGCCAAAGACCAACCTTTACAATGTACGTCACACCGGGTCCAGAGATCTTGTCAGCGGAGTGAAGCCATCCTCTGGAGGGTTTATTTACGACGCTGCTGGGATTCCAGCTCTCTCCCCCCAGGTGCGTCTCTTCCAGCCTGCCCTTCTTCCCAGTACTCATGCCAACCGAGTCCTGTTGCACGCAGGGAGGACCGGTGGCAGAGTGGCAAAGGGTGTCGCTGGGAGCTGCTGTGCCACTCGTGGAGCTAGCAGAGCCTGAACCACTGCCTCCTTGTAGCTTGGACACGGCCAGGTCTTTGACGGCTGAGGGCAGACTCTTAATGCCTATCAGGCTGCCGGTGTTGGCAAATTTTAGGTTGGAAACCTTATTGATGAGCGTGCAGAGGGTGGTACCGCCATCCTCGGGTTCCGCGTGGAGCGCATCGGCTGGCGAGGGGCAAGGGGGCTCGGCCGAGGGTGTAGGACTTGCCGAAACCTTGGGGTTCATGGAGAGGTTGTGAAGAAGATCATCGACAGATGTCACAGACTCATTCTTGAAGCGGTTGTATTTGGTACGGTGAAGCATGCCCTTCTATCTGCCTGCCTACAAACGAACTGGCAGATGTGATGCCAAGCTAATTATCCCCTCCTTTAGCATAGCAAATGCCTTGTAGCAAAAACAAGCAATCCAGTGTGATATTTCTGTTGCAGTAATGGTTGTTGTACTTGTTGTTATGGTAAGCCACAGCTGCAATCCAGGTTAAGAGAGAGGAATCAGACAATCCATGAAAAAGCACATACATCTAAGAATAAAAAAGTACCAGGATAATCTCTTCCACTAGTGATGTCCAGAGAGCAGGCGACGGTAGATGGCTGAGATCCCGAACGCTCTTACAGTTGCCTATCCTTTCGCAGCAAAAGCATGACTCACAGATCTGAGAAGACCCTTCCCAACAAAAGGCTGACTGAACACAGCAAATCACTTCCTGTAGCAAAAAAAGAAAAAAATCCTCCCACTTACAGCACACTAGAACCAATCAATTCTCAAATATCCCAGACTGATATTTCCTCTCTACTAGAGGAATGCTTTTCTTTCTTATTCCATCAAAAGAAAATAAAGACAAACCAAATCGGACTCAAATTGTCATTAATATGAAATCATTCTGCATGTTTTCTTTTCGGTTTCCGTTTTTCTGCTTACTGATAAATTCCCCTCTGCTGTAACATGTAGGTACAGCTTACATTAATTTTTTTTTACAAAATTTAATTATGCATAACAACCAAGAATTGAGGAGGTTACTACTAAAATATATTTTAAAAATTTAAATTTTATTTTACTTAAACTAGATTAATGGCTAACTAGGCTAACAGAAAAATATATAATATGCCAAGCATATCAGAAAAATATAAATATACATCTCTTGGTGCGGGTAATAATCAAGTACATAGTTCAGAGCTTTCAGGTTAACGCTTTCTCTGACCCCATCTAAGTAAAACAGAAGCACTGAACTAAAATCACATAAATTAGCAACAGAAACAATATTAATCACATTTACTGTAAATTCAGCAGTGACGAGTCAATATCAGCTGATTATAGATAAAGGAAATATATTCATATACATAATTCCAACAAAGACATTACGTCAATTGTCCTTATGGTAGCAGATCTAGAAAATCCTCATTGAAAAGGCTATACGTTTTACAGTATTGTAACCAGTCTCAAATCACTGTCTTTAGACAAAAAAGAATAGCAAAACAGCATAATCCTCCCTTAAATTTTACAGCTCTCAATTTATCATTCTGCACCAAAAAGAATACAAATATGCTCTAACCTTTCTGATGCAGATGTATTCTTTAAATATTGCCAACCTAATTTATATTCTGTCTGGAAATACGGTACTGAATACACAATTAAAAATATCTAACAAAATATACACAGAAAAAAATGAGTGCTACCACGAGCTTATAATAAATGTACATTATCAGAAAACATACCAATGCCTAAAACAGTCTATATAAAGAGCAAAGCCATTCATAAAACATGTCCAGGCGACTGTGTATCGGATGATTGACACTCATTCATAAGCCTTCTCTCATCCTGTTACAGATTTCGCACTGCAGTCCCTCTCAATATCTTGTTAAAAACTGCCTTCCTGTCTGGCAAATACAGGAGGAAAAAAAAACACGCTTGTTCTTTCCTTGAATATGAAAGCAAACACAAACCGATGTATGAAAGCTCCCTGCTCAGGTCAAGCTGGTGGAAAAAAGGAAGAAAAGATGATAAAAAAGACAAATCAAATGATATTTTTGTTTTATGTGAATGAAATTGCAGGCTTGCATACCAATGTTTCTGTGAATGAAGCGAGGCCTCTCTGCCTCTGCAAGGCAATCCTTTGGGATCGAATGGTCGTATCCAATAAGAAAAGAGCTGGATGAGTCATTCAGGGAAGGTTAGAATAGTGGAAGATTCCATTCCTTTTGCAGGTGCCATTTTTTTTTTAACACAATGCTTTCAAATATATTTCAGCACTCAGCTACCTATACATTTAACATGTATTCTCTTTTTATTTAATATAAATATATTTTAAAAATACTTTGTTGTTTTGATTAATTTTAACACATTTTTATTTTTCCCTCCTCTCATTCACTTTAAATGCAGGTCATAGGAACATACAGCCTTTTTTCTTCATGAATGTACTGTCTGTCAGTAATCTGAGATAAATTATTTTAATTGTCTATACCATTAAGGATGCGCATTTCTGTTTTTTTCTACATGTAAAGATATATATTGCATAGCTACATATTTTCCCCCATGGAAAATAGGGTATACCACAAAAATGTAATCTGGATATATTTATATACTTTGTACATTTATTTTCTCCAGAAAAATGCCATGATTTATTTGATATGTATAAAATTTAGATTAAATTTAATTTAGATTTTTTTTAATTAAAAGAAGGTTTGTTTAGACATACACACAGGTTTGTAATTATATCTTTGTGGGGACTCTCTATTTATTTCTATGGCGAAAACTCTAATCCCAACATGACAACTTTAACCCCTATCCAGCCCTAACTTTAACCAGAAGTAACCAAACAAAATACAAGACTTGTGGCATTTTTAGTTTTTTGGTTGCATTCACAGATATTTGTGGGGACCTGAAAAATGTTTCCCACAATATCAAAATAACAGGTTATGGTCTCCACAATGTAGTATAAACATAATCCACACACACACAGCCATATAGCTTTTATAATGTAATAAACTGTGGCACAAACATGTTTCAGCTTAATAATTATTTTTATTTTTTTTTTAATTACCCATGATTCTTTAGGCTTCATTCCTATTCCGGCAGGTCAATACCTTATAACTATTTATTGACATAATAATATTCATTTCCATTTTAAAATTGGAAAAATTTTAATTTGCATTACTCATATAAATATAATGCTATAAAAATACACACATAAACCTAAAAATGCTGCAACATTAACAAACCACTACAGATACGTAAACATATGTATCGTGATAATATCTTTGTTCAAAATACTAGCTTTATAGAGGAGGAAATTCCTAAGATAGTGTGTGTTATATATAAGAAGGTATCCCATACAGCATTCAACCCATTTTGAAAATTTTTGTTTTGTCCAAAAATCCAAAATCATTTTCTAAATGAACCCTAAATAAATAACTAAATAAATGTGTTTTTAAGTATATTTACTGATTGGGGGAGAGCTGCACAGGTCTATAATGTAATTACAGAATCAACACTGTATCATAAAATTGGCATTATTTTTTCTGCCAGTATGGCTGGCAGGATCATCCATCCATCCATCCATCCATCAAATGATTATCAATTACAAGGTCATGGGGAGACAATTATCAATTACAAGTCATGAAGCCTATCTCAGGCCAAGGGGATTATTATGACATGGAAATTACGGACTGGTTATATCCCACAAAACAACATGTTCAAGCAAGGAGTGATTAAGAGTAAAGTTTACACCTCCCTTGGACACCAAAACCTCATTCTTCTTATGACTTTAGGGCTAAGGCAAACAGCCAGCCACCCTTACGAGGTGTAAAACAGTACAGTGTACGTTATAACAAATATTAGTGAAAATCGACCACAACCCCAGACTAGAGAAGGCATTCTGCTTTTAACGCACCGACAGCACCACTGCTGTCAGTCTCTCTCACTGACGTTTCTCAGACAGCAACCTCCTAAGGATGGCATGAAAAGTAACTGCTTTCCATTATTTAATAGCACTATTCTGCAATGACAAATGTTATTTATGTTCCACAGGAGGTGGTGCAATGCACCTGCCATGAAGTTTATTTAAGCCAAGGTTATTTAAGCCAAGGTTATTTAAGCCAGGATATTGATACCTTCAGATAGTGTAGTATGAATACATGAATACAGAGTTTGCACAAGTACATAATAAAACTACAGAATCAACACAATAACATAAATGTTATTGTTTAAGCCATCATATCTGTCGATTCACTACCAGAAATTAGTTTACAAATTGCAGGCTACTTCGCTATACTGGCTGAATCAATATAGAAGTGAAGTGTTTTGCATTCTTGCGTTTGACAGCAAAGCAAAATTTAATTCAGGGACCACAAAATCAAGAGATATTACTCAGAAAATATGCCGTTTATCACACCATGATCAGTCCTTCTCTGTAGTCGAAGATACTGGCTTAGAGTGATGACACAACTGTAAGTAACAATACTTGAAATGTGTAACTGAATGCAAATACAGGATTTTGAGTTTATTTGTATTCCAAGTGTTGTTAGTTGCCACTATATAAACACAACAGCAACACCATGGCAGGTTTTTTTCATTAATTTAAGTAACATGAATAGTTATTTGATATATGTAACTGAAATAGGTAACAATGCAGTTAATGTTATAAATATATAAGATATATGGAGTTATAAAATATAGTGCTCCAACTGACTATGTGTATTGGTCAGAAATTTCCTTATCAGTGTATCACTACCAATATAGGTAATATTTTAGCAATAGAACAGAAAACGGACTAATAAAAACTGGCACACACACAAATGCTTTTTAGTCCGAAGTGAAAAAAGACAGCGTTTCTGTTTAAAAAAGCACTACAAAGCCCAGAGAGTTCATCTACATAATCGTGACTAGTATCTGTCAAACTCTCTCCAGTGATAGCTAATTAAGGCAGCGGGAAGTGCTGAAGACTGCGTGTCGTGTAAGTAGGTGTGGGGAGCATTTCTTTCAGCCAATCACTGAACAAAGACGACAATTCCTGCAATCTTGCTCGCTCACTACAACGTGACTTGCACCATAATAGACACTTTCAGCATCCATTGACAGGGAAAAGGAGAGGTTCAGGCTAGGGCTGGTAAGTATTAATGGAGTTACTAAAAACAAGCCTTGACCAAAAAACAATGAGTAATTATTGAATTTTCCAGCAGCGACGTTGTAAATATCACACTGCCAATGTCCATAAATGTGAGCAGTATGCATATATGGCACAATAAATAAAGTGTCATTTTTTAGGTATCTGGAGGACATACTTTTTATCTTTCAGTTAAATGATTCCCAAATGGGACTTTGGCAGGGCCTAGTATAGCAAATGTCATTATATTTAATATCTATCCACTATACATAATTTTTACAATTTAAATACTTAAAACGATCAAAAATAGTAAAATACAGTGAAGACAATCATTGTTGTGTACAGGATGCAATTATTAATATGTTTATATCTTAATACTACATCTGTTACTTGTAGAATTGTATATATACACATATTAATTACATGTGTATAAATAGCTAATACACACCCGCGCACGTGCGCTCGCACACACACACAGGCATACGAACGCCATGCAAAAAAAAAAGAAAAAAAAACTGACAGGAGAGGCATATTGCTCAGTACCAGGTCCAGCAAAGCAGCGGTAGCTGAATGGTCTGTATCAGGTGTTTATAAAGCATCCTGTGTAGAGGCCATGACCACATTAAACCTTCAGTCGTAACTCATTTATATTCTCAATATAGCTGTATGGTAAGACTGGATTCTACAGTTATACAGGCCTCCCAAGATCATTTATGGTAATTTAAACTCAGGCTTTGTTTTAGATAATGCTCCATTGCTATCAGATTATCATTAAAGGTTGTGCCAGTAACCATGGGAATCAGCGCTCACTGTCACTGAAAAAACTTATCAGCGCTCAAAATATTCTATTTCTGGTCCATTGTGTCTTTGGAATTTTGTTGAAATTGTGCAATTCATGTAGCAAGTACTTCACAGAATAGCTACAATGCATGTGAAAAGTATTTGTGAAAAGCAGATATAGATATGGCATGATGATAGACATACATGACATATATGACAATGAAACTGATGTCATTAGTGAAAGAATAAATTTATTTTAAATTAGCTGTGGTGCAAGAGCTTTATAATTTACTATTGAAATTTCTCACTTCCAAATAACCATTATACCTATATAGACAGCACAAATAAATATAAATTTGTAATAGACAGCAGGGTAAATTGTGTACAATTTAAAATTGTTTACCAAAAAAATGTAGATATGTATAATAATCCTGAAAATACTGTGCAGCCAACATTGATCTACTCATGGATGGTTTGTGTTTTAACTGCAATTGGTAGCTTTGCCAACAACAAGCCAGTACGGAAATAATAATAAATATAATAAAACATTATATATTTCATTGACACTTATCCTGTTAAGGAATCTCAGGAAAACGATTTAATGTTTCAATTCCAAAAGTAGTAAATCTCTAATGACTGGACATAGAAATGAGATACATCAGGGCAGGAAGATCATTCCCTAACGGCACCTTTATGGTTACCATAGTTTCAAACACAGCATAGCAACAAGAATGGGGTGAGGGGGCCGGCTTAAGAGATTGACAGTCTAAACCAGGCAAATATCTTTCATGGTTGAAAGACACACTGGAAGCATCCAGATGTTACATGTCATGTCTAGGTATGTGCTTTTACCTGATTTATCTATGTAATGCAAAGGGAAACTGCCATTTGGTAATGACCTAATAGGCTACTGCTGACAAATGTTTTAGTCATGCAAAACCTTAAGGAACCTATGAACATTGACTATTAAAGTGTATTGCAAAATCTTTCATTTATCTGCATTCCTGCTTGAATTTTTGTGATCACTGTAGCCTTGCTTACAAAAAGATCCATTTTAGAAATCACAATACTGCTTCTTTCATAAAACAAATCACACTCTTGGTAATTTCATAAAACATAACCCCTATAATCCCTCCTGCCCACACAATGCATATGAATATCATGTGTAGAAACAGAAAACTCATTTTGATGTAAATTATAACACAAGTTTAGGAAATCAATCAGTTCTTAATGCAAATGTACTTCACATCTTAGTATATATTAGTTCTCAGCTATTAGAGCAATTTGTCTTTATTTTCAAATATAAGGCGTTATGTTCTCATTGTCATCTGTTACAAAATGCTTCACTAATAATGGACTGAAATGGAATAATGGAATGAAAATATTTGGTTGCTCGATATATGAAACCGTAATAGCATTATTGCCAAATAGCAACAATGTTTTATTTTCAAATCACTTCCGAAATGTTCAATTTAAAACAAAAAATAAAGTAAATGATTTACTTATCAGTGGATAAATGGGTTAATGTTTACACATTTTACACACACACTATATGTTCATTTTATTTCATTTGTGGGAAAAAATATAAATTGAGTATCATTCTTGAGATTAAATTAGCTCATCATTTAACAATGCACTTTGTCTCCACAATACACTGAGAAGCATGGCAATTTAAACTTTCACAAAGATTTCTAGAAATGTATAAAAAATAAAGATGCAACATAGATAACGTGCTATGACCAGTAGATGGCGCACAGTTGTAAGAGACGGATGTGTGTCTGGGACAACTATACTATATCTTATGCTGATTACCGCATTATATTTGTAAGTAACAGGACTAGAAAAAAAAAATCTGTAGATCAAATGCATGTGACTATGTGCATACAGTGTCATTCCACTGAGTAGACCAGAACTGGACAAATGTGCTCTGTCTAACATCTGTTCTTTGCCATTTGAGATGCTGTTACCTAACCCAGTGTAATTTGTTGGCCGGTGGTTTATCCACAGGACGGCTCCAACACTTTGGATCCATCAAAGCATTTAAGTCACCCTATATAATATTTCTGAAGCCATGACAATCCCAACCTCAGGAGAATTATGACCCAGCATCAACTTCAACCAGCTTCAACAAAAAAAGTCAAGAACAGTAGCCTTACTGTGCAAATGCATGACATCACACTATAGGTCTCTTCTCACCTCATTTCTGATATCTGCAGTACAATAAACAATAAATTCATAAGTTATCTACAGTACAATAAAATAAGGCTATTTACAAAACAACACACTCTTTAAACCTTTAATCCACTTGGGGCAGGTTAGAAAAGGAACCTCATCTCTCACGACAGCCCTTCCGACAGAGTGACGCCACCCTTTTCAACATTTAAGGCAGCTGATTTTCTTTGCCTATAACTACTTGACTGTGTCTCAGGCAGAAGCCTGAATGGGAGAACTGGAGATTATAGAGGATTTTGGAGTTGATGGTCATAATGAGAGGAGTTCTGAAAACCATAGCAGACATTGTACCACCTTTCAGGGGTGTCAGAAGCATTTTGAATGGGGGAGGAGGGGGGGGACACACTGGCATAAAACTAATATTTTATGTTAAGTGTGGGGGGGGGTCCAAACGAATAATTATGGAATGTGAGGAGGACACGTCCCCCTCAGATTTAATGGCAGCGACGCCAATGCCACCTTTACAATTATCCAAATGTAATTGGTTCCTAGGAACAGCTCAAACAGCACAAGCCCCAATATCCAGAAACTATTTCTATTATTTCTTATGTAGAAAACTGAAGGTTCATCCAAGAAACCCAAATCAATCTCCCCAAAATATCCGTAACATTCAGCCAATTTCAGTCAAAATACAGAACATTTTAAACATAAATTACTAATTACCAAACAGTTAAAGAGGTAGCATTTGTGTGTATGCAGTCTTTAGTAATAGCAATGGACATTTAATAGCCACACAAAGAAACAAGAAATTAAAACAATATAAAATAGGGGGAAAAAAAATGTAGCTACTGAAATGTGGTGTCACAGTAATGATTTGTTACTGGGCTACTTACCAAATGAGCAGAGATGAACAGTTTGTGTGAATGGAAGATGTATGACTCAGTTGTCATTGTCGACAGTGGGCATGACTTTCTTTGTCTCCAATTTCTTGTGGCTCTTTGGCAGGGGATAGCAGTATGGGAGCGTGTTCTAGTGGAGGTCCTGATGACAAAATGACAGGCACAGGACTGTTAGTGTTGTACTCAAGGACATTTTTAACATTTTTTTCTGGTGTACCACAGCTGTGCTCAGATGGCTGTCATGGCGAGTTTTTTTTCACTTGGATATCCAAACACTGGAAGCTTTAATACTGGAGTATAAGTGTACTGCACTTGGAGTAAACCACACTCAGAAGTCCAAGAAACCCTTAATACAGTGTGATATAAGTAAAGACAACCATGCCAATCATCCATAGGTACCAGGATAGGAGCAGCCAGCAACAGCCATTACCGCTATTTCTCAGTTTTAGCGCCTGAATCACATGGATTGTGAGGGTTCTCCAGTGACTATCAACAACCGAATAACAAAAAGGAGAGTTTGAATAGTTCAACTCACAACAGTTCAGTATCAGTTCTTGGATATATTTTGTCAGCCAGCAATGCAAGTTATTATTACTATTTACTGGATATACTGTAACTGAATCCACTGCACAATAGAGAGACAATGAGCAGTGCCACTACTCATTATATTAATATTGTTTGTATTTCAGATATAAAATGCTGCACGGCAGGTACTTGCATTAAACGGTTTTTAACTTGCTACGCAGAACAGAAAGTGGAGTTTACTCAGCGTTTTATAAACCATGGTAAAAGTAAGACACAGTATATTCAGCAGACGATCCCACTCCATCAGATAAATCAGATTATGTATGATTCTGTGTGGTATGTTTAAAGCCCTTGCTACCCTTCGTTAAAACACATAATGTCGCAGAACCGGCCGGACCCAAAATTCATGTTTAATAAAATACATTTAATCTTATAAACTGATTAATTGCATAGCTACCTCAGCCTGCACGGGAACGGCGTCGACATACGTGCTGCCGTTTGAAAATTTGGGTCACGTGGCCATGTTTGTCCAATCAGAGGCGTACAATTCGCATTACTAATTCAAAATTAGCTCGATAAACGCTAGGTTGTCTACATACTTTTAATTTCTATGTAAATATAAACTTTCCGAGAAGGAAAATATAGTGATGGCATCAGTGATTTAAAAAAAATGTCTCAAAACAAATCTGCTGTTCATATCAATACCATGGTGAACATTATGAATACATAGTTAGCTAAATTACTAGCATTATCTTTTCACTATTATCCTAGCAAACATGAATTATATTATTTAATAATATCGCTTACCAAATATAATGTTTGTTTTATTACATTATCGTTTAAATTATAGGCACAATTAGTATAAGCATGACAGGATTTTGTGGGCATTTGCTAAATAGGATAAAGATTTTTGTTTCTAGGTGTGTGTGAAATCTATTTCGTAAATGAGTTTTCGTGGACACTAAGTTCACCTTTTCAGCTAAATATTACTTGCAGAAACAATACTGCTTCTGTAGTTCATCTCACTTCGTTGCCGAACCACTGAACACAAAAGATTGCTGCAAAACAACTGAAGATAGGTCGTTTTCTCAGACTCGTTATTAAATACTGTATATATAATAAGTCTTGTTTTAGACATGCGGTCACGCGCACTAGCAAAACAAGTGCCGACGTGACACTTGATGTCGGAATATGAGAGGTGTCGTACTGCAGAGAATCGATTGGGGGCGCAATCCACGAACCCATTCTTCCTCATATGGTTAACTTGCATTGTAATTAACCTCACATTGTCATGTCTTGCAATGTAGAAAGTGCTTTATGACGTTATTTTAATAATTATGGTTACCAACTGTCACGTATCAGGGTGACACGCTTTTAGACTTTCACGTTCATGCAAGATATTTTACGGCAAACCCTGTATTATTCCATTATAAACTTAAAATTAGCTACATCTAAAGCGTTGGGATAGTTTGCAAACCCTACAGACTATTTACAAGGTAATGAAACTGTTACATACATGTAAATGCGTGTGCTTCTGTGTGTAAACTTGTCTCGAATTGAAAAACTCACCTTAGCCAGCTGACCAAACTTAAATGGCAATCCATTTATGAATGATTTTATTATGTTGATGAAAACTCTAAATGCCCTGCCAAATATCATTAATCTTGTTTTTGGTAGTATTAAGTATTCTTGTGCCACTATGTGCAAAGCTAGATCTCTTTCTGAATAAATTCAAGGTGAATTCAAGTAACAAATTTTAGTAAATTGTAATTCGATTAGACTATTAAACAAGTAAATCACGCTAACGAAAACAAAACATAGCTGTCCAGTTCACCCTATTATATTACAACTTTTGGCACAAGAGGGTGCCATAATATAAACTGAATAGGATGAAAGATTTGAAATGCTATAAAAATGGTACAGGCATCCTGTCCTGAGTGTACCTTTCCCTGTGCTGTCTGGGAGAGGTTCCAAGCCCCTCTGTAACCCTGAACAGCATAAGCAGTAATAAGATGGGTGGATCCAAATGGTATTATCTTCAAATACATTGAGGTGTATTATTCCTAAATCTATGTGGATAAAATTTCACACATTTCAGTCTTTGTGCTTTAAAGCTCGCAGGAACTCCCAAACTTCAAACAGAACAGGATTACCCACTCCATGGACGACTGTATTTTGGCTACAGACCTAAACAGATTCTATACTAGACTTGATATTCACACTTTCCAGGACCTTAAAATTGTCTAGAAAACACAATAGTGGATGTACTTCCAGTTGTAGCTGAAATTCAACCTTCCACAAACTAGGAGTTCCATTTAGCCATTATTCTAAGATCCATTCTCATGACACGGGTCCAGGTTTAATTAGAGGATATCTTTAATACAGTGGGGTGGAGTGGTGGCTCTGAGGCTAGGGATCTGTGCTAGCAACTAGAAGGTTGCTGGTTCAAATCCTGTGAATTCCCAGAGTGATTCTACTGTACTGGGCCTTTGAGCAAGGCCCTTAACCTGCATTTGCTTCATTCAGGGTATGACGTTAATCTACATCCAGCCCTATGAGGAGGTCCACCAACTTACAGGGAGTAACTTGGGGGTTGGTGGCAGGATTGGCACTCCAGCCACTGGGGAAAAAAAAACCTCACACTGGTCCATTTGGACTAGTGTGGTGCTGAGGTATCGCCTGCTGCATAGCTGCACTCAGGTTCTCATCCCTGAGGTTGTGTGGTGGGTGTGGCAACGCACTGTAATCAGTGCATGCTCCTTACTTCTCCTCTTTGATACCATTGTTGAATGTAATAATATGATGTGGAACAATTGATTATTGTGTTTTTCACCAACATTTCCCAGCAAATGAAAGGCATGCTGAGGCACATGGTGGGGTGGAGCCTCACCCCTCACTGCCCCTTCCACTACCTTCACACCTCCTTGCGACTTCCCTGCTGAAGACACCACACCTGAGGTCTCTACCTCCACCCCACTTCTCAGACTGTGCATCTCTGCTGAGCAGGTGAGGTAAGAGATGCTGCATTCTATTTACCTCAGAGGTTGGAAGTTGGGTGTGACGTCAATCCCAACTCCAAGCTATTCCAGTACAAGTCCGAATGTCATTTAGCAATACCAGGGACCCGTTTCAAAATGCGGGATTTCTTGCTTAGCCGGATAACTTGTCCAATTTAAGGTACCCCAGTTTAAATGGCCTTTATCTTTGTTGACTTCACATTTAGCCCAGATTGCCTTAAATCTGACAAGTTATCCAGCTAAGCAAGAAATCCTGCTTTTTGACATAGGCCCCAGTTCAAGCCAGGTTCATTCTTAGCAATACCCGTTGATAATATAGCATTATGGCGTATTTGACACATACAAACCCCGTAGCAACAAGTCCACAGATACTGGTTGGGCAGTACTGTGTTTACAACCAATTTGATGAGAAACAGTTCCCAAGTGCTAAAACCAGTATAAAACTATAGTTCTCGTTTCTATTAATGAAGGGTGCAGCCACCTTGAATTTTGAGATTGGGGTTGCGGAGGTTCCTCCAACTTTCCAAGTTGGAATTTTGACTTCAGGGGCCATTCCAGTTGAAACTTCCGAGTGGGATTTCGGAAACTGCAACTTCCAAGTTCAAATGGAACACAGCATTAGTGATGAATTAAGTCAGTCTATCCATCTCCCAGTGTCTCTCCAGGTCTGGGGGTTCCAAACCCACTCCTGTCTGTCTGTGGAGTTTGCTGGCTCTTCCTGTGTAGCCCCTATGCAGAGGTGGATAGTTCAGGTCCAGAAAGTAAAAATCCAGACCAAGATTTTGTTTCAACCAACCAGTGGAAGTAGAAAGAGTCACAGTCACAGAGTACTCAACTGGTTGGTTGAAACAAAATCTTGGTCTGGACTTTTACTTTCTGGACCTGAACTATCCACCTCTGCTCCTCTGGGTATTCTGGTCTCCTTCCACAGTCCAAAGACATACACTTACAGTACATGGATGGATGGATGTTACATTTATACCACTTTTCAAGACACCCAAAGCACTTTTACTGAATCAGTGAGGAGCCACTTCAACCACCACCACTGTGTAGCTCCCACCTGGATGATGTGATGGCAGCTATTCTGCACCAGTACACTCACCACACAGTAGCTAAGGTGGTGAAGGGGCAGGAGAGAATTTACCAGTTAGATATAGGGGATGATTAAGGGGGGCAGATCTGACAGGTCCACAGTGAGCAATTTTAGCCAGGAGATCTGGGTACTACCCCTATACTCTTTCAAAAGATCCCTCTAAATTGTCCAAAGCATGAAATAGTGTGTGTGTATATATCTCTGTTACCTGTAACCATGCCATATGCCCTACGCTGCCTGGGATAGACTCCATGTCCCCAGACCCTGGTCAGAGTAATCAGTTAGAGAACAGATGGATTAAAGATGGACAAAAAGCAGACTTCTTTTTAAATCACTTTTCACTAAGTATTTGTGTTTATATATCTTTTATACATATCCAGATATCCACAACACTCCATACTAGCACAATATTTGCACATTATTAATAACAATGCAAACATCTTTTTGCAGTGAGATTGTGTAGAACATTTCCTAAGGCAATTTCTGGTATTAGCTCTCCTATTAAAAAGTATTTTAACATTTATGATAAGTTCCATTACCTTTTATAATCACATTATACTTTGGCTATATATAATCATATCTAGAACGGTGCCATAGTATAAGAGGTTTGCTACGAGGAAAAAAACAAAAATAAAATGTCATTTACCAATTTTTAACTGAAATCTTTTAATTGAATTCTTTGGGCTCCCATTTCCTGTCCGCAACATCAATTTTTTTCTTTCTGCGCACCAGTTCCGCCTAGTACGACTTCTGACCGCTAATCCCGCCGCGCAGCAGTGTTGCGTGCGAACTCCCAGCATCCTAGTTCTTTGTACTTGCATATACCCTTAAAATGATGTTGAATAACGACTTACGAACATTTCAAGTTATGAACAGCCATTCGGAACACATCTCATTCGTAAGTAGAGGAGCGTCTGTACGTACACACACACACACACACACACACACACACACACATAGAGGAGATATATATATATCATATATAATGCAAACTCACCTGTCTATTATGTATGTAACAAGTCTTAAATACTAGAGCTGAGTAACAAGCATTCACATTTGTAACCCTAATTATCAGCACTTGCCCCTCAGTTTTTAATATATGTGCATTATCTCTGCTGATTCCTCACACAAGTAGCGCATAAATAAAAATGTAAAATTTCACACTAGTTTAAACAATGTTACCATTTGAAGATAAGCCTTCATTTCAATGTCATCTTTAGAGAAGTCTTCTAAAAGCAAAATGGTGTTTCTAATACAAAAGTCTGATAAAAATATTTCATTATACAAGTGTCAATGGTACACTGTCCATTGAAAGATTTCATATATATATTCAAGTGTTGTTACTGGTAAACAGCATCTCGCAATCAATATTAACAAATAGTAGAAACACTGTAAATCTTTTCCCTTAAGGCAGCAGAAGTTTCAAGGAGTATGAATGAACTTTCCTGAATTCAGGAATTTCCCAAACAATGAAATGCATTTCATTGAAACAGTATTCATTAACAGCGCTTTAAAGTCAACCTGAGGTATAAATTTAATGTCATTTATTGTCAGCATCTATTTCCTTATTACCCCAAATGAGGTGTTTTTTAAACAGACCTACTTTTCTTAAACATTTTGTGATTCATATTAAAATGCAGCAATGTATTTCAGAAAAATGTCCAATACGCAGACAATGTCTTCACAAATGCACAATATATAAAAATTATGCATTTATAAAGACATGTTTCAAGTACTTACACTTGAATGGACTGATTTCTATTGCTTCACATTAAGAATTTATTCTTCACTATTCACTATTGTCTAAAAAAAACATTATCACATTGAAATTGAAATTTATTGAAGACAATTTATATTGACCTTTCAAAATGTAACTATTATTCTGTATAAACATTATAAATTAATAATTGTAAAGACAAAATGTAAAACCTACCAATAATACTAAATCATTACATTTCTTTATCAATTGCTAAGGTTCTTATTTACCTGAAATGCTATATGTGTCATCAGTAAATGTGCAAGCAGTATGTGCTCACTGTAAATTGCATACACCCTTTCATTAGTAAAACATTTCCTTACATTTATCAAAATGGACTTTCCTGGATTCTTCCAAAAACACCATCTCCAGTATGACAGAAGATACAGGAAAGCCTGTGTTAGCAGTACAGCCAGCTAGACACCACAGATTATGGTGTCACTCCATCCTTGTTTCAATTAGATCTTGGACTTGAATCATCCAAGTGACCATCAGAGTAGGTTCACCTCTGGCTGACACAGGTAGACATGCCATCGCAATGACACATGTCCTTTCAGAGAACACCATCTTCTGAACAGCTTTCCTGAAGAGAAGCAAAACATACGACAAACATTTCACCTTATTTCGTTCAAAACTGTTGAAGAACTTGGAAAATCAAATAAACTTTTTTTTTTTTTTTTAACCATAGTACCATCTTCCTGGTATGAAAAATGTTGGCCTTGGCTATAGTTGATATAGATACAGAGAACTCTAGGTGCTTGAACAATCAAGAACCAAAATCTTTTATAAACAGATGGGACCACAAGGTAACCTGCTGTATAATAGACAAAAAAAATGAACCGTGATAGAATGCAATGTTTGGCTCTTGACATTACTTATTATTTGTTCCTCTGAAATGCTGATGTGTTTTGGGTTTTCATTTAAAGCATATAAAATAAACAATGCTAACTAAAGGTTGCTATGAGGAAAATGTTCTCTCTGGACTAAATCTCAGTAAATTTCATCAGTCACATATGCATAAACAGAACAGAGCCATGTAAGTGAAGGTCTTTGAGGAGCTCATTCAAAATGTGGCAAAGAAGAAAAAAAAAAAAACTTGAGCAATGCAACCAAGCGTACCCAAGCTTTCTTCCAGCTTTGCAACAGCTTTTCATGGTGGGACAGCGCACTTTTCCATTGGCTCAAGGCATTAGCTGGAGCACTGTCCTCATCTATTAATAAAACGGAAACAAGGAAAAAAAACCAACAGACAGTTCTGAAGTTTTGAACTGCTAGGCATGACAGGCCATTATGCAAGTCTTTGCAGAGCTTGGCCTAGATTTGGCACAGAAAGCAGTTCCTAATTTTCATATGTATGATTTGATACAAATAAATGCAAATAAACAGTCAGCCTACCTCTGCTGCTGAGGCTGATGACAGTTTTAGAGGTTTCATTCCCTACATGGGATGTGGCAGTGCACTGGAACTCTGAGTCCTTTTCCAGCACCTCCTGCCTCAGCCAGCTGCTCAGGAAAACTTCCCACTGTGTCACACTGTGCCTGTACTCTTTGACAGGTGCTTCTAGCCTCTGCCCGTTCACCTGCCAGTGAATGTGAAGATCACTCGGACCTGGAGAATAGATAGCACTTAAAAATAGGATTGATGCTTAATTTCATTCATTTTCATACCTTTGCCGCATATCCAGTTTAGGGTTGCAGTGAGTCTGTCCCGGGAAGTCAGGCCATCACAAGGCATTCATGCTCACACACACACACACAGACACACAAACCTAACAAGTCAGACACCAATCCAGATTAGTTTGAAGCTGCTGGTCTAAGTAGTCGCTCACCATTTTATAGTCTGACACTATAAAACTATACAGACTAGCTTGTGGAATTCTGATTTTAAGTAGCTCTTATTGAAGGTAAGTTATTTCACTGAAGAACCATGGTCCACTGCAGCAAGTCTGCCTGAAATACCAGTGAGTACTGAAAACTTAAACTGTACTACTTAAAAAAAACAATATTCCTTTTGACTTTCATTTACATTCCAGTTCACACATATATTACACACAGTACTTCCTGACGAGCTGAATCTAAGCCTCATTCAGTTCATCCAGCAAACAAGGACCTTCTAGTTCTCATGCCCCATCAAAGTATGTAATGTGAGAATTGTGTGAATGTACTGAAACACTGAGACTTAAGCCAATCACCTGATACAGCCAGTCACTACTTCTGTGTGGCTACCAACACCTATCTTTAATATAGAACAAGAAAATTAAACAAGATTTCAAGTTTTACATTTTATTTAACTAGCTTGCTAGTCAAAGTACCAATAAAGTGCATTTAAACATGTATTTTGCTAGTTATGCTGTTAAATGAAAGAAAAAAACTAATAATTTTACAGTGCAAGCAGGCACAAGATATGTAAATTCACAGTGAAAAATAAACTGCACATTGTCTTATTAGTTTATCTTACTGGACACTTGGTTTGTATTTGTTCAAGAAATTCTGGGAGACGATTATGGCAAAGAAAATGCAAAAACAACGTGCAAACTTGGTCTGGGAAAAATATAACATAGAATTAATCTTTTAAGAGTCTCAGAACAAATCGGGTAACAGTGGCTCTGGGAGGGTTTGTGGTCTCTTTCCCAAAAAAGCACCTTCCCCTCTCTTTTGGTCTGTAAAATGAAACCTTCTGATATTCACCACCTATAAAAACTAATTTTACTTAGGGGCAGCGGCAATAGTCACTTCACTCTGAAGTCTAAGGTCCTGATAGCGGCTTAAATTGCACACAAGGGAGAGATCCTATGCAAATTTCATAATATACATACCTTTTAGTCAGAGGCGATTAATTGTCGAATATATATGATAATGCAAGAACATTTGAGTTCACAGAGTCCAAATGTGTATTATAAAATGAATGGTTTAATAATTTGCGGATCTTACCTAAAATGGACATAATTAAATGATTCTTATTTTAATAACCAAACTAAAATGTGTAATCAACACACACCTCACCCAAATCTCTCATTTTAATCAATACTGGAAAATGTATTTGTGATTTTACATTTTGAAGCCACATTAGATTATAAGCATAACATCAATGAAAACCACTGTGCTGTATTGGGGATTTACTACGTTCAGTTGTCACCTTTCTGCACTGTTTGTGTTACTCTTCCTCCTGTGCACCAGCGTATCTGATGAAGGGGATACTCAGTAAATAAACAATATTTAACACAATTGGAATTACAAAATTTATTTGTCCTACTACCAAAACCAATCCAAAAATGTTTAAAGATTTATATACATTTTGCAAAATATACAGAACAAATATTTACACTGTACACCCACATGCTGTGGTAAGATTTGTAGCAGAGTTAACTTTTTATGGATCAGGCAGGTTGCAAGGAAGAAAGAGTGTGACATGTATAGTAAAACACACACTTACATTGTTTTCATAAAAATATTCCATGCTTTTTCAATTATACTTTCTTTGAACCATTAAAATAAAAGTATGGTATTTTCTTCTGACTTAGTCCGTGTGAAGTTAACTGTTCAGTCTTGTTGCATCCGAACTGGGAAAGAGGATGAAGAGCAAAGGAGAGCAGGGCGCCAAGTCCCTTCCAGGGTTCCATGTGTGGAGTTTGCATGTTCTCCCCATGTTGTCATGGGGTTTCCTCCCACAGTCCA
>JAODJU010000119.1:18502417-18512909 GCA_026776725.1 Gnathonemus echidnorhynchus
GGGGGGGGGGGGGGTGTTCACAGGCACCACTTACCCAAGGCCAGGCAGAAGAGCAGGAAGGCCTCCTGGGCATGAATCCCAACAGCCTGGTCGCTCAGAAGAGGGGGAAGCAGCCGCACCCCCGAGGAGGATGAGGAGGAGGAAGGGAGGGAAGGAGGGCTCTTGGGAGGTGACGGGGATGAGATGTCGACAGGAGAGGGTGATACAAGGGGCGCTGGGAGCGGAGATGGTGCGGGGCCCAAAATGGGAGAGAAACAGGAAAGTGCACTGAGGACAGAGGTCATGAACTTCACAAGGATGTGAAACAGAAAGGGAAGGAGCGGTCAGTGGAGGATAAGGGGCCTGAGGAGACTGTCTCTCTCGAGCAGGAGGATCAACCCACACACTACACATAAGCAAATGCCTTTCCTTTTACAAGTACAGGAGGATCTAAATCAGGTGGAGGCAGCCCTGGTCCTGGAGTGCTGGCATCCTGCAGGTTTTTAATCCTACCTGGTCTCTGATGAACCACACCTGATGTCAGGCAGCTAGGAACTCATCAGGTAGGATGGAAAATACCGGCACTCCAGGATCAGGGTTGCCTACCCCTGATCTAAAAGTTAAATCATATATACACTCACATCATTACTGGTCCTTTTAAAAAAAAAAAAAAAAAAAAACGTTCTGGAATGTTAGATCAATACACTGGAACCTCATGTCGTGGTTAGACAGGTTTGCCCAGTATTTTGGTCAGACCGATCACGTCCAGCATTTTCTAACAGTAACACACAAAGATTATAACAATCACAAAAAGCATTGTACATGGTTAAGCATTGTGATGCAATGTCCCCAACTCCAAGGCAGTCATTAATGTGTATATTAAATGTCACTTGGGGGGATTTTGGGCATTTAAATTCCAGATTTCATTTTCACAGGAATAGAAATCTTTTCAGTCACTTGTCTCCAGCATAATACTACATTTCTACACTCATCATTTCTTTAGACGTCATAAATCATGCTCTAAATCACCCCAAGAGTATGCAAATGCACTTCAGCGGCTCTGAATTAACAGTTTAGAGAATCACAGACAGAAAATAAAAGATCAAGTACATCAGATCCCTGAGAATTACAAAATAAAATGGAAAAAAAAAATAGCAAGCATTCAGCGTACATGAAATTCAGCTTAAAGTACTGGCTGGTCATTCTGACTGCACAGACAGCTTGAAGTAATTCCTTCCCCATACTATAAAACACTACAGAACTTCAATATGGTAACCATCTACCAACTTACCAATTTGGTAAACTTTGTTTCCAATTTGGAATAAAAACTGAACTTACTGATAAACAATGTTGGTTTAAAATGTTTGCACCACTGTAAGAAATTAAGTGTTTAGCAGACCATTGACATTTAATCAGAACTGTATGAAAACCAATTTAAAAGTAGATAGTGAAATATACAGTAAAGTCCTTATCAAGACTCTCAAAATTATTTTCTGCATGCAGAAATGGATGTAGGTACGTGGCTGTATCTATAGGTGTGTGTGTGTGTATGTGTGAGAGAGAGAGATATTAGAAACCCATATATTAGGTACATTAAAATTTACAATTTTTGAAGGGTAATGCAAGTATTTATCAACATGTAGCATCTGCGTCCGCATATTCAATGGGCTGGGATTCACAGACAACATCAAAGGGCTTGTCTACTGATAAGCCCTCATCTGTACACTCTGGCAGGAGTGTGTTGCCATTACTGCAGTCTGGCTCCGTTTCATAGCCCGTGTCCCTGAGAACCTTCTGCCGAGCTCCATTCTGGCGACCCTGCTCCGTGGAGTCCAGCTTCTCCATCACGTGCTCCATCAAGCCTGCCTCGCAGGCCGCGTACTCCGGCTGGGGCTTCCTCTTCCCCCCCAGCAGAGCGGCTCGCACCTTCAGGCACGGCGCAGGGAGGAACTGCATGTAGCAGTTGTAGCTGACGACGATGAGGAAGAGGAGGAAGAAGAGGAGGAAGAGGAAGAGTAGGGCATTGCTGTTGTCATGCAGTAGGTACTCGGCAGAAGGGTCACGTGACTCCAGGTCATGGGTTGCCAGGTGTGGAGGGCCAGAGCTGGGGAAGAAATGCTTCGGCGAAAACTTAACCGTACTGCTGGGTGAAGGTGTTAGTGATGTGGCAGGCCGCGGTGGCATGATTAGGGTAGTAATGCTGGTTGCAGCGGTGGTTAACGCAGGTCCCGTAAACTCGCCATTACCTTCAGTAGCTGTAGAAGACTTATGGGCAGCACTGGAGCTAAAAGTGCCGGAATAGGACGTGTTCGCGAAAGATTCCAAAGTCAAGACGTAGCCCGCAACCAGGCGGGTGAAATTCCGTCCCCCGCCCCACTCAATGGACCAACACTCATAGAGGCCTTGGTCTTCATTAGCCACGCTGTAGATCAGCAAGCCGCTCTCGCTCATCAAGTAGAACCTGGAGGCGTCGGTTAACACGCTGCCATTGACCTTCCAAACTGCCTGTCCCAGGTTAGACCTGATGAGGCATGGTAACTCTACAGAGCTTCCTGGCTTTACTGAAATGCGGTGGTATTCCTCCTTGGAGAGCATCTTTACTGTGTTCATGAGCACCAGAATGGGAAATGGGAGAATGGGGGAGAGAGAAGGAAGTCACAGTTAATCAGCCAATCATGTAAGATGTATAAACCCCGCCCCCTCCCCCCTTACCCTCCTCCATCCCCCCTCCCACACAAGACTCCCACCTCCCAAGACACAGGCAATATGAATACAATCAAGATCAAGGCTGGCAAAGCTAATTAACAAATATTAGAAATAATACAACCAGTACATAACTGTAGAGCTACAGGAACAGCAAGCCAAATGAATAAGATATTTTGCATTTTACAAATACATAAAATCATATTAAAATTGATTCTTATTTTAATAACCAAACTAATGCATTGATGCGTTGCATTATTTTTTTCAACTTTATTGCCTGTAGCCCACAGTAAGCAATCAAGTTGTATGACAAGATGTATTTTCTTGCTCTATTTTTTTTTTTTTGTTTTGTTAGTTTTTTTCTTCTCAACAACTCCTGCACTGCTGGACGAAATACTTTTGTTTAGTACAGAAATAAGGTTACATAACAAAACCCCAGAGGCATAATCAACATTTTAGATAATGAACTCGTATGCTTTCAGTCTGTCTTCAAATTAAAAATAAAAAAAAAAGTGAAAATTAATGTTACATTAATGAGTTTGTGACCATGCCCCATATTCAATGTATAAATATTTAGTATTATAAGCTTTAATAATAGGTGTGATTCATCGCTATTAATCACAGAAAACACTACTGTTTTTTATATAAATCCATGGGTATGTTATCCATAAAGGGCTGTTGGATATGTGGGTTTTCACTGCAAATCCCTAATTAGATTACTAATTAGGGGACTAACAGGTGTGAGGACACTTCAGCCAGGGTTTGATGACCTAAAAGTTATCCCAACAACCTGCATACATGCTGGCCCTTTGCAGATAAGATTGGCCACATCTGTATTATAGTGATTCACAGCCCTAATTTAAACATTTTATATCACACTCTGCTAACAAGAAGAAATCATTGACACAGAGCATCTATCAGAATGACTTTCAAAAAGTACACAGTACTGGAGGGCACAAGTAGCAGGTACAAATTTTTCAACTCAAAAAATCTTACTCCTGTTTTGTTGCTGATGACAAGGCATCTGTTCTAATACCAAGACATTTACAGAGACAAACATCGTCTCATATATTCATGATTTTTCTAAAATCTATTGTATTCTTTTAGCTAAAATCGAAGACATACCTTTAGGACAACTGTCAGCATCACCATTAAGACTCTGTACCAGGCTCCTGTAAAATATATGTTTTAGTACATTTTATAATAAGCAGGGTTTCATCAGCTTTTCTAAAAAGTAGATTATTGTATCAAAGTAAAAGAAACCTTTCATTCCAATTAAAAGAATAAAGTCACATTACTAAACTGTAAATTGATTGGTTAAGCCTAACTTTCCATCATGTTTTTACTTCAATTAACAAGTATACCATTGTGCTGTGTTCAGCTCCTGGAATATGTTGACACACGCCATGGCATCCGTGTCCCACGCACAGTAGGGGTCCCGGGCCAGTACGCAGTCCTCACAAGAGGAATACTTCTCGCAGAAGGCCGTGGGGGCTTGCACTACCCCAGTGTCAGAGCCGGCATACAGGAATCTCTGCAAATAGATGTTGCAATTCAGCATTCTCTTTGATAAACACATTTCACACATATATCCTCAGGAAAAAAATAAGCGAGTAAATGGTTCTCAAAAGACAATTTTGGTTCCCGTTCTGAGCCAGACTTGGTGTCCCCACTTCAAAAATCCCACATTTCACATTTAGCAATCATTCAACTGTTCAGCAAAATATGAATCATACATCTTAATGATTCATTTGATACATTACATTCTTAAAATTCAGTCTATACCTTCAAGGAACTTATAATTTAAATTCCACAATGTTCAGTGGGCCCAACTGTACATTTTAATCCCCCATCAAAAAAAGACAGGCCTTAAAATAGTACAAAAATGTTTTTAAAAACCGTACAATGTAACATCTTCACTTACCCCCTGAGAAGAAAGCAGCAAAGTCTTTATGGGTTCAGAATTACGGAGAAGCTGTACTTCTTCAACAGTATGCACCTCATTCCCGTAAATTACAGATTTGTACAAGAATCCTTTATCTATGGCAAACCAAAAATGAACGATTTGTACAAACACTCAGAAAATGCGCAAAAGGCCAGATGATTAATAAATATTTCTCAAGCTCAGCAAAGTTACATTCTCACAATACCAATCAACCAAGTTTTTACACAGTGTTGGGCATTCCAGGTCCAGAAGCTACAAATCCAGACCAAGATTTTGTTTCTACCAAGCAGGCGAGTTCTCTGTGACTGTGACTATGCTCAACTGATTGGCAGAAATAAAATCTAGGTCTGGATTTGTAGCTCCTGGACCGGAAACGTCCAACACTGTTCTTGCACAAAACAAAACTTTTACTACTAATACAAACCAAAATACTAAAACTTGACAGTAACTCACCAGTTCCAGTGAAGATGACATCATACAGGTTCGTATCCAGGGCCTGCACCCTCTCGACAGCAATCTGGGTGTAGTTCACGTCCTTGGCAATAAGCCTGGGTCCGTTTCCTATGGGAAGCACAGGATCTTCTAACAGTGGGTGATCCTTGATGAACTGCAAAGTTTTATCTGGCAGGTGAAGAGAGCTGTTGATGTTCTGCATTCGATTATTATTGTTGATACACTAAAAAAAAAAAATTAAAAAAAATTGACAGATTCATGAAGTCTCCATATTAAAAAATAAATCTTCACAGACACTACTGAGGAAACTAAATTCTAAGTTGAAAGGAAACCTAAAGCAATCACTACTAGTCTTTAATCAAATGCTTTATAAAACTTTTTTTTCATATTTTTCATTCAGAAAATTTATCTTTCTGAAACAGCTTTAGGTTTCAAACATTCCATCAGTCCCCCCAACATGTTTTCCCCTTCAGGTTTAATTTTTCCCCCACATTACATCACTGTTTGCAACATTACATGACTGCCCTTCATAGTAACAGATGTAAGAGATAATAGACGAATTTAAGAGAAAATTATGGTGTTTTTCCACTGACATACAGGAACTGAGCCGTACCCAAGCCATACCGTGAAGAGAGACTAGTTACAGACTAGTTAGGCTCTAGCTCGCTTCAGTTTTCCACTGCAGAAGGATCAGCAAAAGCGTTGCTGGGTTTGGAGAGCAATCGGAGAGACGTTTATCTACTGTTCACATGGTGTAATTTTCAGCTGTTCTATAGTACTTTAAGTAGGTAGTCAGAAATTTTTGAGTTCCGAGTTATCGGGAATGCATCAATACATTGTGATGTGCAATACCACTAATAATGAATAATATATAGAATACACTCTTTCTTCAGATAATGCATGCGCAGAACACCAGTATCTCCATGCATTTCAACCAACTGGATGGCGGGTACGGCTCAGACAATTTATAATGGAAAACCGTCAGTTTGTGGTACGGTTTGGTTCTTAATGACAGTGGGAGTGTAAAAGTGCCAGTACTGTCCTGACAAACAGCCAATGTTAAAATTTACACTAAAAAGCTTTCATCATCTTGTTTTCATTTCACTGATCTCACCAACATCATTTGTTAAACATGAGCTGTGTAGCAACCTGGCTATATTAAAACTGACTGAAACTATAATTACTCTTGCTAATGATTATTCCACCATGCATGAACAAGTTGTGTGGCTTAGAGCCATATTGACCCTCCCAAAAAAGGTTTTGTTGACCTGATTTTGTCTTATCAATTTGCTAATGAAGCTGGTTTGTGGAGTGCTATTTTACTGCTACTGAATTTGTGTGTGTGTGTAGCTGATTATAGTTAAATATCACAATGCATGAAACTCTTACCGCCCCAGGACGAGGACTTGGAGTGATTCCATTAAATCTCACCCACTTTGTGTGGGACTGCTCTACAGTTGCCTTTTGCATGTACTTTCCCTTTGAAAACACATCTTCTACTGTTGACATGTTGTAAGCGCACACTGCTGACAAACCGACGTTTCCCCTGATTCAGAAGAAATGTTCCATTAGAAAGAAAGATCTACAAATCAACATCCTTCATCACGTTCTCACATTGACACAACTCACCACTGTGATGTGAAAACGCCATAAATTATGCTTTCTTTCCAGTCGTCCATCTTCAGAATAAACACGTCATGGACCACGTTGAAAACAAAGTTGAGCTCAGGCATGGAACAGACCAATTTAGCCTTTAGGAAAGTCGTCCACTTCTTCTGCAATGTTCTCTGCCCTCCAAGATCACCCTGCCATAACAGGCATCATAACAGGCAGTTTGTTTATTATATTTATCATAATAAACAGCCCAACACAGGATAAGCATTAAAGACGATGGAATGATCACTCGTGATTTTTACAGTGGGATAAATCCAGATAAGTTTCAATGGGCAAAGTGGTAAATACAGGTAGTACCCAGGTTACAAACAAGTTCCATTTAAGTCAAGTCTGTAAGTCAAATTTGTAGGTATTTCAGAAAAATACAGTACACAATAATAAAATTCTCATTAATAGGTGTATTATACAATAACAAAAGTAACTACACAGGTTACTCTACTGTACCTTGAGCTGGCCAACCACAGAAGCCACGCCTTGTGTGCGTTTGTCATTATGAACCATTGTATTTAACCTGAATCTTTAATATAACAAGCTCTTATCCCAGGGACTGCCTGTACATGTGGAAATATACATATTTCTACTCCATTGTGCAAAATTAACCAACCAAAGACTTGTGAGCAAGGCATATGACGTGACACGTCCTGACCTTGCAAACCCGAGCTATCCTTGGTATGAGCAGCTTGCCGAAGAACTCATACTCCACAGACACCTCTGTGAAGAAGTAGTAGATCTTGTCGTCGTCACCATCCGGACTGTTCTTTCCCTCCCTAATAACATCCGCGTAAACAAAACTGGGCTCTAGACAGAAAGGCAAAAAAAGGGGTTAATTCCCATTCCTATCAGAGCACAGAGCAGCGATTCAGCCAAGATTAGGAGACACTTTGTGAGGTCTCACACGTCGGTATAAATGCAGACCTTGAGACTTTCCCCATCGCAAAATCCCCACTTAAAATTTCACGCCCCTAACTCATGCCAAGGCCTCCTACCATTTAGCCAGGATGTTGAGTACTCTGTGCGCAGCAGACTTTGAGAATGAGAATATCTGGAAATGATTGGTTCACTTCCCAAAAAGTTGTATGCCGTTCCAGAGTACAGCTCTCCATCTAAAAATAAGACATTCAGAACTTACTAGTTATATCCTAAAGCCTCCTAAAGAAAATCTGGCAAGACTGACAGAGAACACAATGGCTTTCCTTGTTTTCTTGTCTCCCCCATCAATTAGTTTTGCCTCGGACATAATTTCATTGCAGGCATTAAAACAAGCTGAGCTGACACAGAAAAAGCAACTTACCAACCATAACCGTAGTAAAACTCTGCTCGGGGTCAAAGGGGCATTTTCCTCTGCCATCCTCTTGTTTCTTTTGCAATTCAAAATCTTTGAGAGACTAACAAAGGAGAGAGAGGACTGTTCGAGATAAACGTGCAAGAGAAAAAGGAAACACCATCCAGGATAATTTCTCGGAGAGGTTACCAGAAAGTCGCAGACAGGCTGAAAAGCATGTGTCCCACAAACGTAGAGGCTGCTGTCATCGAGCATTTGGAGAACGCGAATGTAGTTAAGACAGTCTGTCTGCAAGATATACAAATATACAACAGTCTTAAGATGTCTGTTCATATTTTAACCAACTCTCACACCCACCGTACTGACCATGTAAACCGAAAACATTATTTCAAATACATTATCAGTAACAAAAAAAAAAGAAAAAACGGCAACAACATGGCAGACAGCATGCTAATGAAAGAAAACATCATTAAAACACTGCCACTCTCTAACTGCATTTTTTTAGTTTCTCGGATTCATAAAATATTGGGGAAAAGAGGAGCATACCTCTTTAGATTTCCCTTTTTGAATACACATAGTCATGTGTGTGTCTGGGACCTTCCAGATCACCTGCAATAAAAAACCTTTTATGAAATGTACATAAAATTCTCATACCAAATGTCGATAAAAATCAAAGTGTTATCTTGATTGACTATCAGTATTACCATATGCATATATTTCTTTAAATTTATACACAGAAAGAACTTGAAAGGTATAATCTGCAGTGTGGTGTAGCACTGGGGATGACTACAGCAAAAGTACAGCTTGACAAAATTTATATTCATTTCATATACTAATATCAGAATAAATCGCACCTTATTTTTCTTGACGGACACATTTCTCATGCTCAGTTCGAACACAGCCTCCCGTGCTCCCACATAAAGCACAGCTTCATCTTCATTCAACAAAAGGGTGGAATAGTTAAAAATCCCCGGTTCTGAGAATTCTATTAAATCAAGTTCTGTCGAAAAGAGAGAGAGAAAAAAATTCTTATGAAAACTTTAACTTTAATTTTAACAGCATATTTATACTTTGTACAAAAATAACCTTCCTCCCCCACCCAAAAATACACAAGAAAATAAAACAACTAAATAAGGAGCAGCCCTGTACTCTGAGAGAAATGAAGACAGGTCAAAAACTCCTCTATTACACACGTGCTTCTGGTTGCCAGGCAGCAGCCATCTATTCAGCCTGCGACTGTCTCCATCATTGCACCCTTTTCAAATCACAATGATTTACTGCAAATCTGCCGAAAGTTTTCTATCTGAACGACCGGTAAGCAGCAGTGACTGAGATTAGCTGCGAAAAGCCTGAGCTGCAAACACGCCGACAGTGAAACGCATCACTCAGACTGAAGCTGTTCATATAGCATTTTTACTGGGGGTTTTGTTCTTAGTTGCATTCTGCTTCAGTTCTCTTAGAAATCCACTATCCTTTTTCCAGTATACAGTCAGCGGATATAGCCGCATAATCAAAACAACATAAATTATAAATTTGTTCCAAAAACTTTTAGTTGTGGCGGGATCTGCTTCTTGATTTCCCGTGTGGTTCTGTGTGTAAAGACAAAGATTAACAGCTGGCACTGTTATAACATTTAACCAAGTGTGTGAAAACCTTTTTGGCTGGTTTAAGAAAAACATTTTGGTCGACCAAGAAGCATGTCATTAACCGTATCACATTTAATGAGCTGAAGCACAAAAGCGTGACTGCTGAACCCAGTGTACAGGCACATTGTAGAAAATAAAATCACACTGTCGTTCTGTTTTCCTTCTGTACCAATCTTTCATTACAGATATTTCCTACAGAAAAAAACAAGAACGTTCTCTTTTTACCTTGATGTTTCCATGACATCCTGGGAGCGCTGGAGGGTCCATGCGTTGACACCTCGAGCAGTAACCCCAAGAACACCCCAAGGACACCAAATGCCATATTGGACTCTTGGATTTTAGGCACTGTGAGGTTTCCTCTGGAAAAAGAACACAAACACGCTGATACAGAGTAACAGAGAGGAGCGGAGAACGTGACAGAGTGAGACTATTTCCCTCCTACACTGGAGACAGCAACAGAAAGAGCAGATTTTGCAGAAGCATGAAAGGAACCAAATCAGCTGATTCCGTCTTGCAAAAACCCAACCAGAAATCTAGCAGAAATGCTGCTCAAAACTACCTACTAAACAATTATGAAAAGCTATTCGGTTTACTTAAATGTAAACCTTCAGAGAAAAAGAAAATAAATCTGCAAGAAAACATGTAGTTTATTAAGGCCAAGAAGGTTCAAACTTTATTCCTACAGGGTGCAACACATTTTTATATTTGGTAGATTTTATACAAACTGATGTATACCAGTGTTGGGTAAGTTACTTTTAAAAAGTAACTAATTACTAATTACTTAATCAATGTTGTATTTAAAATACTTAT
>JAODJU010000119.1:18515405-18530598 GCA_026776725.1 Gnathonemus echidnorhynchus
GTATATGTGTGTATGTATGTATGTATGCACATTAACCACACCCATGTATCTTTCCTCAGTCCCAGATTTTTATTTCCCGGTTGGTACTCAGGCCATGTGCCAACTTCCCAGCCTGAGCGAGAGTGCAGGATCAAAGTGCTTCATTACTGACGGGGGGCGGCTGTCAGAGCACATGCTGGGCAGCCATGTGTCAGCTTCGGAATTCAGCACCTGGGGACCCCTCCCACTTGCTCTGACTGGTCCCTATAACCTCAACTCAGTGGCTGAACTTTAATAGTGGCTCTCTCTCCATGTCCTTACATCATGCTCGTCAAGGACACATGACAATTAACCCCTATGTTCCCTGCCCTTATAACTAACCAATAATTTCTGCATATCCCTGTCTAATAATTAGGGTCAGGGAAGCTTCATGGAATTTTGCTCGACATTCACACGAATGTTTATTACCACTCAATATAATGATAGATGGCGACACAGCAGTTGTACATCTAATCATTTGATTTAGTTTCTCTTCATTAAAGTGAAGGAAAAAAATTAACAATATGGCAGAAAATCAGAATAAGGAAGAATGGTAGCCCCATATTAGACAATCATTTGAGCTCTACTCATCACTCAGGACAAGTCATACACCACATAATGAAAAAGTTCCGCAGCCAATCAGAAGGCTCTGTGGCAGAGCCAATCTATAAAGCAGACATGGGAAGCACCAAGCAAAGCCAAGAGTAAGAAAATAACACAAAATGGGTAGCCTTAGACATAATTACTGCATGTTATATAGATGCTGAGCTTGCATGTTAACCTAAAGTGCCCACACTAAAGAAATTAAGGGTCCGCAGTAGTACAAGGATATAATTAACCAAGAATCAAAAAAACCACACAGCCCTTGCAGGTCAAAAGATGTCGGGAAAGGCAGAGACTGTAAACAGTTTTAGTACATGAATGATTCCCTCAGCAACATCTGTAATGCAAATGCTGGGCTATAAACTCGAATGCTACTTGAAAGATTGCAAAACACACGTTTAGAGACTGAAGGGACTTCAATATAATAAATGAAACTAAACCAAACTAAGGAGAAAAGACATTCAAAGCTTTCAATAAGTCTTTCTACTGCTTTTAAGAAGAAAAAAAAATTGTAAAATTTTGCTTACCAGAAAAAACAAACAGGAAGTAACTTCTTGAATGACACCTAACCTATAATGCAAAAATCGAAGAAGGAATCTCTGATCTATTTCAGGAGACATAAAAGAGCAAAGGCAAATTTAGGGCCTTATGGTGCAGTTGCTGGTGATATCCTGAGACAGGTGTCTGGATGACCAGTGTATACAGACATTCACAGCAGAGTATCTAGTTTAACCTTGGTGAGCTGGATCGTTTACAACCACCTGCTATAATCCCACTGCAACCGCACAAACTCCAGATGCATACATGCGGGGAAATAATAATTACGGGATTGTTGATGTAATGTTGTATAATGTTTTTCATTTAGAAGTACTTTCCGCAAAGAATTCACAAGAACTAAAGCGAGGTAAGAAGTTCATGGCCACGATCCCACATTCTAGCAGCTTGTCACTGGACCAGAAAGGTCTAGAGAAGCCTCCTTATTGTGTCTGCAAGCTATCTTTAGACATGGCAGCAATTTCATGGTCTCATTTAGTCTACAAAAGTCTTTTTGAAAATGGACACCATTTACCGGCATTTGAACACTTCCTATTCTTCATTTGTCAAACTGATTTAACGTCAGAGACACACATTCTACTTATATCGAAAACAGGGAATCATGCCAAATTACGGGAAAAAAATGCATGATGCTAATATTCACATATCTTTAAATAAGTATCTGTAAAATATTTATACCTGGAAAATGTACAGATACTATACTTGTACATTACAATACTTGCATCTTTACAGTACAAATTTATTTCAACCAACCTTAAAGATGTTGACTTTTGGTTGTTTGATGATATCGCTGCTGTTATTTCCCCAGAAATGTTGTTCCTCAATAAAATTGAATGAATTAAAATCGACATTTATTCTCTCCACCCATATTTATTTTTAAATCGATGACTACAATGTGAATAACTCTTCATTCTTCAGACCAATCTATTCTTCATATTTACTTACAGAAGCATCGTCACTTTAGGTTGTAATATACGACAGTTTACCTATAGTTTAGCATAGTAAAAATAAGAGGTTTGAACCCTCCAAAGTCTTGCTGATCAGGCATTTAGCCAGGTAGTAAAATTATCAGTCTGAACCCCCTCGAAATTTGGCAAAAGCTCCTAGGGGGACCAATCGGTAGGATTGCAGAACCCCCCCCCCAAAATTATTTCTGGCTATAGGCCATAGGTTTAGCAGTAGGTGAGACTGATAAGCTACCGAAACAGCGGCAGAAAGACGTGCCAGTGTCTTACAGATCACGGGTGCGGAAGGTGAAGATTGGTGTCCATTCGCCTTTAACGGGTCATGCTGTCATTACGCAAAATAATACCTTACAAAACAAACCTTACATACTCCACGGTCAGGGCGCATCTCTGATCATGACGTGCAGTCATGTTATCGTCCCAGATATCAGGGACTTGAAAAGTACTATTTATATAAAGAGCGGAGTGTGTTAGGAGCAGAGCTTTTCCTCAGCCGCTCCACAGGCCTGCCAGCTGGCTCGGGAAAAGGGCAGCTGCACAGCGCACGAGATTCAGGGTAAAATGCATAAAGTTACATTTATGCACCCATAACTCCAGAAGTGCTCCGTATTTTTCTTTTCAGCATGAATGGGCCACAGTAATACACAAGCAATGAGCAGTTTTGAGCTCTGCATACATACGGATATGCATCCCACATGTTATCTTCAGCCATTTGACGCTTCCACTGAGACAATGTAAACTGAAAACTATGAACCAAGATGGCGGCACGCAACAGCCATGAGCTCTATTGTGCAATATCCCTTTAACAAGTGTCTTGCCTTCTAGTTCCAGCATTTTATTCTTTATTTTGGGTCTGTGTGTGTGTGTGTTTGCGTGTGTGTGTGTGTCTTTCCTTACCTGTACACTTTTTACAGTTTCAGCCTTAACTTGGCATCTAGAGGCTTGTTCCAAACCAATCATTGTATTCGTACAGTGACAAGGTAAACTAACTCAGATTTTCTGCATATGGTGGTGTGTTCTTTATACTGTGACAGTTTTCCTAAAATTAAATTTAAAAAATTGCAATATATCGCCTTGCTTAATGTATTCCAATATAGTGAATCATAAGCCCTGTTTCATGAGACATATTGCATTGCCAGATTCTTGCCAATAGACAGCCCTAGTTATGAGGTGACCAAATAATATCAGAAGATGCTTACGTGGGGAGGGACATTGCAGGAAGGTGATAAATGTGTTATATTATGTCAACCACTCTGATGTTCATAAAATGTTATATGGGGGGGAGGCTGGGAAAAAAATATTACAAAATAAACATTACAAAATGTTGCTATGGTACAATATTCAGTCAGTCAGTAATGTGTTGCGTATTTGAATTATGAAAAGACCAAAAAGCACAGTTTTCTATTGGATGAAAAGCCTTAAAGCAAGCAAAATAAAGACTGATCAAAAATCCAGAAAAATGATTTAAAGAATAACATAAAATTAAGAAATAAAAGCCCAAATGAGAAATTAAGTGGCAAAGAATTGGGTTTAAGCATGCAGCTTTCACAGAACGGCATGCGTGCATGCATGCATGCAACGGGCCGAACTGTCATTCTGACCTGTTGCTCCTCCACGAAGCCCAAATAGATGGGATACTCTTCTTTCAGGGAGAGCTACAAAATTGTCAGGCTACAGGAAACACAAAATTGGAAATATGTTATTGCTGCATTTCTCTGAGAAGAACCAATGGCAGACTGTGAGGTTTAGCAGTACAATCACACAACAGATTTCGTTTTCAAGAGTGACCTGTAACCGGTCATCAATTAATTGTTAAACTTAGCAGAACTAGTACAATGACAGTTGTCTGTTCTTACAAACACAAGAGGCACAAAAGGATACAACAGTGGAAACAGTACATCAAGAATAATATGGAAATCTAGTTGTAACTAATATTATTGGATGGAAAGAAGATCCAAGAGGCTTTGTTTCACAGATGAACATTACAAAATACAGGTTAAATTATTAGGCAGAGTGAGTGCAGAAGGGCCTTAATCTCACTGTGGAATCTATAGGTCCTGCGGAAATTGTGACGCAAAGAGGTTTTGCAAGTTACACATCAGCGCATTGCTCATTTTCACACCATGAGCACAAGTCGTCAAAACAGTAAATGACTTTGCACCCGCTTTTCATGGCGTTTTTTAAATTAGGCGTGGCCGCATTATCGGCGTGTTGCTATTTTAAGGCAGCGAAATGATTGTGTTGTGGTTTATATTGGTCAAAAGCACAACTCACTACTTAAGAGATCTCAAAGTACCAGCCCATGACAAGTTTATAACTCATTATTAAATCTGGTACGTAGATCAATCTTTCATTCTCCACATTTTCCACCACTGCCTCCATGTTTGCATTATGCCTGGAGTTTGAACAGTACATGCCCACTCATGATGGCATCACGGTTCCCATTCAGGATCCATCAATATTTTGGTCTTCAACACGAACTGGCTTTTGTGGCTCACAATGTTTTTATTTTGGCGGCAACTTGCAGAACTGTTCCAAAATAGGTTTGCGGACCACAGAACAGAACCGGTTCTTTGTTGGGGGAAACGAAAATAGAAAAACGGACGCAAGTTCATTGTGATGCTATAAGTGTCAAAGTTTCATTAAGCATTGCAAGGTAATGAGGCAATTCACTTTGGACTGACACATGACCAAGACCCCAGACCCTACTGCAGCCTAATATGACCCCAGACCCTACTGCAGCCCATCCAAAGACCTGATGCTTGTTTAGCTTCTTTGGGCACAGCTGAAAATGGCTGCCCCCCCATCCTTTACTAAAGGCCTGATTCCCTACTTCCCACCCCCTTAAGTGGTTCTGTTCATCATCCCGCCTGGAGCTGGGATATGTGTGTGTGTGTGGGGGGGGGGGTGTTGGGGGTGTTGGTGAAGGTCTAGAAAAGTCCTGCTTTCTATCGCATATAAAAATGGCAGTAGGCCACCTTCCAGCACCAGTAGGGAAGATAACATTACCACATGCATACAAATGGAAGCATGATGCTTAGAATGCAAGCAGTGCGAGTTCCCTTGTATCACAGCTCTAACTAGAGGAGTAAGTGGGGGGGGGGGGGGGGCATACCACACAATCTGCCTCTTAAGAGATCCTTACCGGTATGGAGTCACCTAAGAGTGTTTCCATCACAGCTATACGGAGGCCAAAATGGGTCAACAAATGGGGAAATAATGTTGCGTCTCTCCCATTTTGCATTATAATCATTTTAAACAAAGGGCTCCTGTGACTTCTGTGCTCTTCATTTGTGTCTGACAAAGTAGCAGTTCGAAGGGATCCCTGGACAATGGAGTAAGATATATCTTCTTGGTAGAACTCAAAGAATGCCCTCACTTTTGCTGGCTTTTACAGGACCGTTTTTCATGCACCCACAATTGTTTTGAATTTCACTGAAATGTGAAACATCTTAATCTGGTTTTCATTTAAAAAAAAAAAAAAAATGAATAAGCTACAAGCCACGGTTGGGTCCCCTTCATCTCTTCTTGGAATGAAATGGCGAATAATGAGAGGCAGGACAGGACATCACACTCTTAGAAACTCGGTGACAAACGGCCAGCCCTCTTTTCACAACATTTTCTCTTTGCCTATGTGCTTCCCCACGCAAAATTAAACTCCTTCAAAAGGATGAATGCATTTCATTCAAAAGGAGACAAGAGACTATGGCCAACACTTCATTCAACAATCGAGATTCGCACCAAGTTCTCTCACACGAAAATTACTTAGGAAATCATTAAAATTTTAAATGCTACTTACCAGATGTTTTTTAGTTTACGTTTCTAATTATGAGCCTTAAAGAGAACTTCGAATGTGCTATATCGACTGTTTACCAGAAACAGTAAATAATAATTAGAAAATATATACATGCATGCTCTGAGAGCAAAACCGAGCACAGAAGTTCAAAAACATTGGAACTGTTTTTTGAAACATAACCAACAAAATAACCCAATTCATCAATTAGGTTACAAAAGCCTGAACTGAGACTTTAAATAATGAATAAAAACAGCAACAATTCATTACGATTGTACATGAAAGCAAAAGCGAACACAGCCTGCATTCAAGTGACACACGACTATGAAATACCATTTACCAATTAACAAAAAACTGAAAGAGACACAAGTCACATAAAATGGCAAACAATCTAACCAGTAAAATATTTAGCCTGAAAGGCTTTATAAGCAATACATTGGTTTTCTGGTCTTCTTAAGTAGTCCATTAAATAAATGCTACTTTTCCAATAAACAGAAATGCATTTCATATGCAAGTTATAAATTATTTACCAAGTATAATTTGAAAAATGGCTGCACAAATGTTCAAAGGTCGACATATCCTGAAAAGGAAAAGTAATACTGGCATATCAAATAAAGTCTCAAATACCACTCCAATTTTCAAAGAATTTGATGAAATTTGTTTTTTTAAAAAAAAAAAAAAAAAAAAAACAAGTTTTCCATTTGTTATTTTATTTCCAGTTCTGTTATGTTATTCTGTTTCCAGGATATTCTGTTATGTACTGTGTAGTTTTAAAACTTGGTGACAAATAAGCTTTGTACAAGCATTATGTGTACATCTCATATCGTATATTATCGTATATCTTGCTCCATCTTGGCTTGTGTGATGTTTTCATGCACACTTTAAGCACCTCGCTCCTATATGTAGCCTACAAGAATTTCCCCCTGGGATCAATAAAATTTCTCATCTTAAAAAGCACCAAATGTCAATTTTATTCCAAATAAACTTAATACACACCGTGCTGTGCTGAAGTGAACAGTGACTCTTTACAAACCAGGAAATGAATAATCCATACCATTACCTACACACCCAATTAAATGTGCAAATACCACAGTACTAAAACCTATTTAAAATTCTATCAAAAAAATAAAAAATAAAAAATAAGAACTGTACTGGAGCCCCTGAGTGTGAACGTCCGGAGCACGACTGAGATGCAGTTAAAAGAGATCACTGTGGAACAATGTGTGTCAGCTCCATGTGACACACTTGAAACTTATGCTTCAGGGTTCTTCTCCCAACATGGGGCAATAGGCTTGGCGGACGGGGGGACGTCACTCATGCAGAGCCCTGTGATTCTCCCGGGGAAGACGGCTACGCTCCACATTCTGCTGCTGACTATCACAGCTCTCATCTATAAACATCCCGCTGCTGTGACAGGCGGGGGGGGATGCGCTCCATGGGGGAGGGGGAAGCAACAACAGCTTTGTCAAGCACTAAATGCAAACACTTGCAACATCCCACAGCTGATCTTTAGTCGTGGAGGGCTTCCCGTTTAAAATATTCTTTTCACGGAGGTTAAGAAATGCTTCGCTTCATTGTTGGCTTGTATTAAATGTCTGCTGCTAACTCCTTTTCACAGGCAATTTTGTATGTTGTACATCGTAAACAAAAAACCCATCTGGCTTGTAAACTTACATACCGTTTATGTTTAGCTCATATCTGCAACTTACAATGTAAATACTGGCCAATTAAACAATTCGTTATGCTATCTTCCTTTTTCCCACAAATGAGAAATTAGGGGCGGGGGATGGGTGAGATTCCAATGTATTCATGACACAAAATGTGACAAATGAAAGCTGTCTTTGCAACACGGAGAAAAGGATTACAACAGCTTGAACTGCAAGAAAGGCAATCCCTGTGTTCCAAAGAGCCATTTCTACGATCAGAACCAATGGCATTCTTAAAAGTGTGAGAATCTTTAATGACGTTTCTTTGCCAGGGTAGTCCTTTTCACAGTGCCATCCTAATGACCAAATTCCAGTCTTTATCATGTCGAATTAGAAAGGTGAAATAAATGACTGACTGAGCAGGATGCAAAACACTGCATCAATGTAGGAATCACCCAGGCTGGAATTTATCAATACATGTCAAAAAAAAAAAAAAAAAATCTAGTTTAACATTCAGTAAACAAATATGACTTGGGAAATGTTTTCTTGTGATGTATTCTTGAATATGAATACTGTATATTTATAAATATAAAAATACACACACAACTGCAGAGTAGAATAAAAAACAGATTGGAGATATCAAACTGATTGGAGATGACGCGTGCAGTACAAGCCACATGAATCTTAAGCAGCACTGCGCTGAGGGCCGCATTGTTTTGTCAGCGACAGGATTGGTTTCTCCAGTTTTCTTCACTTCCGTTTGGCAGGACATTTATCATTCTTCCAGGCAAACAATTGTGCTGCAACACTGACCAGCACTGACTGAACAATGCACAACCAAAGCAGTGCCCCCATCACCTCTTTCATGGCTGCTAGCATACTTCTGATCCTCAGGGCAGCCCGTCAAAATACATTTTAAATAAGTTATGAGTATCTGTGGAAAAAATTTGTTTCTGCTTTGTTTGACCTTGAAGCATGTAAAAATTTAGTCGGATGTATGACAGGAATAGGCATCAACGAGCAAAAATACATCTTAACAGTTAATTGTGCTTAATGAAACTGATGTGAAGGCAAAATGTTCAAATTATCTTGTGAAGCGCTTTCTCTAGGCTGTCCTTAAATCCTCAAAAGATGCAAGTAAAGTTCTGAGAGAATATTGGCTTTACCACAAACACAAAACCATGACTAATCAATGGAAGGATTTCTGATACTTTTAGATCAGTGTCTCCCAATCCGGTCCTCGGGGAACCACAGTCGATCCATGTTTTTGTTCCCACCCAGCTCAATAACATGGACTGTCTGTGGGTCCCCGAGGACCGGATTGGGAGACACTGCTTAAGACAAAGTGCCACTGCATTCAGCCATCAGCATTTTCTTTCTTTTTTTTTTTCTTTTTGCATGTTCCTGGTAACAGGTGCAGCTCAGCGAGCCACTGGCAGGATGGTGGAGATGGGGGGCTTATCACAGCCAGCCACTGAGAAATGCATCACTGGCCGTGCGACATATAATCAAGTTTCATTCCAATACCCCAGACACAAACACTGAACTACGAATGCAGACTAACAAAAGCACTCTAATGATATGCCACTTTTAAGCCTAGCTGCCGGTATTCTTAACAGACGAGCTTATGTTGTCACTTGGGCTAAATATCTCCCGCGATTATTTTTTTGTGTGGTGTTTACTGTGTGAACACCAGCTCCGCAAGCTAGGCTAAAAACTGGCGGAGAGGGTTCACCCTCTCCAAACAATGACCCCAACGGCAAAACAAAAGGCAGCCAGAAACAGCTACAAACATACCAGAGAAAATGAGGATGCAAATGAGGGCCGATGCAAATCGCATGTCTCACAGAGACATTTTGTACGGCCTTGACTCCAGTGTCAGCAGTGCTTTAACAGCGGAGCATGAGGGGCCAAACAAACATGAAGAGCCAATTCACTCAAGGTCACCTGGCAATAAAAACACAATACAAACGTGTGTTCAGATCAAGCAAATAAACTGGAACTTACTTGTCTGTCATGGTGTAAAAAAAATAAATAAATAATTCCTCCTTGGTCAGATAACGTCAGAACGGAATCCACCCCAGGACGAAGTACACCTATATCTGTGGGGGGGGGGGAGAAAGAATTAGCTGGGATATATTGTGGCGGGTAAATTAAAAAAATAAAAACAAACTCATTCACTGACATCAGCTTTCAATGAATTTCTGCATGTAAAAGCTACTTATAATTCCTAAATCCAGGTTTTTGTTTCAGTACAAACACACACACGCACGCACACACTCGTATCTTTGTAGGGACTGTCCATTCATTTCTAACCTTAACCCCTACCCCAGCCCTAACCTTAACCATAAGTAACCAAACAAAATACAGGACTTTTGTTGTTGTTTTTTTAGCTTTTCAAACACAGATTTTGTAAAATTGAGTTTCCCCTTGTGGGGACCAGAAAAACATTTGGTTCCCAAAACATAATATATACACATGCCCACACACACCAAGCAAATACACATGTCCACAGACCAAAAAGGGCGCATTTTTGCATTTGCAGAAAAGCATGCATAAAACCCTCACAATTACCAGAATTATGAACCAAATGAGGAAAGAGTGGACATAAATCCTGGGGATAACGTTGCTATGGTAACCAAATGAGCAAGAAGAAAGTGCCTGCATGGAAAACTCTTCATACTGTAGGTAGTGGTTAACAATAAAATGCTTCAGATACTCAACCCTCCATCAATCTATGCATCCATCTATCCATTTAACTCAGGGGTCAACACCACAACAAATTCTGATGGACATTTTGATCAAAATGCAATTTTTACCCCAGACTTGGCATTTAAAAAGGGTAGCATACATAGTTTTTTTTCTCAATCAAAATATTTTACCACACAGACAAGTCTTGCCACAGACCTGCGTGTTCATCTGTGTACAAACATGTTTGTCCAAATATAAACAGACTGACAATTTAAATGTCCCTGAAAACAAATTAGCAATAGGAATCTATTTTTCAGAAATAACCTTTATTTCCTATTTCATTCTGGAAAGGTGTATGCTATATCATCCATAGTTCCCCTAATTTTCATAAAGCCCTTTACAGGATAAAGGAAACCATAAATACACCGTCTTGTATTTGAACTACACTCACATATTGGCTTCTACTCTACAAAATGAACAAACAACAGGGCAAACTTTGAGTGCGCTCATGCATGTAAACAAACGTATAAAATGCCTCAATTTGCAAAATACCTGGGTTTAAACCTTTAAAAGCCTCCCATGTTTTACACACATGCCTCAGAACCCAGGAAGAGGTGGTACCATTTTGCCTAGGGGACGATGACAATGACAATTTGATAAATTGAGAGAACAAGGGAAGCTGGACGAATGAGGTCCTTCCCAAGCTACTGAAAGAAACGGATATTGTTGATAATACTGCCAACTTGACATCTCAGTATTTCAGCAGGTAAAACACCCCTGGACTGGCAAACAGGGGTGGTGGTCCCCATTTTAAAAAAAGGGGATACCAGAAGGTTGATTCCAATTGAAAGGAGGGGGGGACACTTCTCAGCCACTTTGGAATGCCAGAACACCAGAGGAGACTGATGACTGAACCTTAGATTCAAGAGAAGAAAAACATAGTTTCTGGACCAATGCTAAGGCATACAGTTCCTGTATGGCCATAGCAGGAGCTGCATCTGCACACTTGGCACGAAACCGGCGTCGTGCGGAGTGTGTGCTGGTCTCTGTCGGGGTGCTTCCTGCTTGTGATTTTCATGGAGGGGATGTCAAGATGCAGCCATGAGTGGAAGGGAAACTAGAGAACGTTTCTGCTTTTTGTAGATAGTGCTGATCATCCAATCACAGCCTCCATCACTCGAGCAATTCAATGCAGAGTAATGCTGCGTTCCATTTGAACTCAACTCAGAAATGCTGAATTCCTGCTGGAAGTGGGAATTCCGAATCTACACAACCCCAACCTCAGAATTCAAGATGGCTGTGCCCTTCATCGACAGAAGTTAAAGCTGCAACTTTATACTCTTTATTAGCAGTTACATCTTATTTGTGAATCAGTCGTATACACAGTACAGTCCAACTGTTATCTGCAGCACTGTGTGTTGCTACAGTGGTTTATGCGCAAAATACCAAAAAGCGCAATGTGTTGCTATCAACCGATATTGCTAACAATGGCTAATAATTAACCCAGATAAAACTGGGGCCTGTTTCAGTAAGCAGGACTTCTTGTTTAGCCGGATAACTTGTTGGATTTAAGGCAGTCTGAGTGAAATGTAAGTGAACTAAGATAAAGGCCATTTAAACTGGGGTGAATTAAATCCGACAATCTGGCTAAGCAAGAAATCTTCCTTTTTGAAACAAGTCCCTGGTATTGTTAAATGGCTTCCTGACTTGTCGTACTGGAACATGGTTAACGGCGATCATAGTTCCGACTTCCAAGGTAAACGGAGCCCAGTGTGAGAAGCAACAGGGATCAAAATCACTACCTTCCAGGTGGGGGGGGGTGTCAACCTTTAGTGAGGCGGTTTAACTCAGGATCTTGTTTTACAACTGATAAGAGGGAACATGAGATTAACGGGCAAACAATAACATTTACATTTATCTAGCACACGCTTTTGTCCAAAGTGATATACAATTTTGGATCAGCAAGCAGCGTCAGTGTCCCCAGAGAAAATGGGGCTAGGGGCCCCATTCAAGGGCCCAATGCACAGAGCCACGTGCCACCCAAATCAGCTGAATTACAAACCTTTGCCACAGGCAAACGTACAAAAACTGCAATTCAGAATCCTGGTTTTCCATGAACACTAGTAATAAGTCAATTTATTTAAAAAAAATAATACTAAAGCTTCAATAGTAATTTGTTGGGTAGGATAAATTTGCCACGATGTGCAAGAGGCCAGCATCAGTGACAATAAGGAGCCCTTCTGGAGAAGCTGCCCCACTGGGAGCTGCCCTCTCACCCACAGGCTTACTGGTGAGGCAGATGAGCTACACGCTTAAACCTGCAGATACATTCATCCAAATAGGTGTCAAACATAAGACAAAAAAAAACCAGAAGCTGCTGCTTTTTAACTGTTGTATGTACTAACATTTTATTGTCACAATTTCATTATAAAAAGCGAGTTCAAATAATGAAATTGAAACATGACAAAATCCAGCTCGCTGCCTAATCAAGTTAGACGTTCCTGGGATACGTGCTAAAACAAATTAAAATGCATCCCTCCGATTGTTTGTTACATATAAAGAGCAAAGCAAGTTCTTAGCATGTCTTGGTTCAACAACAGAAGCTAAATGTCAAAAAGGAGCTAAAGAATTCTGGCTGTAAATTTGACCTATTAATAATAATAATAATAATAATAATAATCATATCATAATCATCATCATCACCCAAGGATTTTGTAACCATCCGAGGAAAAAATTAACTGTTTTAATCTGGTAAAATATCAACTAAAATTGAGAAAATGACCTTGACAAGAAAGATGGGGGGAGGGGGCCGTCACAAGAGCCCCTCCCTTAAATCAACAAACGCCTTTCTGTTAGAACCTAAAGCCCTAGACACACTTCTTGAACCTTCCAGATACTGAGAAACTTCTAACTCTGACATCTTACTCAGTACCACATTTTGCCTGGTAAATGGAATTCGGCCTGCTGTTCACCGACTGCTTTATTACTCTGTAAATGCTGTCAAATGTTGTGGTCAATGATACACATTAATACAAATATACACATGAAATATTTATGCACTTAATGAGGAGACCACTGAAGACGAATTCATTACAATAATTATGCATTGTGCCAAGAACCCAAACATAAATGTTTAATTCAGACAGCAAATGTACATAGATTATGTAAAATGGGGTTAACACGTGTAGACCAGAATTTTTTCCCTTTCTAATGGTTTTACTTTGGAATAAAATCAAAAACTGAACCATCATAAAGGTTTGAAAAAATTTTGTGAAAAGTCTTAATGGAGAAAACACACACACACACACACACACACACACACACACACACACACACACACACCCTGTAATAGGACAAGCATTCAGAAAGCTGTGACATCACAGGTTTTTCCATTTCTTTAACAGTCAAGTATGAAATATATTGAAACAACTACATTAAGCACTTTGGATGTAAAATGGAATTGTTTTTTTTTTTTGCAAGAACTTCCCCACCTTCACAAATAGTTTGACACGCTCAAATTCTTTAAAAGTGCTAAACCGCTCATACATTTTTACTTAGTGGTGTTCAAATAACACTTAATTTAAAGACAATGGGGTTGTTCTAAATTGCACCACAGTGAGTATAGGGAATTGAGAGCCCCCAGACAGTAATATATAGCTTTTAAAGCTTGGTGATAGCATTTGAGGAAACATGTCAGCAAGCTTTGATCTCATGCACAAATTTCATGGTTACTGAATGCATGGATCAGTCTAACACATACACAAGGTTCACAAGCAAGTGTTTACAGGCCATCGTCTGTCAAAGACAGCCACACTGCATAAGAAAGAAAACTTAGCCGCTATCTGGCAACAATAAAAGCTAGCGACATGTTGGCGGATTTACTAAATTACGCTCTTCTGACATGACCGTCAGTCATGATCTGCTGCCAGTTCATGCTTCAAGAGGGTTTCATTATTAGTCAACACAACATGCCAAGGAGGAGAAAGTTGGAAACCACACAAAAATGCTTCCCCTATCTCCGATGGATACAAAGTATGTTTATGCATATGATAGAAATGAACTGTTACATTCGTAAAGAAAATTTCTCAAAGGAAATAATAGTAATAATGATACTTTATTTATTACATTGCTAAAAGGACTATAATAGCTAAAACCATCACTATTGCGATTGACTACAATCACTAGTGTGGGAATAAACCAACTGCAGTTTACTTCAAAAATATATATTTTTTAAAACTACCTTTAGTAATACAGAATGGGAAAAAAATTCACAGAATTTCAGAACCAACGACTGAGCACAAATTCCACAAAGCCCCAGCCCTGGAATCCCCAGACAAGTTTGTCAAATATCTATATTAAAATCAGCAGATCCATCGCAGGCACTCAGAAGACCAGCATCATATAGACAATAACACTTTACCTTCTCTTCTGTATCCTCCCAGCAAACACAAAAAAACCAAATGCAATCAGGATGGCACATTCTAACCAAAAACTGCACAATTAAAAAACGCTCCAAATCAGCATTATATATTTTTTTTTAATCCGCTAAAGGTACTGGGGCCCTTTAAGAGCAATAATGAAAACAGCGTGGAAGTAAAAAAATAAAAAATAAAAATTCTTAAATCAGACCATCTCTCTCCCTCGCTATCCACCGCTCTCTGCCACTGTCAAACAATCAATTATTAAAGCCCGTCCGCCACAGGCAGGGAAGAGGAGGAGCGGACGGAAAGAAGCGAATGACATCATATTCGGCCCCCTGTGCCCATGACGACCGTGTCATCCTGAGCAGATGCCAGCGTATGACGATGGGCTTGGTTTTGCTGCGAGCTTTAGGAAGCAAACATGATGAAATATCACCCCCGGACATCAATGCACACAACACTGGGGGAGGGATGTAGATACGGGGGGGCGGGGGGGGGGCC
>JAODJU010000119.1:18530698-18540713 GCA_026776725.1 Gnathonemus echidnorhynchus
GTGGGGGGGGGGGGGGGGGGGGGTCTATTGTTTTCACAGCTCCACTGGACTCCTCGGCAGATTGAATGAAATGCTGTATTTCAAGCAGCCCCCGTTTCAGGGGGGTGGTAAATCACATCATAGCCATAAGGTGTATGACTGTATCATTCCCCCAGGGGATATACTGCTAAATTCCTGCTTAAACTGCACAAAGAAAAATGTTTAGAAGCTTAGATAAAAACCTTCAGTTTTCCCGGGAATAGGGAAACAGAGCAAATTTGCTATCCACTGTTAAACAGAGAAGGATTACAGAGCGAACAGCAGAATTCGGTCTATACTCTGATGAAGTACTGAGATTCTACCACTGGCTTCAGAAGATAATCTGAAACCGGCTACAAGAGAAACATTTACAGCAATTTTGATTACTGAGTACCATCAAATTGTTCTTCAGTTACTATATGTCAGATGACATTCCTACTTCTGTGGTAGGTTGTGAAACTGGGTATTGGCATGTTACAGTTCACTGGTTTACTTCTACAGAGGTGCTTCCAAATCTAGAACGGACATCAGGTACACCAGTTCAGTATTCCTGATGTATGCATTTTTAGCTGATAATTCTCTCATATAGGCTTATGTATTAATTTCCCTTTTTGCAACGAAGACTAATAATTAATGTAAAAATGAAGCAATACTCAACCTAAATGAAACCTAAACAACTATGCTATGAAACTTGAATGCAGACGAGATTTTTAAATTGCTCCCTACTCCCTATATAGTACACTAGACAGTGCATCTGCCATTATGTAGTGTTGATCAAATTATCATGGCCGAATCTGGCTTACTAGAGCTCACGATAAATACCCACAATGCTCTGCAAACTACCATAATGCAATGTAAAAGTGACGTCTGTTGTCAATGAACAATAATTCAATTGTAACTTTGTATATAAAGGTAAGCCCTTTTTCTTAAAGAGAACAGCAATCTCGGCAAAGAATGAAGCTGACATTTCATTTTTAAAATAAAATATAGTAGTAGAACATGATTTAAAATAAATTATAGGCTTATACATCCATATTCACTTTATCGCTTAGATTCCATTTATGTTGTAGCTAGACTTTGAATTCACAAATGTCAGCTGTCAAAGGTTGCCTGGATACCAACACAGAGTGTCTTGGAATGTAGCGCCTGAACTCGCTGTCTTGTTTCACTGATTAATTCCCTATATAGTGAACCACATAGATTTCCCTATGCAGGGAGTGAGTGAAAGAGTAAACCATTCTGAATACAGCCTGTGTTTTTCTGTGGAGGTAAACCTAGAGAATAAGACAGTTAGGCTTCTTTTTAAATGTAGCTAATGCTTTTAAACCTGTCAATTATCAAACCCTTACTTTTTCTGCGTTTCAATGAAATAAGCGACACAGTCGTACCATTTCTGCTCATTTTAAATAGGTTAGCGCGTGTGTGTGTGTGTATATAAAGAGATCTGACCAGCTTACCGTCAGCCTTGGGACTGGGAGGGGCCTGGAAGTTTTGACTGATATGATAGGGGAAAATGCAATAACCCTGTCTTTGTGTCGCAGTATGTGACTAGTCTAAATTCGATACTTGTTGCTAGCCAAAATGCATCGCATGGCACAAATATCCAAGGAACTTCTGACGTGCAAGTCGCATGCTAAATATACCAGCGTACTCCAACATTCATCTGATCCATCAGCACAAATTAGTTTTAACGTAGCTAATTTAATCATGCACTGCAAAGTATTAGCTACCCACCAACTAGCCATTTCATTCTTAACGCATCTATAAGCAGCATCTTGTATCGCCGTATAATGAGAGACATGCATTACATAACTTTACATAACCTTAGGCGGCCTTTGATAATTCTCTCTGAAACAGACCATATTGCATGTAATTACAAAATTGAGCAAGCATAAACAAAGCTGTTCCACTGCAGATGAGATTATGCGAAATGCAGTGTTAATACGAATGTCCCAAAGGACCTCAGGACCACATTTAAGGATCTGCAAGACCTTCCTTGCAAATTGTCACTCTTCATACTTCATGGATATGAGGCAAGTCAGACAGAAATAGCATTTATCATAGGAAACCTTTGCCCTTCAAAAATACTGCTGCTCATATTAAATTTCAAGAAAAAATTACCTGGATGGCACTGTTTGGTTGTTTTTTTTTGGAGAACATACCTCGGAGTCAAATCTTTTGGAGGGAGTGGATGTCCAGTGCCAAACCATGAATAAATATAATAAACAGGACATTCTGGAGGGGAACCTCAGACCTAAGTGTGAAGTTACGCCTAAAAGTTATACTGCAGCATGACTAAACATCCAAGAAAATAAGCCAAAAATGAGTAGCGTTCTACAAGCAAGATCAGGCATGAAGCAGAACAGTCCATGTTCACATTACTGAATGTAAACGATCACCAGTGCACAATGTGTATGACTCTTCCGAAATCGTGTTTTAAGTAACAGGATTGTGGGCCTTTTTTGGCTCATACTCAAGACCATGCGACTACATAAGAACCCATGCGACTACATAAGAACCCATGCGACTACATAAGAACCCATGCGACTACATAAGAACCCATGCGACTACATACTGTAAGGAATGCAAAAGGTTCACTTCGCAGTAGTAGTACGTGGTTTTCATGCTCCGCTCTATTTCTGTTTTTTAATTCATCCAAAATTAAGCTAACGAGATTTGACAGACATATCTGTGTGTGTACATATAACTTCTAAAAGCTTTTTAGCTGAAACGCAGAATCTGTGTTTTACAGGCCAGTTCTTATATTTTCTGAACAACTTTGCCAATCCAGTCTGATTTATTCCAGTTCTGTGGTATAAGATTCGCTGCATTTCACCTGCAGAATTATACCAGATTCATGGATAAAAAAGGACAAAAAGCTGTATCTTAATTCCTGCAGCCCCTTTGAAGAAATGACAGAAACAGACATGTTCCAGGGTTGCATTACACTTAATTGCTGGGGATTGAAACCCCCCCCATTTTCCCCTGTTGACCAAGCTTAATGTCTTGCACTGTATTCTGGTGGAAGTAGACTGTCACAAGATCCCCGTCAAGCTCTCTGCTTCTCTTTTGCAAGCCTGAAAGCCCTTGGCAGGTGTAAACAAGGCTTCACTGTATTTGTTCTGTGGGAAAGTGCCGTCAAACACCCAAACCCGCTAGCATTTCCCAATCCGCACGCTGGATATCCACAGTCTATGCTGTATTTTTCCCCTGCCCATTTCTAGTGGTTTGCTTCATCCTCTACAAATACATGTTAACATAACATAGATCTAAACAGACTGTTCATCCATGCATCCATCTTCCAACCTCTTATCCTGACCAGGGTCAGTGAGAGGACATAAGGCGGGGATATACTGTAGACAGGATGCCAGACAGTCCATCGCAGGACACACACACACACACACACACACTGTAAGGGAGCCTAGCTGCATGTCTGTGGACTGTGATTGGACATCCTCATGCACATGCCCACTCTATAGGCCCTGAAAAGCTACCCTGGAAGAAAATGAGCCGATATCTGAAATCCGACGACAACGATTTTAGCTGCAGATTGTTTCGGGTTTCACTTTATAAGTTTCCATCTATAAAAAATTACTCTGAAAATAATACAAAATTACTGCAGCCAGTCCATCACTAAGTTTCAATCTCTGAGGCGGCCGAAAGCAGCAGCCAATGGATATGGTTCAAGCGGAAGGACCCTTGCTGGGCTCATAGAACATCAACATGACCCGCTCACTAATCCCCACCCACTCGAGAACCCAGGTCAGAACCCTCCAGGAGGAGGGGAACAAGGTAGGCGGTCATCTCGAGGCTTGACTCAGGGAAGAAGACGCCCCTACCTTGCATAGTCTGGTGAGCTGTGCCGAACAACAAGGTAATTTTCATGATTGGGCATGGAACACAAGCTCAGGCCTGATCAGCCTGTAGCTGGCCACCTTTGATGAGGGTGTCTAGTGTTGAAAGGCCAAAACACCCTATGACTCAAAGGCACATTACTGATGATGTGTCCTGAAATTAACATCTTCCCCATGTCTGAGATACAGCTCCCATTCCTCTCAACATCAAGGGTAACCTCATGTTTCATCCACTGGCACAACGGACAGTTTAACATCACGTCCCGTGTTTCATGAGTCTTTGTAGTCAATATGGCAGATGAAAAAAGGTGATCAGTGACAGAGATTGACCAGAATCTCTGTCTTCTGCTAAGCAATGCCAAAACCACTTCTGTATACTTAAGTTTTCATTATTTTAAGGCAACCATTTTATTAGATAAGCAGGCAATACTTCAAAACTTCATAACTGCAAGTTATAATGTGGGTGAGTAATTCTGAGTCCATACAACCAACACTATGCTTTTTTGGCCTTTCCGTCCCATGCAAAATTAATGAAATCATAGCAGCAAACCAGGCCATCATTCTACATCATGTAAGGAAGACCCAAAGTCACCTTCAACTCTTCCAATAATGGCAGTCTTTCATTTCACTCTTCCTAACAAAGCCATTATCTTGGCATTGAGCCAAGGGTCCTGGGTCTAGTACATCTGATCCCAAGGCAGCAAATACAGACTGCATAAAATGCTTATTGTTATTTTGCATGATAAGAAAAAAGTTCTCTACCAAAACTGGGGCTACCAATGCATATCCCTGGAGATTGGGTTACCCACATAAAGCAGGTGGTTGAGGGTCAGAGAACCAATGCAGTATCATTACAATGCATGATGAATATGCAGAACTGCATTTTTTTCTAACGATACAGTGCAGTGTTTCACACACTGATCCACACAGCATATAATCCGCATGTTGTTTTTTTTGGTGCATTGTTCTAACCGAAATGCTCTCTTTCCCATTAATATGCAACCACAAACACAATGTGAAATAGCCTACAGTATTTTGCAATTACACCTCTTGTATTAATCCAAATTATAATCCATGTATTTGAACACAAGTAGGTCAGTATTTTTAAACGGACTGGACAATCCCAAGCAGTTTTTTGGCAGTGTTTTGCTGTGCGGTTTCAGTGATTCTCACAATGCTTTATGATACCTAACACTATTGTTTGCAGATAGTATTTGTTTTCATCTATGCGTTTCATTGGTTTCTCTTTGGAACGAAGGATCATGTCAAAGTGTTGCGATGTGAAGAGGAAACACTGGCTTTCATCAAGGATACATAAACGGTGAGAGGTATTACTCAAGCCCCGTTTTGTTTAAACAGACACTAATAAAACCATCTGCCAAGTCATTTTTTTTTTTGTTCCTTTTTCCAGGTTTCCATCTGTCACAGGCATCAAGAGACAGTGAGAAGATCTGTATAAAGGAACATACCCACTAACACCATATACCACCATTTGTAGCATTACCTTTCCCAAAACTTCCATAACCTCCTGAGACCCAAGGAAAAAAGTGTCCTTCAATCGTAGGTTATTTGTCTTTGGAGGAAATGACTTCTTACAATTTAGATTTTTTCAAATTTATTTTTATTTTTAATTTGACAGCATGTCACTCTTTAGTGTACAACAGGAATAAATATGTTTCCTTAAATCAGTGAAAAGATAGATGCAAAAATGAAATGTCCACTACAATGGACATAAATGAATGGGTAGGGTCTCAGGAGGATAAAGTTCATTTTACAATTGCATTTTTTGGTATTTCACAGATATATGGGTGAACTGTTTGTACTTCAGCAAGAACATTACATTAACTAATGTAAAGTAACACCATAATAACGCTGTCGCATTCAATGTCAATGTACTTCAATATCTCCCATGTGGACAGCAGAAAACTACTGACACTAAGCTGAATTCCCACTAATTATCAAGTTTCCCATCCAAGATTAAAGCAGAAGGAAGCTGTTACTAAGTAAATCTTACAATCTTAAAGCACCTGAAGTGTTATTCTACATATGCATTATTGTTAACCATACAAAAAACAAACTTAATAATTACAGCCAATATTATACAGAGCAATCACCATGACAAAGACTATATGATTGTCTACATTGTCTCTGGGTAGAGCCATATCAATAAGGCATTTAGAATATGTTTACAACCAGACAATACTTCCGTACTAAATTTTACAAGTGACAGCAATTCGGACAGACATAGCTACAAAACTAAAAAGACAGACAAGGTCAATGAGGTTGCCATTCAGTCAAATCAGAACTAAGCCAATTTAAGAAGATAAATTACATATTAATGCCTCTAAGAAAAGAATAAAGTGAATTCATTACAAGTACGAACATTGAACATGTTACCTAGTTACTTTAACATTAAAACTTCACCTGTGATACATTAAGTAACTCTTCCAGTAAACAATTAATTCAGATTTCTGTTTGACTTCTAAAGTCTAGCACAGATTTGTCTGCTGCGGTTTAAGTATCTATGAACACTAGTGAAAAGAGGTTGCTGTCGGGATCCGCTTTAACCTCAGACGTGAATCGAGCTCCTTGCGCAGTCTCACGCTACTTTTACTTTATATTATGAAGGTGATTTAACACCCTTTTAGATTAAAAGGTTTTAGAGAACGTTTTAGCGTGAATGGCCCTCCCTATGACACCCCAGTTGCCCGTGTACCTATAAAATACTGGGAGATCAATTCTAGAAAGTTTAGAAGCAGCCTAGTAATCTTACGATAAATTTAAACTGCGGTGATTCCCGTGCATTCCTCAACTTTTACTCAAGCAATATAATCTGTAACATAAGATAAAACATTGGCTTCTTACCAATTGGGAAAAATAAAACGTTTAAAACTAGTTTCAAAGCTATTCATTCGTCATAAGAATGCATTCTAGTTAATATACTAATCTGGTTTAGGAAACTGCAGAAACTACGCACGCTATTTAAAAGACGGATGAAAAGGAAAAAGACGCGGACTAACCTGTAGTATCTAAACAAGTGCATGTCCAAACTTCAGCTACGGACACCACACAAACGTAAGGTTGGGACTGTTCCAAAGCCATTGTTCAAAAACTTTTCAACAACTACCATTACACATGAGCTACACAGCGCAATAAACAACACTTACTTAACAGTGGAGTTTTTTCCCCCGGTTGATCCTAGAAAATGAATAAGGCAGCAGTTTGAGCGTGAGAAGTTTCTCTCAGCATGGCGGCTGCAATGCTCTTGCTGCTCCTGTTAAAAAGCTGAGATTTGAACACTGAGCAAAGGAGGGACGGGACGGGATGGGATGGGACGGCACGGAACGGAACGAGACGAGACGGGACGGGACAGAGAGGAAAGGTATGTGCGATCCCCCACAGGCAAGCCATCTCCGTTTCTTAGTGTTTCAGCGTCATGACATTGTGGAGTCTCACGCACGTTTCAAAAGGCTGCATTTCCGATCGATTGTGTCTTATACAACAATATTTACTTTTGTTTGAAGTAGCAAAATAAACACTAGATGAATGGACAAAGGATGAATGGAAATTCAGTAGAAAGATAATATTTTGAAATGTTAGTATGTTAAAAGGCATTCATCATTGGTCACCATTAATCATTTTTGACATTAGTATTATAAAATTTACATGACAGTGATGTGTTATAAGTATGGGCTCGCAAACCCTACCCAAAATGCTTAAACAAACTGATAGGATCTTTGGCAATTTTATTGTTTTTGCCATCTACACATTCAAGAAATAAATGTACAATTTAAAATGACTTGTTTTATAATATTTTCAGCTTCCTTCAAAAACACTGAAGTTGATATGGTTATTATATATTACATATTGGTATTTAAGCAATGCACAGAGATTATTTCCCGAAAGTAACAGAAACTTAAAGAAAAACTGAGTGATAATTTGGTAAATGGTAAATCTCTACTAGTTACTTCTACTTGGTTAAAAGAAAACTAGTCCAATTGAAAAGCCTGAATTGCTTAACATTTTATTGCACGTTAAAAAAATTAGAAAATATAAAATGACAATAAAATATCCTGAAATGAGCTGACATCCTGTTGCTGATTACTGAAACCTTGATTATGGACGGATTATCAGCAAGTCCAACAAGTATCTCCAAATCGTATTATCTTGTTCTGTAAATCCTATGATGGCATTTTAGAGAGAACCTTGTAAATGGTTCCAAAAGCATGTCGGCCAACTGTTTGAAAGCTAATTGTCGTGCGGTTATGATGTAATAAAGTGTGCAATATCATTCCAGGCAAGTACATAAGCAATGCTAAATGGAGTTAAAAGCAGCTCTTTCCATGCTGGGGGGGGGGGGGGGGGGGCGGGGCTATTTCAAGTGTGTTATCACACAGGATTACATCTTTAAACTGCAGTGACCATGACTGCCTTAAAGATTCCAGTCATGGGTACTGCAAGAGAACTTTCAAGAACACTGAACCGTGACATCAATCCACGAATCCTGTATGACCGACCAAAATGAACGTTAACTCCTACAGTCCTTGATTTTTGGGGTGAGGGGAATCTTCTTACTCTCCACAAATGTCTGTGAAGATTCTCAGTCAACCTGAGACTGAGTCAGACTGAGAATCTCCACAAGTGCCTCTTAAAAGTGTTTAACAGCAAGTTTCGCCTCCCTTTCACAAGCCTGAAATATTCAGGTAATTGAAAACAAAGTATGTTTCATATGTGGAAGAAAAACTAAGCCACAGTGGGAACAAAATGTTAACATAAACAACTTTTTATACATCAGCAATGTGAACATAAAGAAGAGACACGATGAAACTGTAACTTATCACATGTGTCACTTTATCAGTGCTAGCTATCTAGCCTCATGCTGCTATAATTATAATTTGTTGCTATAATTATAATTGTAATCATATCATACCTCTGCCACACTTACTTAAGTTGGTGCACTTTCTTTTTCTTTCTCTTTACACTTTTTATTACTTACTCTTACTTCTTTTACTTCTCTTATTTACTTTATTATTTATTATTGTTTATTATGTTCATTGTTTATTGGGTTAACCGGACCACGTGTACACAATTTCGTTCCACCTCATGCAAATGTGGTGCGAATGACAATAAACATTCCTTGAATCCTTGATGTGTCGTGTCAGTGTTGCTGGTATGTTATAGCTGCTTTAGGGCATTTTGTTGAATTTATATAAGTCCACTACATATGGACTGAGATCCTCAGTTTCATTACTTCCATTTTTAGATGTGAACCTGCCCCCCCCCCCTTCCTCAGTTGTTGGGGAAACAAGTTTAACCGAATGTATAACACACAACTTTCGCGAAAGAAATATCAAATAATTTCCCTCAGGTTTCTTTACATCTTTTGTACTTCATTATTGTGTTTTTTTTCCCCAAATACTACAGTAATAGTCATCACTATATTACCTGCAATTTCCGCATCTGATATTCATGTGAGAACATGTCATTGCAGTGTACTGTGTATTTCGTCTGCATCTCACCCAAATCTTTAAGGTGTATTATCACCTATTTTTATCTTCAAATGGTTAGGGCTTTTGAGCACTACAAATATTACCAGTTTGCCATTTTTTTCACTGAATAATATGAAAGGTTTCATAAATGCACATTAAGAACCAGACAGTAGTAATCATAATTGTGGAAATTCATATATTTTTTCAGTGAAAGTTATTTTTAATCACTTGTGTAATGTTGTATCAATATATATATTAAATAGAATCATCCATTTTTCAACTTCGTATCTAATGTAGTGTCATGGTGAGCCTGATGCCTAACCCAGGAAACGTAGGGCACAAGACAATGGAACACCCCAGAAGGGATGTGAGATTAAAACTAGCGTGGAAAAAGCTAAAAATACATATTGAAGGGAAAAAAAAAAACATCGTTTGTTTTTAGCAGTGTCTAGTCTTTAGCTAGAACAGGGGTGGCCAACCAGTCAGAGACCAAGAGCCACATTTTTTTACTGTGTTACTGCAAAGAGCCACATCATACACATGGGCACACATCACCCATCCCTTCCTCTCTCACACGCACAGACACCTCTGCTCAGCCAGATTTATTGTAAATGTCACACACCAACATGATAATGACAGAAATGGACTCCTACA
>JAODJU010000119.1:18548408-18564236 GCA_026776725.1 Gnathonemus echidnorhynchus
ACTGTCTAAATATATGTATTCAGTTAGTGTAAACATGCACGATGCTATCACAGCAAATGCGAGGCTGAGACTGAAGCGTTACCCTTTATTTCCGCTGAGCTACGTGCGGCGTGACTCATTTCCCCGCGCCTACAAGTTCTTAGGTCGGCGTTTACTGTGACTTCTGAGATTCAGATCGAGCTCTAGGTAATTTTTTTTTTTGAAGTGGTTGGTTCGACTTTTAAGAAATTTGAGTTCTAATGTTTGAGAACTGAGGTATCACTGTGTGTGTGTGTGTGTATATATATATATTGTTTGTATATATTGTTTATATATAATATTGTTTATTCATGTTAATATTTCTCCCTTTTCATTAATCAGGGAAAATGGAAAAACAAAGAGAGGGTGCTTGTGTTCTCTTCCCGAGGTATCAATTTCCGAACCCGGCACCTCATGCAGGACCTAAGGACCATGATGCCTCATTCCAAAGCAGGTAGCCTAGCCTGGTATGCATTGCCCATAAGGCGTATGCCCGCTCCAGCCTAGCCTGGTATGCATTGCCCGTAAGGTGTATGTCGTCTCCAAGTCACCCTTTTCTCTCTCTCCACAGATTCGAAAATGGATCGAAAAGATAAACTTTTTGTCATAAATGAGGCAAGAATAATCTTTTATGGCTGTTATTTGTCTTAGAGCTAGTACTTTTAGTGGTAATTTTTGTTTTCTTTTCAGGTATGTGAGATTAAAAACTGCAATAAGTGCATATTTTTTGAAGCAAAAAAGAAAGAAGATCTCTACATGTGGTAAGTGCCAGTTAATCACACAAGGTTTATTTGGTCATTTTGTGCACACTGAGTTTTTGATTTATCATAGTAGCTTTTAATTCATAGTGTCTATTTCTATAAAATAGTGATTAAATAGGTACATTTAAAATGAATGATTGCTGATCCCCCCGCAACCCAGTAGGATAAGTGGCTTGGAAAATGGATGGATTGCTGATAGTCGATTACTGAATCTGGCATATCCGTTCCTGAGATGCCATCTACAGGGAACTTAATGAACTACATGTTGCAGAATAAGAACACCATTTTAAGTAGTTTCACCTAGTTACTGAGAGATCCATTGAGTTTAAACAAAATAAATATTTATGTAAAAAAAATATATATATTTATTTGATCTTGAGATGGATATAATGTGTGGACGACTTGGGTAAAGAACATTACTGCAGTTCTTAAATGAACTAAATACCTTGTAAACACAATCGCTAACCAACAAATACTGTGCAGTTATTGCTGCAAAAGGGGGGCACACCAGATACTGAAATGAAAGATTCAGATACTTTTGCCACTGACAGATATGTAATATAGGGTCATTTTCCTCAATAAATAATTGACCAAGTGAAATATAATTTGTCTCATTTATTTAACAGGGTTCTCTCTATCCACTTTGAGGACTTGTGTGAAAATCTGATGATATTTCAGGTCATATTTATGCAGAAATGTAGACAATTCTATAGGGATCACAAACTTTCAAGCAGCACTGTTTGTGTTGCTGTGTGTGTGTCTGTGTGGAGCAGCATTCCATACAGGGTGCCCCCCCTGTCTGGTGAACTGTGCTGCCTGAGACAGGCTACAACACCCCCCCCCCCCCACCATCCGAACTAGGATGTGTTTAGAAGATGAACAGATCGATGGACGATTAACTCCCCAATTTGCTTTAACAAATTTAAGTGATTCTGCTTTTCTTTCGTAGGATTTCTAATGTTCCCCATGGACCTTCAGCAAAGTTTTTGGTTCAGAATGGTGAGTTTCTTTTTTTTCCCGGTTAAGATTTAACAGTAAATGATTTGATAATTTGGTCAGCAAACATCAGTATCAATGTTATATTATGAATTTTCTGTCTGAAGATGTATATATATTTTTTTTAACTCTAAGTTCATACACTGGCTGAACTGAAGATGACGGGAAACTGTCTGAAAGGCTCCAGGCCGCTGCTTTCGTTTGACCCTGTAAGTCACATGTCTGATTCCTGTCCTTATACTGGGTTTTTACTCCTGCTAAGGATAAGGGTTGTATGAAACTGTTTCTCTGATATTCATTTAGTTGAGAAGAGAGTCCACAGGTGAAATTTGTATATTCATTACTTATCTTGTTCTTAAAGTGGTGAGCATGTTATGTTTAGCACAGGTGAAGTGATCTTAACTCTTGCATTAATGTTTATATGATTTGCATACTGATACATGTATGGTCATTTTTTTGTGGCAATGTGGTATGTTTCATGTCTAACAGTGCTTTCGCATATTATGTTAGGTAATAATTCCTATTTTTCTTCTGTGCAGAAATTTGACAAGGAGCCCCACTATGCGTTACTGAAAGAGCTTTTCACCCAGGTTTGTGGAAATTATTGCTAATACCCTTGTTTTCAGCAGATTTGCTTTGGTTATTTAACACAAGGCCGTCTGCATATGCTGGGTTGTAGTTTGTGCCAGAATCTTTGTCCCTGTAAGTTAGCAGAGTTGCTTTCTAATGTAGTATTTTCCTCTCACTGTGCTCTGAAAGTGTATAAGTGAGCTGGAGATCCAGCGAGAAGTATTAAACTGCACTGCAACACTGCACTGAATATCCAGGTGTATAAATGGGTAATTAAAGTTAAATAGCAGGTTTGCGATCCGGAGTACCATAACTGTGATAACATATGTATCCTAAACTCTGTTTACAGAGTAAAAGGCTTGTTCGATTAAATTGTGTGTTTTTTCTTCGTAGATATTTTCCACGCCTCAGTATCACCCTAAGAGCCAGCCTTTTGTAGACCACATATTCACATTCACGATAGCAGACAACAGGATATGGTTCAGGAATTACCAGGTCAGTTGTCTCACTCCTCTCCTGTTTAGAAGACCATGTAAATAACATGTCGGTGGTCCTTGATTAGGGACAAAATTGTTTTTTAGAAAATCAAAACCTTGAAAATCAAAATCTTGATTAATTTCAAAACCTGTGTATACATCTGTTAAATGAGATTTTGGTGATCTAACCATGTTTTGGAACAACCTCTTAATTTTAAACATTCCTTTAATTTGTTTGCTGGATCAGTACTAGATTTTTGTCAACGTCATCAGACACATGGAAATGTCTATAAAATTATTTTTGAATTAACTTATAGATATTTGACTCTTAGCAGTTTGTTTTAATCATGCACACCTGTTTTCAAATTATCTAACCTTTTGAAAGTTAGATTAGTCGTCTGACAGAGTTGAGAAAATACTATATTTCCCGTTTCTCACAGTAGCCATTGTGTTTATCCTCGGTTGCTTGTGACACATACAATGTAATTTTTTAAATTAATTTTAATTACCTAATATTTCACACATTTCTGGCATATCATTGATTATGGTGTTTACGCACTATGGTTGTGACACCGTATTAACAAATAGGTATGAAATGAAATAAATATTAACTTATAAGAGCTAGAGTGATCTAAAAACATCTAGAACAGTATTTCCCAATGTGAGAGGAAGCAAAAACGTGGACTGTCCGGGGTTCCCTGAGGACTGGGTTGGGAAACGCTGATCTAGAAGAACAAGAAAGTGCTAAAGGGGTCCTCAGAGTTTTCGCTACTCACAATATTTCTTGTTTTTTTTATTATTTAAAAAAAAGTCTGATGGTGTTGACAACTCAGACACAAGTTCAGTCGACTAGAAAGTATATTAAAATTCTTTAATTGTAACTTTTGATACTCATGAAATTTACTAAACTACTTATACATAGTAATTATGATGTTTAATTCTACCTTTTGATTCTTTTAAGCTATTCTAACAGAGACTTGCCATACGGCAAGGGCTTTTCAGGCACAAGTCACATATTGTATCATATAGAATTAAAAAAACATGAAATCATATTTTTGATATGCTAACATTACCCTGTTTTGTAGATTGGTTATTAACATGAATAATAATGTGCTATTTTTTAAACCCCAAAACTGTGCTTTATCTCTTTTATCTGGCACACATGTTTTGTCCCAAATCTCAAGAGGCACTGATATGTGAAACGCGACCTTTTCTTCCAGTGACTTTTTTTTCATGGCTGCTTTTGTGTCCCACAGATCATTGAAGAAGATGCATCACTGGTGGAGATTGGGCCTCGTTTTGTCCTCAACCTCATCAAACTGTTCCAGGGCAGTTTTGGTGGGCCCACACTCTATGAAAACCCCCATTTTCAGTCTCCTAATATGGTAAGATGAGAATAATGTGATTTCTATAATTATTGTGTTCTTCATTTCATAGCATATCTACTCTGCTTTCAGTGAGGTGTTATTCTTTAAACTCTGCATTCAATTTTTAAATCTGCTTTTCACACTAAAATCATCCAGCACCGGCGCTTGATTCGACTGGCCACAGCTGGCAAGTTGCGGGAAAAGCAGATGGTGAAGGAACTGCTGAAGGTGAGGAGGTTAGAAGAAAAGCAGCCGGTGACCAGAGACGTCACGGATGAGGTTTTTGCGACGCCTGCTGAGGAGAAGCCTGTTGAAATTGAGCTGGAGGCCCCACCTCCTAAAGAGGCAAAGAAGAAGGAGTTCAAAAGAAAAAGGATGCAGAGGCTCAAGATGCGGTGAACTGTTGGCTTTTGGAGAACAGATCTTCATGTAGAGAAGATTGCTGGGCGGAATGCATGATGGTCATTTCACCTGTCCCTAGTACTTTCCATCATGTTTAAGCTAAATAATGTGCTTTCCTGAATAGAATGGAGGAGAAAATCTCATTTGTGTTCAGCTGCTGTCATGTCCAGTATCAGAGAAGTTCAGCCTGAGTACACAGAAAAGTTTTGTCCCTTGCAAATATTTTTTAAAATAAGTGTTTCCCAATCCCAATTTTTTAAAATAAAAAATTGTAATTGAATTTTGTTTGTTTTTTTTTTTTATTTTAAATTTGTTACACAAAAAGTACTGGGGCTATACCAGACTTACATTCTGTATCACACACATACTCACTGGCCACTTTATTAGGTACACCTGTTCAACTGAAGCAAATATCTAAGCAAAATACATGTCAGTTCGGTTAATGTTCTCATCAAACACCAGAATGGGAAGAAAGGTGATTTAAGGACTTTGAGTGTGGCATGGTTGTTGGTGCCAGGTGGGCTGGTATGAGTATTTCAGAAACTACTGTTGTTTTCATGCGCAACCATCTCTAGGGTGTATAGAAAATGGGCCAAAAAGGAGAAAACATCCAGTGAGCAGCGGATCTCTGAGCAAAAATGCCTTATTGATGGCAGAGGTCAGAGAAGAATGGCCAGACTCGTTCAAGCTGATATAAAGGCAACTGTAACTCAGACACTCAGTACAACGGAAGTGTGCAAAAGGTCGGGTGAGTCTCGATTTCTACTGAGACATTCAGATTGTAGTAGCAGAATATGGCATGAACAACATGAAAGCATCAACCCATCCTACCTTGTATCAAAAATTGAGTCTGGTGGTGGTGTAATGGTGTGGGGGATATTTTTTTGGCACACTTTGGGCTCCTTATTTCCAAGTAAACATAGTTTAAATGCCATAGCCTACCTGACTATTGTTGGTGACCATGTCCACCACAGTGTACCCAGCTTCTATTGGCTACTTACTGCATAACAACACATCATGTCACCAAGCCCATTTCATCTCAGAGTGGTTTCTTGAACATGACAATGAGTTTACTGTGCTCAAATGGCCTCCAGTCACCAGATCTCAATCCAGTACAGCACCTATGGGATGTGGCGGAACAGGAGATTCACATCATGAAAGTGCGGCTGCCACATCTCCAGCAAGTGCATGATGTTATCATGTCATCATGGACCACAGTCTCTGAGGAATGTTTTAAGCACCTTATTGAATGTTTGCCATGAAGAATTAATGCAATTATGAAGGCAGAAGAAAGATGTACCTAATAAAGCGGCCAGTGAGTGTATATTCAAATTAGACGAAGCATATAAAAATTTGGAAAGTACGGAAGTATAGGCCGACTGAATAATATGTAACAGAACTGACTTACGAGCAGGCGATATTAACTTTAAACTTATCTGATCGGTAGCGCATCATCGACTTTGTATGACGCGTTTGTTAAATCGTGGTCTATATATTTGGATGTCCCTGAAAGAATATTAAAAATTACACTTTTCAATTAGTTTTTTAATAATAAATTTTACCCCCTTATATATGTTGTTTCTTCTGAGGGTACACTATTAACAAATCATCACCCGCAGTTGTAACCTTTACTTCATTGATGTTTCAGTATTACATTTTAACATACGTTCTGCTCTTCACCTCTTTTTTTGGACATTATTTTTATTAAACTTGAAATAATCGAACAAACACTATTCCGTAAAATACCGTAATATTTTAAGTCCTACGGTAAAGATTTGGTTGCCATGGATACTGATTTGCATATAATAGTGAATAACCCGTATAGATATAGTATAGTATTTTTTTATTGCATGAATTTAAACAACCAAATACAGGATACAAATTTTACATTCTGAAAATCAGATAAAGGATGAAGAATTACATGATCTTGCACCCGTAAATATACACCAGTATAGAATTTACTGGAAAAATGGACTAGGCGAATGACGCGTAAAACACGTAAATGTGACGCTTTGGCCGTCGCTCGGATATGACGTCATATTAAAGTGCCGGTGTAACGGACAACCGGTCCGCATTGCCGGGTGAACGCAGAAGCGTGATATGTGGAAGCTACACGTTTCAGACATCTGATTCTTGTTCGTGTCAGTTAGTTGCTGCTATGAATAAACCAGCAATGATATCTGAAATTGCTCTGAGCTTTATACGATAACCATTTAAATTGTTCAGTAGGTTCATTACTTTGTTGTTATAAAAGCACCATATCGATGTAATCGTCAGCTTGTTGGTTGCAATGTTTCTGTGTTCTTAGCCAGCTTGCTGTTTTTTCCTGGCGAATAAGGTTGAATTCTTTGGTAAATAAGGATTCTAGCTTAAGTATCCGTCGACATGAAGTGCTATTACGAAGTGCTGGGAGTTAAAAGGGATGCTGTTGATGACGATTTGAAAAAGGCCTATCGGAAATTAGCTTTGAAATGGCACCCAGGTATTGGATCTCATCTTTATTTAGACCTACACGCTTCAGGACAATGGTACTAGATCATGTTAAGGAACATGTTTACTTTTAAAGAATTCACGGTACCAGCTTACAGTAGATGTGGTGATTTTTGGTTATGTTTGTTGTGCATCATTTGTTAATAGGGAGTTAAAGGAATATGATTTTGCTTGAAGAAGATATTTATGTCTTTAGATTTTGTTACATTATGACTTTCACAGATCTGTATGCTGATCGCACTTCCAGGTGATTCCTTTGGATCACTATACGCTGAAAATACACATCTGTCCTTTATCTAAGTCTGCAGTTTAAATTCTGTATTCTCTTTCATTAGTAATATTGGAGAGGAGTATATCAATATACACCCCCTTTTTTCTTCACAGATAAAAACTTAGACAATGCAGAAGAAGCTGCAGAACAGTTCAAGCTGATCCAGGCAGCCTATGATGTCCTCAGTGACCCACAGGAAAGAGCCTGGTAATCGTTCAAGTCATTTTTCCCCTTTTCTCTTTTAGAAACCTCACAATACAAAATGTACTCAAACAGTGACAGACATATTTCGTATTAATAGTCCATTTGCACCACCAGTAAGATCTCTGTCTAATTACGTTGTTTGTGGTTTGCATTTAGCCAATAACATATTTGCTGTGTTATTTCAATTTCAAAAAACTTTATTTGTCCCCGAGGGGCAATTTAAAAGGCATAGAGGAGCAGCGCACACAAATAACAGTTGTAACATTAGACACAACAGATGAAACACAATAGACACACAATGAACTATGAACATAATAAATAAATGACTTTAATGACTTTTTTGGTGTTAAGCACATTTGCTAGAATTTCACCCCGAAATTAAGTTAATCTTAATGTTAGTATCTCTTCCATACATGAGTTGATATTTTCATGTAAAATAAAGGGAGAGAGAGATTCTGCCTTTGATCCTGGCCCACATGCCTGTGTGGGTGGAGCTTTGCATGATCTCCTTGGTTTTGCTTGGGTTAGGGGATTTGCTGTGTCAGAATTTAGTCTGTAATTTTGTATCTGTGAAATGGACTGGCATTCTCCAGCATCACAGCAGCCCTGCGTTGACAGCACTAGTGGAAAATGGACAGGTTTCCAACTTAATTGGTGGAACCTGGAAAATAAGTGCCTTTTCTTTATAGACATACAACTACATTGTTGAATTTTTTGCATAAAAAGTTTTCTTTGTACCATTTTTTTAAGAACACAGTCACACACTCATATGCAGTATTTGTATATCCCTTTGTGTATCTTTACTAAAAAATACACATGTTGGGTTTAGTAAAGCCATATTACATCATCAGCATCAGAAGAGTTTCTGCTCTTGACTAGTCAGGCATTTGAAAGAACAAAAACTCAAGCTTTGTATATGTACTCATGAGTGTACAAGTTTTTATATTTTTTAGTCCAGTGCTTAACTTAGGTGACACCACAAGTGACTTGTGTGACTGCCTTATAACTCCATGGGTGTGGGTTTGATTCCTATCCCCAGCTCTGTATGTGTGAAGCTCACATTCTTCCCTGCGGGGGCATCTTCAAGGTATTCTGGTTTGCACCCACGGTCCAAAGGGTTCGGATAAACTGCTTATAGTGGGAGCCCTGCAATGGGGTCGAATCCCATCCAGAGTGTCCCCTGCTTTGTGCCCTGCAATGTGGTCGAATCCCATCCAGAGTGTCCCCTGCTTTGTGCCCTCACTCTGGCTCTGTACTGGATAAATGTTAAGGATGGATGGATGCTTAATTAATTGTATTTGACAAGAATAATATACAGTTTATTACAAATTATTTAGATTAAGGAGGTCAAAATCCAGGCTTTGTCACATAGTATCAGTTTACTGTCCTGAACAGGCCAAATTTAAGATGCTTGCGGTAAATGTTGAATCTACTGCTGTGTCTGCACTCCAGGTATGATAACCACCGGGAGGCGCTGTTAAAGGGCGGAGTCAGTGGAGAGTATGCAGATGATAGTATTGACCTGCTTCAGTATTTTACTGCTACATGTTACTCCGGGTATGGAGATGACGAGGGGGTAAGTGAATTTTCATTTGGTGTTAGTACACAACTGTGGTCTAATTGGTTTAATTTAGAGGTTTAAGAGCTTTGGCTTGTACATATTCAGCATTTAAATGAAGCCGTCGTCTGGTTTTAACGCCACATAACTGTCAGAGGTCCAGCTGAAGCCACATTCTACATGTCTTTTGCCAAAAGCTCTAATTGGACTTTTCATGAATAGACTTTTTCCTTAAGTAATGGGCTGTAATAGTTTTTGATTATTTAATTTAATAACAAGTCGGTGAACTGTTACATAAGAAGCATGCAGCTTTTAATGACAGGTGATTAAACACGGAGGATTTACTGTCATCATCTGATAAATGCAGATGTATGTCATTTATATTTTATGCATTAGTATAAAATGAAACTATTCTTGGTAATTGTCATGTCAGTTATTCTGACAATTATATAAATGCTTCTAGGGAATTTGAATATTGTGCTCATAAATTATTGTTGTAAATTGCAGTACTTTAACCTTCAGTGCTTGCAATTTGGTGTATATGATAGCAGTAATAAGGTAAAACCTTTTCTCTGGACTTTTGTGTGGTTCTTGTGCAAAAATGGTCTTAATATTTAACACTTTTATGCTGGAAAATTGTGACGTTTATGTTACTGTGCTCTTTACCTCTTACCCCTAGATGGGAGAACAAAGTGAAGCTTTAACAGACATAGTGAGAACAAAATAGGGTTGGAGATTTGATCAGACTGGTTATTTAACAATTTGGTGATGCACTATGAAGGAGACGGAAATGTAAGAGAAAGGGACCCTTTCGGTTCACCCGGTTATGCTGACAGTGATTACCTCCATTCCTACTCACATTCCTTCCTTCTATTGTTGTCTTTCACTCCCATAGGGATTTTACACTGTTTACCGGACTGTGTTTGAGTCTATAGTGAAGGAGGAAATGGAGCACTTCAAAGAAGAAGAGGAGGATGAATACGAGTTTCCCACGTTCGGGGACTCTCAGAGTGATTACGATACGGTAAATTTACCTTTATTGTTATCGTCTGAACTGATGATCAGTGATTTCATATCCCACTTGTTTCTAGCTTAGGGCATAGTTTCTGTAACGACTTTCATTACCTAGTTAAAATCCTTGACAAGTTAACGAGTCCTGTTATAATAAATAATCTGTGTAGTCATGGAAACTATTCTCAACAAACATCCTCTGCTTATGAGGTGTATTGAAGAAGCGGAATTTAGCTTCTTTGCCTTAATACACTGTTAAATGTTTCTGTTTTGTCATTCATAATAATGGAGCTTGAAGTACCAAAGGAAAATATACTTTAGACTATATAGTTTTGTTTTAAAATGTCATATTTTACTCTCAGGTTGAATGGAACACCCAGGGCGTAGTGCTAACTAAATCTGTGGAAAGGTGTAATTTCAAAACCACACATAAGACACAAAGCATACACATACACAGACATTAATGCCCTTGAAACTTTATGTAACTATTTTATGTAATATTTAAGTGAAGTAAGCAGTGGCAGTGTTACATTTAGCTAAATGACTAGCTAGTTAACGTCAGCCAAAAAATAGTTTGCTAGCTGTGTTCAAAATATGTGACATGGATATGGAAAAGGTTGTGTTGTGTTGGTGTTTGTGGCTAGCTAGCACTTCACGTAAAAGCTTGTAAATTGCTCTGTGCACACAGGTCGTGCATCGCTTTTACGGCTACTGGCAGAGTTTCTGTACCCGCAAGAATTTCGCCTGGAAGGAGGAGTATGACACGAGGCAAGGTTCCAACCGCTGGGAGAAGAGAGCCATGGAGAAGGAGAACAAGAAGACGAGGGAGAAGGCGAGGAAGAAGTACAACGAACTGGTCCGTGAGCTGGTGGCCTTTGTGCGTAAGCGGGACAAGAGGGTCCAGGCCCACAAGAAGCTGGTGGATGACATGAATGCAGAAAAGGCCAAGAAGGTGGAGGAACTGAGACGTAAACAGAAACTCCATCAGGCGAAGTTAGTGACGTCATGGCGGATGGGAACGACCTCAGTACCTTCCTTTGAGCTGATTATCTGCTTTTAATTATGCATTAACGTGGTCTCTACCGGATATGTGCAATAAGAAAATTTATCTGTATAGCGTTCAATATATTTTTCTCTCTCTTCATCTTAATCCCACCCTCATCTGCTGCTAACATTATCATCATCATCATCATCATCATCACTGTGTCACCTTCTAATGCCTGTTTGCACTGACTTTGCTATGTGTTAGTCATTTTGTGAAGTTACTGTACATATTTATTTATAATTCATGCTGATGCTCTCATTTGGGTCTTGTATACACAGGATATTTTGAGAAATGTCCCTTATTTGCACTTCATCCTGTAGTTTTAATTTTTTTAATTTAGCTGGACTTTCCACACTGAGGTTGATGTGATTGACAGTCATGTCTGTGACTCTTGATGCTTCTGTTTCTGCTGCACGTTAAAGGCACAAGAATTTCCCTCGGAATCAAGTTCGTTCTTATTTTGTTTTTAGTTTCCAGTTTTTATCTGAAGGTAGTCTACCATCATCAAAATGAAAACTACCTTTGTGTCTGCTGGCAGGTTGGCTGAAGACTACAAAGAGCAAAACTGGGTCTCCATGTCTGAGCTGGAGAAGGAGCTGAAGCAGATGGAAGCCCAGTATGGAGAGGAGTTTGGAGATGCATCAGAAAGTGGGGAAGAGGATTCAGAAGCACAAGATGGAGGTGACCGAGGCGGGGTGGAGAAAAGTATCAGGCCACCTGGTCATCCTACGAAGTTGGAAGCGTGGGATTGATATGCCGACCAAGACATTTTAGACAATTCCTTGTTTCCAACTTTGTGGGAACAGTTTGGGGAAGGCGGCCATTTTCTGTTCCAGCATGAGCCAGGTGCACAAAGCAAGGTCCATAAAGACATGGTTGGGTGAGTTTGGTTTGGAAGAACTGAACTGGCACAGCCCTGACCTCAACCCCATCAAACACCTTTGGGATGAAATAGACATTGCGAGCCAAGCCGTCATGTCTGACATCAGGATTAACGGGCATGTAATTCCACCACAAACACATTATAAACTTGTGGAAATTGGGGGACCAACTCCATATTGATGCCTATGGATTTAGAATGGATGTGATAAAAGTTCCTGTGGGTGTAATGGCCAGGTGTCCCAATACTTTTGTCCATAGAGTGTATAGGGTTGTCCTATAGGGTCATGCCATACATATTCTGTTTGTAAGAAAAGTCAGTTACTGTGTGGGTTTGAAGCTTTTTGCACAGTTGGTAGAATGTGGATTCTAAAATGACTTACTAAAAAAATACAATTATGCATTAAAAATTCTTTCATTTTACTTTGTAATATTTTATAGCACAATCAGACTTTCGGCTGATAGAAAATGGGTTCAGGATTCATTGTCATTGTACACATAATGAGAATCAGACTAAAGGTATATGAAACATATATTTCATGTACTTCACAGAGACGCTGACAGACTGCCCTGAAGAAATCGTGGGATATTATGATGAGCTCTACTGCCCAGCCTGTGATAAGTTCTTCAAAACGGATAAAGCGTGAGTTCGGTGCCTTTGACGATGCAGCCATCCCATAAAAAGCAGTGTGACGTACGAGCGCAAAGGTAATAACAGAGTGTGCCTTTTCTGTCCTACACAGCATGAAAAACCACGAGAAGTCTAAGAAACACAGAGAGATGGTTGCGTTGCTACGACAACAGCTTGAGGAGGAGGAAATTAGCTTAAATCCCAGTCCTGTTAAAAAGAAGGAAGAAGATGATGAAGAGGATGAGGAAGATGAGGAAGAACAAGAAGAGGCTTCAAGAGAAAAGTATTAACATACTTATTCAACAACTCATTCACAAACTGTATAAAGTCATATATAAATATGTAGGAATACTTAATGTGTCACAAACAAGATGTCAGTAAAGTATTATTGTGGCAGTAGCCAAATGCTAGCATATAATATAAAAGAATCACCAGTGTAAATTTAACATTTTTAAACTTCTACAGGCTATCTAAAAAGCAAAAAAAGAAAAAGAGACAACAGAAAACTTGGAATGTGAGTATTATCCTTGAGTATTTGATGTAATTGAAAGATCATGATAATCCTGAACCTGAAATGCTCTTGTGACGTGTTCTCAAGGTGTTATTTTTTAATCCTTTCTTACCTGTAGAATCATTCAGAAGAAGAATTGGCAGCGTCTCTCCCTCCACAGCCTGTCCTCACACAATCCGTCCCCGAGGACCCTGTCCTGTCTCATTCAGAGAATCCGCAGGCCTGCGCAGACGTGTCCTCTGAGGACGCGGTGAAGAGCACGGCTGAGCCAGCAGCTTCGGAACCAAAGAGGTGGCCTCCCTGCCCAGAGTCTCTGAGAGCCATTTTTAACCGAAAGCGATGCTGTTCGCTGTTTCTCCGGCACTAATGTTTGTCGTTTTCTGTTATTTGTCCTGGCAGCTCTGTGAAGATAAAGGGAAAGAAGGGGGGGGGAAAGGATTCAAAAAAGAACGTCAAAATCCAGGGTGGTGTGGAGCAAGCGACAGAGGTTGGTGATTTTACCTTAACTGGAAATTAAAAAAGAACAAAAAACAGTGGTGTAGGTCATTTTCTGTAGGGGAGCATTTTTTCCAATGAAATTCAGCTATATGGCTAAATGATGCCGGGGGCCGGACTGGATGCTAATACTTCTGTCATTTGTGTTTTCCTCCAAAAGAAACTGGATCTGTGTTGTGTGACCTGCCAGTTCGAGTTTCCGTCAAGAAATAAACTGTTTGACCACTTGAAGACGACGGGACACGCCACGGCTCTTTCATCGGGTGGCGCTGCTGGGGGAAAAGCGAAAAAGGAAAAGAGGAAGAACAGATGACCCCCGCAGTGCAGGACCGTCCTTGTCCCAGTTCTGGGAATACAGTGGGTATGGCCTAATTATGGGAGCGTATCAGTCAGGCCCAGCGGAACATCTGATTACACCCTGACTGGTTTCGGCAATTTCATTCAGATTTTTGTACAATCTGTTTTATAATGATACTGTAAAGAGCCTTTTATTGAATTTATTCAATATGTCATGCTTGTTTAATTATCAGACGACAGTGTAATGTATTACTGGTTTATGCTGAACTGTTTGGATTTTGTTTGAGGACAATGACTTAGAAGCATTTGACTTAATCTGTAGCCAGATATTGTTCTTATGGGCTGATTTCAGCACTTGCTGCTTTTCACCTAAACTGACATCTTATGCAGGCACTCAACAGCTCAGCTGTAGTAATAATAAAACCAACTGCAACAAAGGCATCGATTGCTTCAAAATCAGTAAAATTATTTAAAAAATGTACTTTTCCCACACAGCCAAAGTGTTCAATAATAAATCGACATCCGAAAAAGATGGAAAAGGGTATTTTTTAATGAAATCATGAACTGTTTTCTTTACTGCATTTACATATGAGTTCCTAACATTTCCTGACACACAGAATCAAAATAGAATTTCAAATTAAACTAAATTCAAATATGCTATCATAAATGTACATTTCTTAAAATATGAAATTAAAATTATATATATATATATATATATATATGATTTTATACGACCCCAAATCCAATTTCCAAAAAAGTTTGGACGCTGCGTAAAATGTAATTAAGTACAGAATGCAATGATTTACAAATCATATAAACCTTTATTTTTGATTGAAAATAGCATAAAGGCAACATATCAAATGTTAAGACTGAGAATTTTTGTTTTCTGACATATATGCTCAGTTTGAATTTGATGCCAGCATGTTTCATAAAAGTTGAGATGGGCATGTTTACCACTGTGTTACATCACCTCTTCTTTTAACAACATGCTGTAAATATTTGGGGACTGAGGAAACCAGTTGCTGGAGTTTTGAAAATTAAATGTCTCATTCTTGCAAATCATTGCATTGTTTTTTACCTTTTACACGCTGTCCCAACTTTTTTGGAAACAGTTGTACCTTAATGTGAGGTGAATTAGGCTTAATAGATTATTGTTACTGCTTTTGCCATTTATACTCTGTTATTGTTAGAGACCTTCAGGTTTAGTATGTGGCTGCGATGTTTGTTGAAAATACTATATTTTATTAAGCACTAATCCTGGCCGCTGAGGACATTTTCAGCCCATTACTTTGGTACTCCGTCTTAATTTTTGCAAATTTACAGTTTGGAGTATGCAAACACGATGGAGGATTGTATCATGGTAACTACACACATGCCAGTATATGCAATATTAAAACATACTGAATGGAAAAATAATGACACTCAAATACAACCAAATTCCCACATATTTCTGTGCAAGGCAGAAAAATACGGATAATTAATATTCTGGCTTAATTTCAGAAGCAAGTTAATCTTCAGCACTGGCATCCAATTGGTGGAGTACGTCAGTGCCATGCCGCGTGAGATAGGCTCCTGGATGCCTGGCAGCCCCCACCACACCTGACCAGGATAAGAGAAGCTGGATGAAAGTTAACCTTCATATTGCATAAGGGCACAAATCCAGTAGAGGGCAATAGTGGGTTTCTTAAAAATAATCATGAAACGCGTGCAAATTTGGGAGAACATTTTAAAAAGGATTTGAGAAAGCACTTCTCTACACAGCATGTAGTTCAGAGCATGTGAGCGGAGCGGAGCGTGAGCGAGGAGCGGAGCGGGCGGAATTTGGTCAGAGCGCGGAGCGGTTTCT
>JAODJU010000119.1:18576151-18596815 GCA_026776725.1 Gnathonemus echidnorhynchus
GGGGGGGACGCAATTAACTTGAAAAGCGTAGAAAACATATAAAATTTGTCGACATATTTTCAAAACGAGATATAGGATGACACGTTTATATCGATATACATTTCTGTGTTAAAATTGGGACGTTAGAGATTTTTAATAGAAACTAACAGTATTAATTCCTATTCGGTCGTGACCTTACACAGAATTCACAGCTGAAATCAAAGTTAGTGGCGTCTAATGGAGGGGAAATGCGAGGTTACTTTATTCATTTCATTTCAAAATGTCATTTGCAATGTTTGTTTTATTTTGTTGAAGGCTAATATCTTTTCAGTATTAAGTTCACGTGTAATGGTTGTCAGGCTTCTGATATTAGAGCCATTTGCCAAAGAGGTTAGATTTAGTTTTCGGTTCATAAACATTCACCTTCTATTTTGAGAGCAATGTCATAAACTGTAAAAAAAAAAAAAAAAAGAAAGTGTTGTCGGACATAGAGTGAAACCTTGAATCGTGTGAGAAGATATTAGGCTACATTGTTGCTCTCACCTACAGATAAATTAGCCTACGTTGAAATTACATTAGTGGTGTAACCGAATTAAAATGCTCATATTAATACGCATTATCCATTGTTGTCATCATTGCAGCACACAATAAAGAGAAACAATCCCATGACCTGTGTAGGGGAGGCCAAGCGTGTTCTTGAACACGGGATCCTTGGGAAAAAAAGACTGAGAGCCACTGCTTCAGCGCGAGCCCCGCCGGCTTCAGCGCTCTACCACTAAGTGGCGCCCCGCCGGCTTTCGCGCGGTACCACTAGGTGGCGCATAAATACGTTCCAATGGACACATGCATTTCACTGTGTTCCATTTTCTATTACTTTAATCTTTAACTTTCAAATAAATGTGGCAGACACTGAGAATAAGGCCAAAGTCAGGTTGAAGTCGCATAGTAATTATACGGACCGATGCGGGAGAGCGGACGCTAAAGTGGTACCTATATCTTTTAGTGCTTAGCTATAAGTAACTGTACACATTTTATCTGTTTAGATCAGTTTAGATGCACCAAACCAACTACCTTAAACTATCCAGCTTTCTGTGGATTTTGTCTATTGTTTGCTTGGTTTCCATTGTGGCAAACCTACTGAACCTGTAATCTTCATCCTTCTCATTCGGGAGATGTGAGCTGCGCTCGGAACAAACAGGTAAGATGAGTGAATCCAGAAAGGCAACACAACCACACAACACAGAAACAACAAATCCAGAACGTTCCATAACAATGTTATGATATACATTTATTTTACCAACAAATACATTAAACTTTTTAAAAATGCATGTAATTTTTTATACTTCAGAACAAATATTTTTAATACATCAATAACTAATTATTCTGAATATAATACTACATTTTAACAACATATAGGCATTTAAAAGTTATGGTTAAGATGCAGTCAGACCTTAAATTATTTTCCTGACTTTTGTGCAACTGTTTGATGAACTTTAGGGGATACCTTAAGTATAAGACCAAGATAAGGAAAAAAACTGAAATACTTAAGTGAACATTTTAAGGAAAAGACTTAAGGGTGTTGTGTGCGTTATTTTAAGGAAACCTTAACCTGAACTTTAAGGGAAATCTTAAGTTTTGTGCAACTGGCTCCTGGCATGTAGTCAGTGAGGACCGATCCACTCATTTCAGGGACTGGCTGTGAAATTATTTTAATTAGCATTTAGGTAGGCTTGACTGACTTGAACCCCATACGGCCTCGCACAAACGAAAATAGCTCCATGTTTTGTGGGCGTTTCCAATCCGGCCATCGTGATCACTGACCCGACGGTGCTGCCGCTAGCGCCGTTTCAGCTTGCCGTTCAGCCGCGCCTCGGTTCGGATTACATTTCGGTTTCATGCCGGTTTGTAATCTGATCATACGGAACTGAATCTTTTGTCGTGCCTTGAATCTGGGTGACGATTTTGGCGTCAGCCCTTACTGACAGAAGAGCCCGAATCTCGTCATCTCTCCAGCTAACCATGTTCGCTGAGTCGTCTTTGTGTAAATGTTTTTTCTTCTTTGCCCGCGGACGTTTGTATTTTTCGGTATTCGCGCCAGTCGCATGATATAAACGTCATCAACACGCCCACCCGCTCGAGGCGATCCTGCTGCGTTCGCCCGTGGCAGTTAATCGGAAATTACTCGAACTTTGTACAAATTAGCTAACAGGGTACAGTGCGTCAAATGACTATTTGGGATGTTTGCGTTCATTTATACAGCCCCCCTCGGACAATGTCTAGGAAGGTTCAGGGTGGCAGTGCATGTCGGAAAGAGGCTTATGAAATACCGGAGATGCTGTTGCTACATGTTGGTCTGAAGGCTGAGCCGGAGGCAGCAGTTTTACTTGTCTATACTGCCTCATTCCAATCCCGAGATCCTCTTTTGAAGGAAAGCCTCCTTTGACCAGAGCAGGTGTTCAAACTGATTTTTTAAAGTTTTTAGGGAAAACCTCCTTACCCATTCCTATGTGATTCTTGTGTCTGTGTTTGTTATTGTTATAAAAATGTATTTTACATGGAAGGCAATTTACTGTTTTTGCTTGTTGGCAGTTTACATTTTTACTTTTTTTCCCTGTCTCAAATGCCATATAGAAGACAAAGTTTTGTGATATGTACTGCATTTCTTGTTTTTTAATGCATGAATCTTGAAACCAGACATGCTCAAACAAGTAGAAATAATAGGAGTAGTAATAGAAATACTACTAAAATAGTATAACAAGTAATATTTAATCATTTGATTGTTTAGATGCAAAATCTAAACACTGGTTTAACACTATTGTTGAAGTGGTACTAGTTGGAGTGAAGTGTATGTCATTACAGAATACAGAAAATATAAGAACTCCTTTAGCTAATGAATATGATGGATAGCTTACGATGCTATCCAGATTTATTTTTTCCATGTTTATTTCTTACAGTATCCTGCATTATTCTCCAAATTTGTCAAAAAATAAAAAATCAAACTCTTAGCATGCAAACCTGACAGACGCTGAAAGCATTTACACTAAGCGGTGCACTGAGGGAGTGTGCTGGAATGAGGAATTGATGTGTCACAGTGTTATGCAATAACATAAATCCACCTCTGTAGTCTTTAACATAAACATGCATGACCATAAATGTTTTTAATCCTTTGTCAAAAAATACCTTACCCCACAAGAGAGCCACGCAGTTAAATATTTAATATTTTTCATTTTAATATGTATTGAAAACTCTAATTTAGTGCAATTCACATATTTCTATTTCTACAGTTAATTCTTCTGCTAAAACCAAACAGTAAATATGTTTCTGTTTATCTAAGTAACTACCTTTTGATGCAAAGTATTTTGATACTTTTGTTTATTTTATGTGAATATCTTTAACCATCAGAAGTGAAAATTTTGGTAGTTATTATTTACTACATAAAAAGGCAGAATAAAACTAGTAAACATCAAAAGCTGTCTTGGTTTAGTGCTTCCCAGTCTGGTCCTCAGGGGCCCACAGACGGTCCACATTTTTGCTCCATTCAGGAATATGTCCTGTCTGGCAGGGACCTGGGAGGGAGCAAAAATGTGGACTGTCTGGAAGGGACCTGAGAGGGAGCAAAAATGTGGACCATTTGTGGGACCCCCGGGGACGGGGTTGGGAAACACTGATTTAGAAAATACATACTCAACTAGTTTTGTTTCCATGAAGAACCAGTATGAAAGTGTCTTAAAAACTGATTATGAGGAATTTGAGTGCTGTTACAATTACATTTTGTATTTTTCGAATAATTGTAATTTATTTATTCATTATTATTTGAACCATTATGTAACAATACTGCTTTTGAACAGTCTGCTAACAGCTGCATGATACATTCAGCGGCCACTTTGTTGTACACCTGCCTGTTAATGCAAACGGCCTGCTCAACCAAAGAGTCAGTCATGAGGCTGAAAATCAGTCTAAGGTACACACAGACAGGGTCAAGAGGTTCATTACAACTTGGCTAAGAGTTAGAATGGACTACGTGAGCCATGTAGTGTGATAACCAAGAACACATCCAGTCAGTGGCAATTCAGTGGGCAAAAGCACCTTGTTAATGAGAGAGGTCAGAGGAGAATGGGCAGACTCATTAAGGATAAGTGGAAGGCCTGAGGTACATAAATAACCGTGTCTGAAAGGCATAAGGCATGTTCGAAAGCACCAGCCTTAAACCCTGAACTTACTGAACTTTGAAGCAGTTCTGCAGGAACAAGTGGTCACCAGCAGGTCCTAGGTAGATGTAACTCACAAAGTGGCCACTGAGTGCATTTTCACATATATATCTTTGATTTCATTACATATTTACAGCCATACATCTATCACATGTCTAGTACAGAGCTATAGTGAGCCCAGAGCCTATTCCAGGGACGAAGGGTTTCTGTACATCATAGGGCAAATACTCACATAGACCATGAGTCATTGACAAAGTTTTTCCACAAACAAAATACAACCACCTGTTTGTGAGGAAACTGCAGTGTGTCCAGTGAAAACCAGTGTGAATATGAGGACGAAGTGCAAATTCGGAGCAGGACTGGGTGCAAGAACAGAGCCCACGACCCAGGTGCTATGAGGCTGAATTTGTCAGTTAAATTTCTCCACATTCACATTTATGGGATTTCAGCTCATGCTTGATATGTAATAATAATATAAGCAATATTTGATTGGCACCCACATTGTATATTAACATTGTAGTTGGCAATAGTCTTATTTATATATTTATTGTATTTTTTTTGTTTTACTTGCATCTATAAAACCATATTCTATGTCCTAGCCCAATAAAAATATATTTAAAGTCGTTTTTGATTACTACATTAGATAATTTTCTGTTAAATCAATACAAAAACAATCTATGTTTGTTAGTATCATTTTGGATTACTACGTAATTCCTTGTTTAATCAATATAAAAACTACATTTTTATACAATATGACATCACTGAGGTACTGGGACACGGTGTTTATATCCCTAATTTTATAAAGAAATAAAACATTGCTTGAATATTCTAAACACTGTCACAATAAATGTCTGTACATGCACAGTAAAAACCATTCATACTCATTTGGGTATGAAATTCATTCCTTACCAGTCCCAGATCATGATTGCTGTTCAGTAAGAATTTTTTAAATTACATGACTATTAAGATAGGATTTTGTTTCAACAAAATAATTTTTTAACCATAGTTCTATTAATTTTAACTATAATATAATTTCTATCCACCCATCTCCCATGCATGGGTCCATGCCTATCCCAGGCAGACTAGGTCATAAGGCAGGGGTGCGTGTTGGACAAGATGTCACTGCATCAAGGAAATATCATTTCTGGATACATTTAAAAGTACAGTACCAAAAGTATAAAATAATTACACATTATACAACATTGTAGTGAGTAGTGTATTATCAATTTCTGAACTACAGTGCTCACAGAAAGTCTTGGGACACTTGCTAAATTCAGTAAAAATGCAGCAAATTTATTGATTTTATAAGAAAACTCATTACTTTATTAATGTGTTTGCTAAAATGTATGTTTCACAATAGAAACAACCAGTAGTTTTAAGTAAAACATTGGGTGGTTTTAATCGGTGACATGTTTGCCATAGCATAAAAAACCAAACATTTGTGTTTAATATCCCATTATGAGTCGGTGACTACAATTGCAAATAATAGCAAAATGGACAGAGCAAAAATGAATGAGTAGGTCAAGAAATAAGACGATAAAAGAAACTGTCTGTCTGGAAGATATATGAAGATATATTAAATATTTCTTGTTAATGGAATTATGCAACCAATGAATTTGAAACATTTTTACAGAATTAAGCAACTGTCCCTAACCATTCTGTGAGCATTGCATATCCCAGCTGAATATCTGACACAATCTGTGTATTTGCACTGCTTGTGTAACTAAATCCATATGTAATTATTATTAACAGGGGTTGAGATTTGTTTCCTCGAAATACCCAAAGGTTCCCAAGCAAAACAACAATCTCTGTGCACTTTTATAAAATTTCATAATTAGCTTTAAAAGAATATTTTTGGGCATGTTAATATTCTGACAAACAGCGGCAATAGTTTGTGACACGATGCTTATTAGTAAGTGGTCATTATGGCTGTTGTGTCCACATAGCCATTAAGGGTTATGTGCAGCCCCTCTTGTGCTAAGGCTACCTGCGAATGGACTGTTGGCTTTCCAGCCGTCTGTTGAGAACAACTTTCCAGGGCATTCTCCTCCTCCTGGTAATCACCGAGGCACTGAGAAGCTGTCTCTCTCTGAACGAGAAGGACATTGTCACAGACCATCCCGTTAACCTTGCTGTAATGATGTTCCGTCATCTCCTGACAGAACTGAGTGTGCTCCTCCTGGGCAATGGGCTTTAGTATCAAGGTGTTCTCCTGGTTGACGTGCTGAACCTCCACATACTCCACAAACACAGGCTGAGGGCTTGCAGGCTCTGTGTGTGCAATGCCGTTAATGTTCATCTCGCTGTAGGCCTGGAAGCAGCTGTAGCCAGTGTAAGGATTCTTCTGGCCGAGTTCTGCTGAGGTTTCCCAATAGTCTTGTTGTTGGGTGAGAAATAAATGGCTGTCCAGTACACAGTGCTGCTTAGACATTTCCGGAATACTCTGGTAGCAAGGTTTTTGGTCATGGTGGTAATAAGGTGAAATCATGGGCCAGGTTTGTGTAGTAACATCAGCACATTCAGCGGCATGACTGTCGTCGTTCACCCTTCGACTTGCCTCACTAATTTTCACTTGAGATATCAAGGTCTGATCCTCTCTGGACTCGCTACATTTCTCCATCAGCAAACTGTGACTATCACAACTGCCTCTGCCAGAGTCAGTGTCTGAGGATCTCATGGATTTCAAGCCGCCTTCTTGGTCCTTCCTGTCAAACACTAACTCCTGTTCTTCATTATCATATACCTCCAGATACTCCACCAGCAGATCTTCATAGTCTGACGGTGGTGGGAAACTCTGGACCACCAAAGTGCTAAATATCTCATCTGATTTTCCACTCTGTGTTAAAAAAAGAAAAGACATATGAGGAACATCAACTATATCTACTATATATCATCAGATTGCTCTCTTCTTAAGCAGCAATTACTTCTAAATAATAATCACATTATTAACCAACAGTCTTTTGCATTAATGTGATGTTGTGAAATGGGTGAAATGCATTTAGCAGGAATGTATATAACGTCTGTCCTGTACCTTGAGCTGCTGCGTATCAAATCCTTTGATTTTCGGTCCAGGTACAGGGGGCAGAAGAAAATGTTTCACACTAGAACCAAAGAAAAACCAAGGAAAAATAAATGTCCACGTATCCATTAATATTTATTGATCATATTGCTACTATCGAGTGAAAATAGGATAACACACCAAAATGAGAGCTAACAAGAATTTCGCAGAATTATTTTAAGATGAAATAGCAATGACTGTGAAGGAGCCAGAGGTCAGTATGATTTGCACATTGCCATTATATATTAGTTTTGTATGTATATTCCTGCTTTTTGAAGTATGTAAATATTGGAATTAGTACACTGATTATTTTCATAGTTGTAGCATTTAATATAACAATAAGTCAAAAAACCATGAAATCAACTTATTATCGATGTCATTTTTACCAAATTCTTATTTTTATGAGCAAATTCTTCCTAATTTTTTCACTGGAACACATTTTTCTAAAAGTTCTGAAAGAGAATTTTGCATCTCAGTGCTGTCTGTGATAGGACGTAAATATATATGACCTGTTTCTCTTCATGTGGGCAGTCCAAACAAAGACAATGCAAATCAGCGCTGAGAAGGTAAGGATCAGAATCCAACTGGACATTTCTCTGGAAATATCTGAAAAGAGGAAAACATGCAGCACATACCTTAAGTGGCAAAATGACAGGAATAACTGATGACGGTGTTTAACCTTTTTTAAAAACAAATTTTAATTTTTCATTTATCATAATAAGATGAACTTAAAGATAAGATGGACTTTATTAATCCCATGAAGGTAAATTTTGAATTTCAACGTGTCAACGTGTCATATTGAAAATATTTAAAAAATGTTTAAATAAAAATAACTGAATAATAAATATTTAGATTTCAGAAATTATCGATGCGTTGTACTGAAAATATTTCAAATCAGTAGCCATATGTCAGTTATATTGTATTATGATATCCAACCCTGTCCTCAAATACACAATTTGAACTGACTCATCAGTTTTATATGTACATTCCACACCCAAGTCAAAGAGAGAAATACAGTCATTTGGGGATGCATGGTTTCCCTTGATTGTGAGAGTTTCCTTCCATAGTTCAAGGATGTACAATTACGATACTGTCCAGCGAGTAAGGCAGTGGCATCCCGTAGAGGGGGCTTCCTGGCTACAGTGTTTTTGGGCTCTCATATCGAGACAAGTCTGCACACACATGCACACGCAGTTACATGCATGTAAGCATTTTAATTCATTCAATTCAATTAAAAAAAACTTTATTTGTCCCCTAGGGGCAATTAAGGCACACAGGGTAGTTGAATAAGGATTCAGTGATGTAAAGTGCTTTTGGTGTAGCTAATTTTAGGTTTATTATGGAATAATATAGATATTTTCATAAGATTTCTTGTCTGAAAGCATGAGAGTTAACAAGCCTAACATTATAATAGTATAATCATATGATCTTTGTTAGTGATGTACATTGAAGGTGTTCAGGTTTGTTAGGATGTTAAGGTATACTTACATGACGCTTATGAATGTTCTATGAATGCTTTATGAAGGTGCACTGAATGTTCTATGAATGCATAATGAATACATTATGTTGGTGCCGTTAATGTAAAATTCCAGTGAGTGACTGCAAGGGGTGGTTCACATGTGGCAGGATTGCTTCTCAGTGCGGTAGTGTGCAGATGGTAAGTCAAAATGAGCTCACAGTCAGGGACTCTCACGTAGCGGATGGTGCTCCACTCGCTCCAAAAGCCGTGGTCTGGTTTACAGCGCACCTTCACCATGTAGACCTCCCCAGAGTGCAGGCTGAAGATGTTGAACTGTTTCTGCTGACCGGCAAAGTGTTCCTTCAAAAATACAGGCAAGTATCACGCATCGGGAGTAACCAAAGAAATACTTTTGTGAAATATCTCACGTAAATTATACATGAGGAATTTCTAAATGAAGTGTAAATGTACTAATTATTTGTGCTATTTAAATATCTGAAATAATGTGTTTTGTTCTGTAGGTCTGTAATCTTTAGTGTTCTATTCAGTATTAGAATAATATATAATTAACAGCCCAGACCTTGGTCACAGGGGTAAATGATTAAGTCAAGATTTGTTCTAAAAATTTAAACTAGTAGAAAAGAAGGACAATGCTGCCCTAAGGGATTAATCCTATTTGTCCAGGTCTGGTATTATATTCTACGACTCTGCCTGTCACTTGTTCAGCGCTGTATGCTCCAATGGAAAATCGACACTATTTATAGCACAACCTGAGCTAGCAGCACGACATCGTACCTCCCACTTGTCGTCTTTTTCCAGTTTCACACGCAGCTGGTAGACGAGCGTGATCCAGCCGGACCGGGTGTCCGCTTTGTGGGGGGGCTCCCATGTCACCAGCAGGAAGGGGTTATCCTCCGTCCCCCCCAAAACAACACTCACGTTCTCAGGCGTGTGTGGCTGGACTGTTAAAAAACATTTTCAAAAAAGTGCATGAAATTTAGCTGTTCTTTAATTGTTCTTATTAATTTACATAAAATAAAGAATAAATTAGCATTCGAATTAATAAACAAATTTTTTTTCAGGCCTGCATAGTTAGGTGTTTATTTGAAAAAGCCAATAGGCAAAATAACTAAAGCTGAATCATACTCATCTATCAGCTTGACATGTATCTTCATACAGTCTAAGCTGGTTAGATTTTTACAACAGGGAATAATACTAAAAGTTAAGCCATTCTAAGGCAGGAGTTATGTGACTGAATGTGATTACAGATCATGTTCATAATAATGACAAACATTAATTACTAACTAATCAAGTAGTTCTAAAGTCCATTTTAGAGCTGCGTTACATTAATATTGCGGGACAGTGATTACAATGAAATTCAAAGACGAACTGATCTTTGCGCATTTGTAAATATTTTCAGGAATTAACTATTGCTTAATGTATTAATTACCCACTAATTAAGTTTTAGTTACAAATAAATTACTGATTATGTACTTAGCAGTAAGTCGTTGAGCTTAGTGTTAACACAAAATGTAACCATCACTTTATAGTGTACATAATCATTATCTCCCTACTAAATGTTAGTAATTATATAACTGAGTCTAATGAACAAATAAGTAAGTTTGCGGCAGTAAAAACGAGACTTATGTTAGTTCTATTAATGTACTTTGATCTCATGTTTGTTCATCATTAATTAATGATTATTGAATCTATGAATCATAACAGATTTATTTCAAGCAATTGCTGTATTTGTTACTATAGCTGCTAATTCTATAAATCTTTGTGAACTACTGAAGAAACAAATAATGAATACCACAAAAAGTGAAATAGTGATCTACACGAAGCTCACCAATGTACATCACATCGACATCCACAGAGTCAGAGAAGTTGCTTCCTAGGGAGTTGGTTGCTACCACCGTAATGTTGTAGTTCACCCAAATCGAAGTGTCATTCTTGCTGAAAAAGCAGGAATTCTTCCCCGAAGTGTGGTAATCCGGGCACTCATAGACAATTTCGGAGCTGCATGGGTACAGAGCAAAGGCACTTACAATGTGTGTGATATATGACAGACATGCTGTATTGACCAAACGATGGAGACATATAGAGATATCCTGTAGCATTTGATATATAGCTATTATGCTGCTTGATTAAGTATTTTGGCTCATAATGAGCTTCTGCTTCTATCTGTCTAATCACATGTCACTTTGGTAGCACCTTATCGTATTGATCATATTGAAATATTTATTGTAAGTTTACACAATATCTTAAACACCTACAGCTCTGCATTATAATGATCTGACTAGATTCCGCTAAAATTTATAAATAGCTGTACTGTTTATAAACATAATATAATAAATATAATATAATAATATAATAAAAAGTAATGTGTGGGCAGCACTGACTTCTCCTTGCGGTAATACAGGGAGTAGTTGGTGGGCAGTCCTCCATCTGAGCCTGGCTCCCACCAACAGCTAAAGGTCTCTTTCTCTGGAGATCGGCAGCTGGTCAGCTTGGGCTTCCCTGGGGGAGACTGACCTAGAGCCAGGGCAGCGGGGAAGGATGAGCGCCTTTCCATTCTGACTGCGCTCCAAGCTGCTTACCTATTATTGGGTGCCCGTCAAATTTTATATACAGACACATTATGTGTGTGTGTACATAGAATGTTATAATATCTACCAGGTTTCATTTTATATATATCCGATTTCATTGTATAAATATATCAAGGTTCATTGTATATCTATCATCTTTGATTCGACATATATTGGTATTCATTCCATACATATCAGAGGTGGTTAAATATTTCCTGTTTGGAATGCCATTGTACATATACACATGCATACATATATATGTATATACACACACACACACACACACACACACACACACACAGATATATACGTATACAAGGTACAAGCCTTTTCAAAAACCCTTTTTGAAAGCATTGAAATTCAGCTTGTACTTGAAAAACATGAAATTGATCATATGTCGATGGAAGTTGGATGGATCACGTTTAAGGTTATGACAAGATTCTAACTTTTTGATTAGACCCAGTGATTAAACAGCTGTTATCTGTGCATACATTACTATAAAGTAGCACTGCCTAGTACGCTAAAGAGGTTGGTCCATAGTTAATCACACCTAAGCTGGGTACTTACAGGTAGCCCCCAGTAGCCTGGAGATCAGCACTGACAGTATCAGTGAAGCTCCAGTTGTTCTCCTCATCGTGTCAGAAATCCTCCTGGATGCAGACAAAACTTTTGAAAATCGACACCCAAAAAAAAAAAAAATCTGAAACTGTTAGGTGATAAGATCCTCTCTACTTACTGTTAAAGCAGGTTAGCAATAACAACTAATGTAAACAGAAATAATTATTAAAACTTGCATTTTTGACCTATAATGAACTATATACCTGAAGGCAATGAAATATATTTTTCTTACACAGTAAGAAAATCCATAAATTCAAATGCATATTTTCAATGCTAATTTTATTTCCTACAGAAGAGGTTCAAAGGAACCAGGAGCTAATGCCAGGAACCACAAGGCACAATTATAGACAATTTAGAGATATCAGCCCTAGAAGTGTATCACAGCAGTGCAACCCAAATCCCCTGAATCAATAAAGGAAAACAATAAACAAAAAAAAATAATTTAAAGATAAAACACTTATCCTAATATGCATAGCTGGCATCAGATAAGATAATCCTATACTTCAGCTGAGTTTGAAAATATAACATCATAGGATGTTACAGTGAGTCAGTGGCACTTCCAGAGTTATGCCTTCAGTTCTTGCCCAGGCTCTGAGCCACAGTGACTTCCCCCCCAATCCAAAGACACTTAGCGTAATTAGATTATTGCCGCCTCTATGGGGGAAATGTCCTCTGTGAGTGTGAATGTGTGCCATGCAATTGATGGGCATCAGCATTATATAATTTTAATAGTAATGTTACTAATGTGTGAAGTCCACTGTCCAAGATTCCATTCAGTTCCATTCTATTTTTACCTTTCAAGCCATCTCTTATGAAGGCTATCATTCTTATTCCTCTGATTTGACATCTCTTTTAAATGACTGACAGGAAATGTCACCTGATGATTTCACCATCATAACATCATGTTTTCTCAGTACAATAAATGGGAACAGTGTACTATCACGTTAATATAACAACTTGTTCATTTTCCATTTTCATTTTGACAAAATACTCATTGTACTGATGGAACTGGCATTCCGTCTCTTCCAGATAACTTACACTAGAGATGCATACAGCTGTATACACTGAATCTACTTTAAGAGTGCAGATTTTTTTAAATCCTACCATTAGTTTCTGGTCAATCGCGAATCAGCAGCCTGCCTAAGAAAGCTGTACTACATTGTTACATTGCGTGACAAAAGAACTATGAATTGTTGTATCACCATCATCATTTCAATTTCTCAAAGAACAATAGGGCATATCTGCTGTCTGATTAAAATCATCTCACCAGAATAACAAAATCTAATTACGTAGGACATCAGTATCTTAAACGAATTAAAATCCATGGCAAACATGTTCTTTGACCATTTAAAAGGTAGGTTTTACTTGCTTTTACTTACTCTACTCTACTCTTACTCATGAGAAACTATGATGAAAAAGGGACCAGAATATTAATTCTGTAAACAAATCTTCTAAGCCTTACAACTTATGGAGTCCCGCTCTGTGCCAAAATCTACAATAATTCATATTTATATGAATTACAGATAATAAAAAAATAATTAATCTGGTTTCTGGAGCAACATAATTCCTTCTTTGACAAAAGTGAAACGTTATATTTCACTGATAATGAATATTTAATTATTAATGAGGTTGCAATTATATGCGGGGGGGTATTGTTTCATTTTTCAAGGCCATATCATAATAGTGTAGAGTTCTTCATGTGCTCGCATGTCAGGACAGTGGTTTTCCTTTTATTTACTACTACTACTACTACGACTAGTACTACTACTACAAATATTATTATTATTATTATTATTATCATTAATATCTTGTTTGCAGTACTGTTATGTCCATGGGACGCAAACATAGGGTCAGGATGGGTAACAGTAGGGCAGGGCGATATGGACCACATATCATATCTTGATATTTTTTAGCTTAATGGCGATATACGATATATATATCTAGATATTTTTCCCATAAACTAATAACAATAAGTTAGTTCCAAGTCACACAGGCATTTTTATTAACAGACAGCTGTATATGTGCATGAAAAAAATAACTCAAAATCAAACTACCGCCATATATTATTTTACCAACCAGCTTTGCATTGCTAGCTTGCCTCATGTCTGTGTCTCTCTCCATGCTGTCACTGCATGCAAGACTTGTGAGTGGGGGGGGGGGGGGGGGGGGGGGAGGGTGCAGATGTGTGAGAGACAGACAGAGAGAGGAGAAATAGGCAAACTGACGGCCTGCGAGTAGAACTTTAAAGCAGTATAAACTATATCGATATAAATGATATTGTCTCATCTTATATCGATACATTATCATACAAGATGTATCTTAAAAACTCGATATATCACCCAGTTCAAGGTAACAGCTGTTGCTGCAGATGGCTTGGTAGCATGTAATTATTTTAGCAAAATAATAATTGCATGTTGTCACAGATCATATGGAGTCCCTCTATGTGCCATTGCTAGGCAATACTTAATAAATTAATAAATTAATTTTCATTTATGTGTTGGTCACATAGAAATAGCACGTCAAACAGAATTACTGACAATAGGCCTTCATTTCTCCATAATATGGGAGAAAACTGAAATTCTACTATAGTTAATGACTAATTATCAGCTCTATGCGTAAATGGCTTAAACTGTGCCAGCATCAATATTCACAATTACGCATCTTTTTTAAAAGTAATTATTTTAATACTTTATCTAAGACGTGCCTAATAGATGAATGACTGAACTTGTTGATTCAGATTAGACTCCTATATTTGCCTCTCGGGGGGATGAATCACACACTGAACCCTACAGCAAATGAAAAATGCCTCAACAAGAATAGTGAATAGACAGAAATATGCTCATATTGTGCTTGTTCTGAAATGCCTTCCTATGGACAGAACATGCCCCAGCTTGCACTTCCTGTCATACATAAAAATAATTTGTTGTAAAGCCTTCTACAGTACCTATATGGCTTGTAGATTATGGAACAATATGGAACAGTAAAAGCAGATGCCCCAAGAATCTGAGTATTTTAAGTCCCAACATTTTGTGCATGTTATGCTAATTTACCTTAGCATTTATAATTCTGTGTGTCCGTCTTTGTCTTGAGGCAAGAGTTTTTTGAAGACAAAAAAATGGTTTTTGAATCAGCAAAGAGCAGAACTGTCATTACAATTTCTGACTAGGCAGGGATACTAAGAAATGATGACACACAGTCCTCAGAAATGTAACAGCGTCTTTGACTTTTATCATATGTAAAATATGGAAGAAGCTACTTAAAAATTTGACCGAAGGCATGCCAGTCCATCACAGGGCGACATGCTGCGGGCAACATAGAGACATCGTGGGAGGAAATCCACACAAGTACAGAGCACCAAGGCAGGATTTGGACCCACAAGCTGGAGGCCACTTAGCTACCTGCTGAGTCAACGTACCCCTCTGGGTTTTAACACTTTTAACTGAGAAAAGAAAACAAACATTGCAGCTCGGTTGCTATCTAAAGCTAATTTGGAAATGGCACATGTGCAGCAGGGTGATTTTGTGCATGCTGAGCACTTAAGCTTTATTTGTTCAAAGATTAATATTTTACTGGAGAAACTCATGACGCGAGGCTTGCATGTAAAAGACTGTAGCTGATGTAAATCACTTAATTATGATTTTGTAGGTAAAGGCTTAAGACACATCTGTGAAAATGACATAATATTTAATTTTGTACATGAACCCTGCGAGGGACTGCCAGCATTGTGCGAAATATCACATGGGACAGACACCAGGCCCCCCTGTAACTCTGAGCAGCATAAGCGGTTAGATGGATGGATGGATGTTTTTATTTGCAATGTACAGTAAATGTAAATGTATATTTTATAGTCATACAATGCAGACGTACGATATTCACAGAGCTCCTGCTGTCACAAGGTAGCTATTGTTAATTTCTCAACTGCACATTGATTAAAAAAAAAAAAAAACGTAGCCACAATCTAATAATTGGTCTTGGAGCTGAAGCTAAGGATTGCTGCATATAACCATCTTACGTAATGCTGCGCGGATTAGTCCGGAAAGCTCAAGCCGATAAGCCAGAAAGGCTGATGACCAACAGCTAGGTTGAACCAAATTAACCCAATATTTATATACCAAAACAAGGCAGAATATTCTACAAATTGGATTTCCTGATAAATTCCCAGGTGATGAATACATGTATGTGTGTTACACCTTTTGACACTTTATTGTCTATTGTAACTCTAGAGAAAAGGAATCATTCACATTTAAGACTTTCATGTTTATCACACTTACTGTAGCATTTATATTTGTTTAATAATTAACGGCACGTTTTCTTCTTTGCTTTGCTTATAAATAGTCCGAAATCTTTCCACTTTTATATTATTCTTTCCCACAGGTAACAGATTTCACAACATAATACTACTGTACATTAGCAAAAATTAGTGCTCTTTCAACTGACCTTTATTTAGTGAACAATCATTTATCCCACTTTCCTTCAACCATATTTCTTAATAGCTTTTTTTTCAGCAGTAAAGGTCTAATTCTAGAACTAGTTAAATTATTCTTCAAAGCACAAAAAAGAATATAGTTATTTAACAGTTCAGCTCATTCCAATGGTATTCAATAGGAGAGAAAAACAAACAAACAAACTAATAAATGTTAATTCTATGATCATTTTGTTTTAATTCCACGTCCATTTAGAGATATAATGTGTTAATATTTATGATTGTAAGATTTAATATTAGGTGCAATTAATTTGTTATTTTTTATTTTATTTTATCGATTCACAGCCCAAATATAAAGTATTTGCAGTAACCATCCAAAAAATCCACTTAATTTTTGACTCGACCACTAGCGCATCAAATTTAGCAAATCAATACCCTATGGAGTTTCTTTACATTATTTATTTGCCTTTCTCCCTTTTTCACTTATTTATTTAATAAATTGAGCTATTGGTGAAATTTAGTGAATAGATGGAACGGCTGAGGTGCCCCTGAGGACAGGTTTGGGAACTGAAGCTGTGATCTTCTAGCCATCCAACAGGATATCAGTAACTTTTTGTAGAACAGAATTCTTGTTAGTTTTTGTTGTGTTATATATTCAAACATAAGGGACTTTTTATGACTTAGTATGAGCAATGTAATCCCTGTCAATACAGTCATGTTTCATTAATAAATAATGAGGTATTAACAAGGGAGTTTACTTTGCAACATTTTATATGCCAACATTTTTTTAATGGCAATACTGATGGGCATTTTACATTTAATCTATTTTCCTAAGGTCTCATGCTGAATCATCAGAACATCGCCAATGTGCGACAGACAAGAATTAATGAGTTCTGGGCAACAGAAGCTGCTTTGACAACAGTTAACATCGTGTGGCTCGATTGAGAAGGTGCTAGATCAGGTGTAGAGTGGCAGACTGAGGTGGCGGGACACTGTAACATGATCTTGGGCTGGTGCCAGCTGATGCTTTGAGACAGACACAGTACATCACTTACTGCTGCCATGATGAAAAATTAAGGGCTTTACATTATTAAAGCACTGTGGTCTGATTCCTTCCAGATATTCAATTGCAGAAGCAGGCGTTGAAGGTGAGAAAACGTGGCCCTGCTGTAAGGAGGGGCATCGATTGAATTTCATGACGGTGTTTGTTAGCTGTTAAAAGACGTACCAATTGCCAAAGAAGCAAATCAAATGCCAAGGATATTTGGTGGCTTACTGTACACACCGTACTGCCACTATTATAAATAATAATGTTACTATTATAATAAGTATGTTTATGCCATTTTGCTGAATAGTTCGGTGAAATCTAAATTCCGTGAAAAAATTGCTGTTTATATAATTAAGATCCTATTAACTTTATGGCCGTTGCATGTATGTAGTACTGAGCAGCAAAGCAAACAGACCAAACTGTAATGAGTTAAAATGGTGAGAAAAGAAAATTAACTGTAGTAGCACTACAGTGGCAGAACTACAAACAGCTAATATCACTTAGCAAAATATAGTATATTTTGCTGTAGTATATTTTGCTGTAATTTGAAGCAGAGAAACAAAACTTATTGGGTATACATATAAAAGTGGCATTGCAACCAATCCACAAAATATGCCTAAATTATACCGATTTATATAAATAAATATAAACCTATTAAAATGATTCAAATTCATATTTAAGAAAACAAACAATCCAATGCTGTAATACAGAAACACAAAGTCATTCAGCCCCCATGTCATGGTAACTTTCTATACAGCATCCATGATAATTTCCTGTTCATGATTATTTAAATGTAACCAAGCAACCTTCAGTGTAGGATTTTAGAAATGCATTAGCGCTGTGTGGAAATTGATATTGTGTGATTTGGTATTCATCAGTGAATATCTGCTTTAGTCCATTTGGTGCATGTCTCAATAAGCAAACTCTTATCACAAATTTGGTGACTGAGAATGACGTGGTTTAAGTCATATTACTTGATCCCATTGATGTCATTTGTGAGGAAATGTATGATACTGTTTACTGCTAAAATTGTATAATTTGCTATCATTTACTTAAGGGTGTAGTCAGTCTGAACAAACGTAAAGAAAAGCTTAATGAAAAGGTGCAACAAAATGATGCAAAAATTCTAGCACTATAAACATTAGAAATGTGAATGTACAGTTTGTATACTGAGAGCCACTGCCTTATATCCTACTTTTCAATTATCCTGTGTAAATGATAAACCGTCTGTAAGAGAATTCTTCTACAGAAGGGAAAGATGTCTCAAAAATTTTAGAAACTGATTGCTGTATGACATATTATATAATAATCTGTTAATCTTGTATGCTGAAAAAGTTCTTCTCATACCTTTAAGGTTAAGTTCTGAGAACTAGCTATGCATGCGATTGTAAGACGGCATTCAGCCTAGACAGACTCACATGCTTCAACACGGTTCAAAGGTCTTACGAAAGTTAAAATGATAATCTAAGACAACAATGATCACTTCATCCAAAATATTTTCCATAAAAGTATGGTCGTAACAATCCATTTCATACACTCTCATCACTTTCATAATTTTTATTGACATTTTAAAAGGTTTCTAAATGGGATGGCTCATGTCCTGAGGTATATATGAGTGGGTTGTTAAGACGAATCTTTAAGGGGAAAGAGCTAGACAGACAGACAGAAAAACAAGCTAATAAGCAAACAAGCAAGTAAGCATAAAATCCTTCACTAAAGTCCAGGAATATCTAGGTTTAAAACTTATATTGTGCAACAAAAACATCTATGAGAAAATCCATGGTGACTTCAGTTTGTGTGCTTTGTTCTGCTTTAAGCACAAAAAAAGAGTGCAAGACTTTTATGACCCATACCAGTAGATTTTAAGCTACATACACACAGACACACACACACAAAACTATATTTTACAATGTTATAGCTTCACTAAACACAACAAACATAATTCTGGGCCATTTATTGCCAGGTTAAAGAAATGCAGAGATATAACATGTGGACATTCTCTGGATTGAATGTCAGCAAGTAAGAATTGGACTAAAGTCCTTTTCAAAGAATTCTGATAAATTGCAACACAAGTGCAGGATGTAGGATATAACATGGACAAGACGGCCGTATATTCACTGTCACCATATACTACAGATGATAAAGTAACTGACTTTTAATATTGCAAGAAATAATTTTAGGACGCGAAGGTAAATTATATTTTTTGTTGCATGCTGATAATAGTTGTTTCGGTGAGCAATGCCAGAGACGAGGAAGCAAATGTATTAAAGTTCTTCTTTATTTATTCTTAAACTGCAGCAAGAACTGGCCTTCTTAGACTTAACTAAGAACGGCTTAACTTCCCTAATTGTAGTGACACATACAGTACGCACTGCTTTCCCACTAATTCCCATTACATAACGCGCAAATATATTAACATTTTTTACCTAGTTATAAAAACTGTTTATTAAGCACTGCCCGCTGTTAAGGCAATATATGCTGTCATTCTTTGCCCTTTTTAAGTTTTAAATGTTTGGTGTTGTTAACGAACAGTAAAATCTTTGAATACGGTTTGCATTATTTATAAGTAAATAGATAACCAAGAGCCATTTTACTAAAACTGTATTCACTGTCTTTGTCTTATTGCTACGTAATTCATTTGGCAGTAGTTTACGTTTCCACGCACGTAAAAAACCTACATGCACCATGGAAAACTGTAGATTGATTCGAGTTTTAACTTTTTCATTTATTTATTTAAACCAATACTGGAAAATAAATTTGCAGCAGCTACACCTGGCAACTGGAATAAAGTCCTGGAATAAGCATGTAACACCTGTAAGGGCTGAATTATATTCGTTTTCTGGATGCATACCAAAGACAATAAAATAAACATCTTATGAACAAATAAACAAAAATAAACAGCACTAGTGTACATAAGCAATATACCCAAAATATACCCGAAACTTTTTGCTTAAACTCAACGACTATCTATAACATGGACGGGAGTAAATCCGCAGTATATCTCTTACCTTTCTTACCTTAAGGTAACAATTCCCCCAGATTGTTCAAGAGGCTTCACCTTCCATACCCACTGCACGCTGGACAGCAGACCATTAGACTTTATCGCTGTTTAACCAGGGAATCAACGCACTGACATAAGCAGGAAGCGTGGATCCTGAACCTCGAAAGCAGTGACTCAAACACCGTCGCCAGTCGAGCCGGTCTCCGTTCGGCAGGAGTGCGTTCAGGTTCATAGCCCTGCCTTCTTTCCACACAGAGCTCCACCCCCCCCACCCCCACCCCC
>JAODJU010000119.1:18597770-18608440 GCA_026776725.1 Gnathonemus echidnorhynchus
TAACCATAACCATAAGTAACCTAACAAAATACAAGAGTTTTTGCATTTTTAGTTTTTTCATAGCAGTCACCGATTTTATAAAATAGAGTTTTCCCTGATGGGGACCAGGAAACCTGTCCCCATAAGGGAAAAAAATGGATATTTATCACGTTATGGGGACATTGTGTCCCCATAAGGATAGGTAAACACACTCGCACGCACACACACACACACACGCACACACACACACACGCGCGCACTCACACACGCGCGCGCACACACACATGCGCGCACACACACAAATAAAGTTTTTTAAAATTAATTGATTAATGAATATCAGAGTAACACGGCTCATCATGAACTGCACTGAGCCCACTACCATGGGCACCTGCAGATGTACACCTGTATATCCGGTGTGTACCCTTGGCATTTGGACTTCTTATCATTTGATTTATTTGAATTTTTTGCCTTGTTTTGTCTGCAACATAGGAGTATAGCTGCACGATTCTGACTGATATTTGAATCCCTGAGTGACAGGGGTCCTATAAGTTTGGAGCATAATTGGATTTGTCTGGGTTGGGGGCCGATATAATGTGCTGTCATGGGGCCCAAAGCCTCTGGCTGCACTCCTGCCCAGAGCTGAAGACGCAGCGGTTGAAGTAACGGTGATGATTTTGTTAGACGATCAGTCATTTTCAGCTGAAGGAGACCTTTTCCTTTTGTTTAGCAAAAAATGACCGGCTCTCCCCTTAATTGGTCATGGCAAGAATGTAATTCATTAATAGAGCCGCCAGCCCACTACAAAATTGGTATCATGCCTCTGACGTCCGGTAAATAGTTTGGTTTTCTTGTGCAGTTGTGGTGATGTGGGTTCAGTCCTGAAGCAGTCCTGCCGTTTACGGCTTTCACGTTTCATTTCGACTCAGTCTTACAAGCGAAACCTCCTACTGTGTCTCTGTCTTCTCAGGTGTGGCAATGGTTGGATGGATGGATATTTTGAACCCTCAATGCTTCAAAGGAGTACAATGTGTACTTCAGACACTATATAACAATTTTACGGTACTTCCTGGTTCATTGTTGGTGTCGTAAAATGCTTATGTTGCACAAACTTAAAATTCAACCAAGATCGTCTTTCTCAGAATATTACATATATCGTCAGTTATATTATTTTGAATAGATTTTGCTCCTTATTTAAAGGAAAACCAAATTTTTCATTGAGGACTACATTAATCATTTCAAATCTAAGTATTACACAGCTCAGGTGAGTGAATGTGGGAATTTTTTATGCTATGAACTGTGAAGCAATAATTTAATTTTCACTTCAGAACTTCATGACCAAATTTCTAGTTTCTTGTCAAATTTTTAATTTCTGACAAATTATATGCAAAACCTCTTCACTTATTTCCTCAGGAATATATATACACAAATGTTTTTTTTTCCTTTTATTTAGTACTATAAAAGTTATTATTATAATGTAAAATTTAAATACTTGTTTCTTTTTTGTGATACAGTAAATTAAAGTTTCAAGAAATCAAATTAAAAATAACAGCCAATAAACATCTCTGTCTGATTACATTTATTGTTGAGAAAAAATAGGGCTTTTGTTTATATAAAATGTGTAATATGTACTATACCACTAGTCATTTTTTCATGACTGAAGGCGGAAATCACAGTGACTTCTCCTATTAGCAGTTTACAAGAGTGGTTTGTGATTCAGTGACAAAGGTTAGGAAATGGCTAATGTGTTACAAATACCCAAAACAAATGAGATGCTGTCTTGATGAAAAAGGCAAATTGTGCAAATTTTATGTCAATGAGATGCTTGAGTGGACATGGATGCAAAATATGTGTGAAATGCTCTGGGTGGATATGGGTCAGTCTGTTTGTTAAAAGGTTGGATAGAAATATCTAAATTATGCTCCAATATTGGGGGAGCACAGTGGTGCACTGGTTGTTACTGTTGCCTCACACCTCTGGGACCTGGTTTTGAATCTCTGTCAGGGTTCCTTTTATGTGGAGTTTCCATGTTCTCCTTGTGACATTGTGGGGTTTCCTCTGGGTATTCCAGTTTCTCCCCCTGCCACAGTCTGAAAACCAGCTGAAGCTAACTGGAAGTACCAAATTGCCTCTTGGTCTGAGTGTGTCTTGTGATCAGTTGGCGCCCCATCCTGGGTTGTTCCCTGCTTTGTGCCTGTAGCCTTTAGGGTAGACTCTGGACCCTGTATGACCCTGAGTAAGATATGTGGTTTCAGAAGATGGATGGGTGGCCCAATGTTTCATTCGTTCAGTGCCAGCACACTGCTTAACAGTAAAGCTCCAATTTAGCATGACGATCACTTGTTGTTGAACCTTCTCATTTCATTCAAGTATGGAATGAACAACTGAATGAGCATGTCTACTCTATCTGGCGTTTGCATGTTTGTATATCACACGAATTTCCTCTGGATCCTCCTTTTTTTCTTACACAATCACGAAATACAGCTCTGGAAAAAATTAAGAGACCACTCTATATATATATATATATTTAAATCTGCTTATATAAATGTGAGGCAGGCTGCTTCCAGGCTCAAAGTTTCTAAGACATCAGTGAACAAGGTGAAGCAGGAGACACTGGCAATGACCAAAACCCAACCAGGTAGAGGGCTAAGGCAACTTTCTAATGCCAGAGATGAATGTCAACTTATCCAACAGGGCTGAAAAAATCAGAGGATGACCTCAAGTGACCTTCAAAAAGAATGGAAAACATTAAGTGGTGTGAAGTGCACTGCCTAGACGATTTGTATCAGGCTCCTAGAAGCAGGACTGAAGACCCATAAAGCAAGGAAGAAGCCCTTCATTAATGAGAAGCAGGGAAGAACCAGGCTACAGTTTGCAAAAAAAATGTACATTTTCCACAGGTACATACCCATAAATTGAGAAATGGGTGAAACTGAAAATTTTGCTGTGGTAATTTCTTCCAGAGCTGTATCTGAGTTCGGACCTGATTATTGTTTATATGATTGCGTTGCCACAATGAACTGCCAACAAATGGAAATTCAACATTTGAAAAGGGATAGTGCAGTGTTTCAGAAGACTTCATCTGGACTTTCTCACACAGGCCAAAGACATGCAGTTAAGCTAACTGGAATCTCTAAGTTATAACTCATACTGTATGAATGTATGTGAGTGTGCTGCTTACATATCCCATCCAGGCTGTTCCCTTCTCCGCTATACTGCCTGGAAGAGGTTCTAGTCCCACTACCACCATCCAGACCTGAAACAGTTAGAAGATGGATGGATAGATATTTCAAGATTACTTGAATACACAGCTTGTCACAATTTATGGTAGTTAAATAAGTCACATTCACTGATATGCCAGAAATTATTGCCATTTTGCCAAGTACACCAGAAATTCAAATGTCATGAATGCCCAAAATATTTTTGGCAGTAAAATATGTTTAGCAACCCTAAATTTATGGTAGTGAAGGATTTATATTATAGTGTGTTATTGTCCTGAAAACTGCAGGTAATTTATCCATGGTCTAAAACAAACATTGTAAAAGCTTTTGAAATGATTCTCCCACTGAAATTATAGCGGCCACTTCCTATATTATTTTTTATGCTTCATCTGTTTCTTCCTGGCGGAACAATTAAAATGTTCTGGTCTCCTAGAAACTGATTCAGACAGACCACATTGCAAAACAGAAAAAAAGCACGTGGGGTCACAGAGTCCTATTGAAAGGAATCAATATTTATTCCACTTACTTTCACAAAGTAAAAGGTTATAATTAATTGCAGATTCACTCTGATGGTTTGGAGGGATCTGCAGATAATGAAAATATTAATGAACAATTTTGAGATTTTGAACTTCTATGAAAAGATTGGTAAAGGTGATTCATTTTAGGTATTCTGACAGCATGAGTGATCTTGCTGCTTCTGCTGCTCACAAATGGTTTTTTATATTTACCCCCCTCCCCCCCAAGCATATCAAGTAGGTCTTAATTTGAAACATTAATGGTTTACCACATCTCCCATTTCCTTTTGCTGCCAAGTTCATTTTCCTTTCTTACCCTCTCTGAATATAAGAACACACAGTCCAAGTCCAAATATATTACAATTATTTTCTTAGGTTCACAAGTAAAAACAGAACTTTTCTGTCAGATGTCAAATTCTGTGCATTGTGATGTAAAGATATTTTATCTTCAAAGAAATTGTAACATTTTGATTACAAGTGAAATTAAAAAGTAAAAAAGACACCATTCAGAGTGAATATCACGGATGTAGAATAATCAAAAATGGAAAAAGGCCAGCAGATATTGGGTTTTAAAATGCTGTACTTGATGGAGTCTATAAAGCTTATATAATACTATCATATGGTACTGACATGGTATCTACTTTATAAATGTTGTTTTACAGCAGTATTTTTCTGTGCCTACATAAAGCATTACCTGAGTAACATCCATAAGCATGCATAGGTCAGCTTTAGGGCGTGTATAACACAGGCCACTGACCCCAGGAGGAGGAATCCAACTGAAAACTGATGTCTATAAAGTCAATAATTTAACTGATGTTAATTTCCTTGTGATATACTGTTCCTAAATCTTCAGAGAATACCAGAGAATATTTTTAGATATTTGTGAAATTCTAAAATAAACAGAAAAAAAAAATCTGTTTTTTTAGACTGAGAATAATTGACGTCTCTCAGGTCGGCTCAGGTTAGGTTGGGGAGGATACGATACTACGGCACATTGCCACGCCCACCACACGACGAAACGCTTTGGGATCCCGGTTGGCGCCCCCCCCCCCCAGACCGGCATGCGGTCCAGTCCCACCCTCCGTAAATGGCCATCTAGCCAGGTGTGAGGTGGGCGCCCCCTTGGCCTGCTGGAGCCGTTTGGATTCCCAGCAGTGAGGATCCTGGAAGTCGGGGAACATGGGGAACACGGGGAACATGGCCGTAGTGCTGTGACTGACGTTCGCTCACAGTGCAGCTAATGTGCCTCATTCAGGAGCAAAGTGGTACCCAAACATTCTCCAGAGAGCGGCCCAGTCTTCATCTCAGGTCAGTGGAAAGCGTCCATTTTTGGACTGTCTGCATTGCTTCACATTTTTTATTGTTCACTAAAGAGTGGCTGAGCTGCATTTTAAATGAGATTGTGGATTGCATTTCCACATGTGAGTCAGGTCATGTCAATGCAGTTAAATTTGATCTCAATATTATGCAATCAAGATGCCATAGGCTTAAAGTCTTACATATGACTCAGATGCTTTTCTCCAAGATAACAGTACTAGTTTTTGTAGTTATATATTTGCATACGAACAGCTGTCTGTTTTTTTCTCAGCATATTTCTCTTTTAAACCCTTAAACTCTGGTCTGGGCAACGAATAAGCAGGGAATATATAAAATGTGTATTCTGGCAGGATGCTGTGGAACATGTAAACCAGAATGGCCTACAATTTATCTTCACTCACAGCAACAGATTCCACAAGGTTTCTATAACAACCATTCTCAAGTGGAGACAGTTGCCACAGGAAACAGTTCAGTGAAATGATTAATTCCTAATGTGCGTAAGATTTACATTGTTTACTTTTTCAATAGCATATCATTTCTTCAACTATATTTTATCTCCTCTTAAACAATTTAATAAATAAAAAAAAATATTTTCCTTTTGACACTTTTAATACATATTGTTGTGCATGGAATTGTCATTACTGGAAAGTGGACAATGTAAAGTTCTAAAAATAATGTGTTTATATTTTAATTCTCAATGCAATTTAAAGATATAGTTTTTGACAGATCTTATTAAATTAAAAAGCAAGTCTTTCATAGCAATAAGAATTGTAAAACTGTAATTCCAATAGTAAGGAAATGTTGCTTTACATTTATAATTTTAACCATCTTTGGAAATAAGGTAATAGAATTATCCACCCATTTCCTGAGCCCAGTGGACCTGTGAGTACTGGTCCTAGCTGATGTCATGTCCCAGGTGAACATCATCACTAGCGCCCTCTGACTGAGGCAAAGTGAAACTGGCCGGCAAGTTGATGCCTCAGGCGGCCGCCTATGACATTGTAGGATTGACCGGCCCTGGGACCTCTGGAGGTACACAGGGGTCCAGAGCCAATGCAGGGTATAACTCAGGATGGGGCACCAACCCATCGCGGGGCACACACACCATTCACAGAGGCAACCACGCTAACCTCTGCACCACCATGTAACAGAACTGCATTTGATAATGATTTAATTGTAATTTTTATAGTGTTAGAATGATTTTTAGAATTGGCTCGGTATTCATTTGGTATTCAGTGCAAAGTCATGTCATCACACCAAGACATTTTGAGTTTGAATCAGATTCAATTGCACACAATTACACAAAACACATTATTACAGTATGAACCACATCCTCTTACACATTGATCTCAGTAAAGGTACCCCTTGTTAAGTACGCCATAAGCTGAAAACCTAATATGCAGAAATGACATTCAATGCTTACTAAACAGGAAGATAAAAAGTCTAAATTGTCCTGAAGCATGATTCCCATGGGTCACGTAATGCATTTTGCTCACATTAATAGGGCAGAATGCTTGTTACTTTCGTTCTGGAGTGTCACTGTTTCATTGCTATGTTGCACTCAGTGTTCCTTCCCGGAAATTAAGCCTGGTGTAAAGGTTTTGGCAGCATTGTGGCCAGGGCTTAATGCAGAGAAGAGAAATTTTGTAATGCATGGCAGAAACCATGGTGGTTTGGTCTTACACTCCCAGGGTTGGGGGTCCTGGCTTTGTGCACATGGAATTTGTGTCCCCCCCTGTTTTTGTGTAGGATTTCACCAAGGACTGATCCTGTTCTGAGCAAATAATGGATGTAATAGGCTGGTATTCAGAGTCTTTCTAGCATAGTACTTCTTGGGAAAGGCTATGATCCTCTACACCAGGGGTCCCAAAAATTTTTTACCAAGGGCCAAATTCCATCAGCAACACAAAGCCAAGGTCAATCATTCGGGGTCTGGGGAGGGGGAATCAATGAAATGGGGTCTGCCAGGGGTCTGCGAACACTCTAGACTATGACCCTGTATTGGATAAGGAGTTACAGAACGTGAATGAATGGGTTGGTGAGACCTGCCACAGTGTGACACGTACTCAGGGTAAGGCTTATTTTATCACTGCATAAGGGGAAGATGTTCCACCTCGCCCGATGCCCCCACGAAAGCAAGAAGTATATGGTGGGAAATTCAGAATAGAGTTTATTGATGAGCTTAAAGGAAGTGGAACAAAGGTTCCATGTTTCCCCTGGTAATATATTTCACCTCAAAGCACTGATAAGGCATAGAGAATACGCCATTATAAATCTTCAACACTTCTCTATGAGACAGTGTGACTACGATATGTGCATGACTGTCTTGTGATGTAATATGCATATTATATTCCTTGATTATCATATAGTTATGAATTATGATTATTAATACTTAGGAATAATTAATCTGAAAATTATGTTCCTGGCAGAGTTTAAATAATTAGTTTGGAAAGCATATAAATTTCTTGGATTATATTGACGGCCAGTATCTGTATAATCAGAGTCGGTTAAAAAACATTTTTTGTTGATAGCCCATCATTTATAGAACCTAATAAATTTACCTTGAATTGATCAAATTCTATGTATATTCTGTATGTAGAACAAATATTTTAGCTCTGGGGGTCCACTGGTTTGGTGGTATCAAAGCTTCCAGTTTTTGGAGGAAAACATTCTGCATTTATTCCAGTATTATGCACTGACAATTTTTAACCAATTTTACGTGCATTTTACCTCTAAACTAAGTTAAAATATCTACTACTCAGTTACTGATTGTGGGTTTTTGTGAGGAGTTTAGTAAAATACGATCACTTTTTTCATAAAGTATGAAAAGAAAACCTAGAGGTTAAGAGGTCAAATTAAATCAGCATATGTTCTGTTTATATTACTGATTTAATATAATTGGAATATATTGTATTTATTTAATATTTTATTCATTTTATTTTCTCTGTATTTTGTGTCCTTCCTGTCTTTTCTTTTTTCTTTAGTCTTCTAATCTTGTTGTACTTTGTGCAATGACAATAAAGGCATTCATTCATTCATTCATTCATTCATTCTACTTACAGCTGTTTCATGCATAATTGTAGAAAGCTTGCTAAAATCTGCAAATGCTGATGACAGATGTCTGCTCACATACTTCATGCAGATGAATGTTAAGTAATCAGGCATTTCTCAATATCCAAAAATGCCACAAAATTAAATTAAAATAACAGATTCTCATCAGTGAGCATGTGGTGATGGTTTTGCACTCTCCCAGTACTCAAAAACTTTCACCCTTAATCATTGACCTCTTGTTGTTTGTTTTTGGCTGGTTTTTAAATATTCAGGGACAAAATTACATATTAATAGAGGTGTTATGGTTCTAGATGTTTTGTTACTTCAGTTAGACAGTGTGATCTGACTGAAGGTGAAATTGCTTTTTTCCTATAGCAATGCAATGCAATTTTATTTATATAGCGCATTATCACAACATTACATTGTCTCAATGCGCTTTACATTTCTGCCACGTAAAGACCCCCCAGTGAGTAAGCCAAAGGCAACGGTGGCAAGGAAAAACTCCCTAAGAGGATGAAACCTTGGGAGGAACCAGACCCAAAGGGGGAGCCCATCCTCCAGGGGGCGGCAGAAGAGTCAAACAAAACAAGACAAGATGATATAACTAAGCTACAGTAATACAGGGTTAAAATATCTACTACTCATAGATGACAGATGAATGTTATAGCCTGGCACGTGCTTTTCCACGCTGTGCCTAATGCTATAAATCAAGACCAATTTCGCTTTGACTGGACTAACTGAACTAATGCAAAGGTAAAGGCCAATGGCAGGCTGGGAGTGAAGGGGAAACTGGAGAGAAACTATCTCATTATAAACAGACCTTGTGGCCGGTATATTGAATAGCTGCTTGATTTGGTTTTACAGAAATAAGAGGGAGCAGATTGTTTATTTTCTTGTTCTTTTATTTGTAGCCACATCACTTTCTCAGGAAATAGCCCAAAACTGTTACTGACTGTTATTGATCTATTATGTGCTTTCTGCAAATAGATATGTTAATTTAGTCACTATATTGATAACTAGATAAGAGGTCATGGAAAATGTATTGATGGACTTTTTTTTTTTTTTGGCAATTTCTAATATAAGATCCTGTACAAAATGAGAAGTATGACTTCCTGAGAAACACACGGCCCATGCATAGTAAATCAGTTATTCAGGTGTACAGTTTCAGTCATTACATTAAAATTAACGCTCTAAATCACCTTTGCTAAAGCTCTGACAAAGCAAATTAAATGGTAACTTTTCATGACTTTTTACATACATTTTGATGATATAAATCATCCATCCATCCATCATACACCACTTATCCTCTTCTGGGCACTGGGTGGTGGAGCCTAGCTCAGGCAGCATAGGGCACAAGGCAAGGATACTCTCTGAACGAGATGCCAATTCATTGTAGGGCACACAAACACATAATCATAGACTCTGGGTAATTTAGAGATGGCAATTAACAGTCCAAAGACAGTGATTAGGCTAACTGGCCTCCCTAAATAGCACATCATGTGTGTAGAGAGGCCCGGCATCCTGTCCAGGGTGGATCCCTGCCTTGGTGACCCCAACCAGGATAAGAAACTGCAGGATACACATTGACTTCATGCTCAGTTTTATTTGCAAATTACACATCTATAAATTTGTATTTAATTGGGCTTTATATTTCATTATTTCCCTTTTCCTATATCCAGTGTAAATTATGTATATTTAGTAAGTACTGGAATATGGTATATTTCTGCACTCATTGACTGAATTTTTGTGGGTTCCATAATTTATGAAAAAAATAAAACAAAACTGTTATTGCACTCAAGCTTTTTTCCCTCAATCAGACAGTTCCTGTCTGAAATGGCAGAAAAAATAAATTATATTAGATGTGTATTATTCTGTGTTATGTACATTATACAGTGTTTGGAAGACACTAGAACAGGCTGTTCTTTATGAGCAAAAACAAAGTTGCCTATAATTATTAAGTCTTCTAATAAACTGTAGTTGAATATTATAAAACACGTATATTATATTTTTGAATGTATGATTTGCCCATGAACCCAGCTCACCATTTCCAGTGAAAAGCAGACTCTGGGGTATTTAATTGCTGCCATTTTCATCTGAATAACAAATTGTGAAACCTTTAATTGTTCTATCTGATCTCATTACAAAGGTTGCTGCATATTAAATCAGTACCAGAAAATGAAGCAAAAGCACAAACAAACAAAAGGACACTGACACATGTTCTGTCGAACTTTGTTAAAAGATTGACAAGCTGTATGGAAAATGGGCTTTACTGTCTCTTTTCAATTATCTTAAAAGACTAATTATGCAATGAACTGTATAAACTGGCTTATTGCCACTTTATGCACAGAAGTTAGTTTGTACATATACTTAACTCATAAAATGCAATTAAACTAATTAGGATGAACCCAGTGAAACTGATGAAACACTTTTAGTCATAAAGGCTTAGAAGCTTTGTTATTTATCAAAATGGAAAGTTATTTTATGGTGAAATTTATCTTCGGGACTTCAATCAATTTGTTAATAGTAATGAATATTTTTTTGTCTGATTTATAACCATTGGGCTCATAAAGGGGGGGGGGGGGTGGTTGGG
>JAODJU010000119.1:18608540-18621021 GCA_026776725.1 Gnathonemus echidnorhynchus
GTTAGAAGACGATTTCAAGAGCCCCTGAGATACAGGGGCCCTAAAAATTTGGAACATAATTGGATTGGTTTTGGTTGGGGGGCAGTTTGATACACGTTTATGGCACTCTGTTTGTAACTACAGAATGGATCATATATTTTGTCATAACTATGCAGTCTATAGCAAGACGTTTCAAGGTCAACTTGCAGTCAATGACATTGGTCATTGTAATTTTGAGTAATTGTGTCAAAACCAAAAACAGCAGACTCTGTTTTATCACTTTGAATATGCGCCTTCGATTAGCAGAAGTATTCCAGTTAAATGTCTACTACATTGGAAGGATACATTAGCTAGAAAATAAAATCATACAAACATTAGGCAGTGATCATGTGACAGGGTCATATGGGAAAGTAATTTGAAATTAGGACTGCTTTAATTGATATTTAATAACTTAGACAGTAGGATATTTTAGGAACAATTTATTTGACATTTTTACTCAGTAATAGAAAAACAAAGGCCACCCTAGAATTAAATCAACACCTGTAGCATTATAATATTTAAACATGTATTGAATAATTTGATTTTAACTCAGACATTCAGTTTAAAGTTTCGCCTCAGTATCCATCCATCCATTCATCCATTCATCCATCCATCCATTTGTCCTACTCAGGGTCATGGTGTATACATCCATACATAGAGGGTACAGCTGGACTCTAGATTATTCCAGATGTAATTCTATGTAGTTTTACATAAGATGAATGGAGCCAAGCGGTACCTTCAAGTTTGTATCACCTAGGCCTGACAGCAGACAGGAACAGGTTGGGTTGATTCTAGGCCTAAACGCTTCCTGAAGATCTGTACACCCTCCTCCATGTTCTCAGCAGATGGATGTAATAAATATGACGGTTATCCTTCTAGTTGTGTCAATGGATCTCATAACTGTTATCTGCTGTATATTATGTAACCTCAAGCAGCCCTTGCCACTGTGTGAATAATTTAGCTGAAGATATGGATAATGATACCAGAAATGTCTCCCAGTAACTGTAGTCTTTATAAAAGACTGTGTATAATAACAGGCCCAAATGAAATGCTCTCTGAAAAATGCACCAAATGAATGGAGTAGTGAATATGAGGTGATAGCGGAATGAAGGTTAGTTGGGTGCAGGAGAGTTCTAGGAAGCTCATGCTGTGCTCCACTGATAACAGGTCCATTTCCTCCAAGGTGTCAGGACATTGTATTCTGCCTGTTACTGGGACCCACCACGGGGCTTTTGCGTCACATGTGCGAAGCCTCAGTGGCTTGGCTGAAAATGAAAAAGAGTCATTTTAAGTTGAACTAAAGTAAGGAACGTTAAAAAGCGTTAAAAATGAGTGCAAAACTGTAAACCATTAGTGCAGTAGACATTGGCTGTGTCCGAATTCAGGAGCTCCACCATTCTAAGGCTGCATTTGAAGACCAATTGCATCACAGTGGTGCGACAAGGCTGTCTCATTTCAAAGGCTCCTTCAAATGCGGTCTAGAAATGCGTCCTTCTTTTTCTTCTCCACCTGATGGATCCTTTGCAGCCCAACATATCCGAAGAGTTATTTTGCAGAGGTAGTGTGGGTGAGTGTGTCCCGGATAGGCGATAGGAGCGGCGTGTCATGACTCAAGGGTGACTTCGGGAACAGCTGGAGATGGCTAGACCATCTCATTCGACAATGCTTTCCATTTGACCTTCGAAGGACACAGTTTACAAAGCCCACGTCATTCAATGAATGCAGCCCCTGAATTCAGACGCAGCTATAGTTAGTATAGTAGACTGTATCTTTAACAAATAGAGACTTGAACCCTGGTTTTCACAGATGTGAGGCAACTACACTAGATACAGTGTTTTTGTGCTAACTGTTGATTTTATATATATATATATATATATATATATGCATCAGACAAGACAAAAGTGCACCTCAAACTATATGGTTATTTTGCACAGGAGAGAACTAAATGCTGCGATGCACATTAAATCTTCATTCACATTTATTTTTAGTCTCTTCAGAAAAAAAGAAAGATTAATGTAATCTAATAATCCCTGGAAGATTAAGTGATCAGTGGCTTTCAGGATCAGATATTACCATTTCCTCAAGATGTTTCATTTTCTGCGGAGAGAAGAGTACAGTGACAAGGTTTATAATTATTTTCATATTCTTTAATCAGCATTTGTCTTACATTCATTTCAACAATGTAATCATAGAACGGAAATTGGCTGTTTCATGTGTCATTTGGGCACGTTAATTGGCCATACACAAAACAGTAGACACGCGATGCACATCAACACTCTGTACAGGACCATTCGATTATACTGGATGAATGTCTTTTTCTGATTAAATTTTCCCAAGGCAACAAAGGTCGATTTGTGCTGGGATTGCGGTACCCCATGACATCACAGAATAACAACTGTCAGATTTCACAGGAGGTCAATAAAAGCTCCATCCCTCATTCTCCTTATAGGAAATAATGTTATATAACATGACCATCTGGGCTCAAGATTTATTTAAAATGACAGTATAAAGTGTAATATCTTTGTAAAAGCACAGTACAAACATTCCCATCACTGAGAAGAATGCTGATGTTTCATAAATATGGAACTTTCTCACCAAGCTGGGACTTTTGGCAGGTTGAAGGCATCTCGGAATATATCAGGTTATGTTTTCAAAGTTTGTTTCTAGCACATATTGAAGCAAACCCATATCGGTTCAAAACGGTATTTTATTTTTCAATATCAGACGATCCTGTAAAATGCAGCTCTAGGTTTTAAATTTTATTAAACGAGATTACTTGAGGCTCCCCTTTGGCACAGCTACCCGGGTAAGGCTGTGCATTAAGGTGCCTCTGCATGAAAGTGCGATTTGATAAACAAATGTATTTCACTTGGGACTGTACTGTCCTTATGCCTAGAGTGGACCTTAATATGGTGACCTTAGGACATCTAGTGGTCACCGTGATATCAAGGCTCATCAACATGACAAGAATAAAAGAAAAAAATATTTCAATGGACAACTAAATTATGCCGGAGAAGTATGAGGCAACACTGCTAACTGCTGTACCACCTGCAAGGCAGGGAATAACTCAGGATGGGGTGCCAACCATTGGCGGGCACACTAATGCACCATTCACACCTAGGGGGAATCCGGAATGCCCAGAGGAAACCCCGCAATGACACAGGGAGAGCATGCACATATGGAGACAGGAGCACTGGTCCCAGTAATGTAAGACAACAGTGCTGACCACCAGTGCTGACCACCAGTGCTGACCGCCGCACCACCCTAAGAACAGTGCTGACCACCAGTGCTGACCGCCGCACCACCCTAAGAACAGTGCTGACCACTGCACCATCCTAAGAAGAGTGCTGAGCACCAGTGCTGACCGCCACACCACCCTAAGAACAGTGCTGACCGTCGCACCACCCTAAGAACAGTGCTGACCACTGCACCATCCTAAGAACAGTGCTGACCTCCAGTGCTGACCGCCGCACCACCCTAAGAACAGTGCTGATTTCCGCACCACCCTAAGTTACATAAGTAAACATTATATATGTATCTGCTGATTTTTTGTTCACGAGATAAATATAGAATTATGACAAAAACCTTTCATAACTGTTTCCTAATTCCTTATTTAAACTGTGACATACTCAGAATGTCTTGATGCAAGCTAATGTTTCCTAGAAAACAAACATTTTCACAGGGTTGCACAAATTACTCTTATTTTAAATATTGATATGCAAAAATGTAAAATGTTGTATTACTCACTTCATTTGTCTCAGTAGTTGGCAGTTAATAGTATTGTGATACATGCTGGGCCAATATTCTAAGAATCCAGCTGGGACTTTCCTAATTATTTTTTTGGCAGAGACCTGAAGTGATGTGCAGCGTTAGCCAGTCCCTGGAGCAACTGGGGCTAATGGCCCAACGGCGAAACCACTCTGCTGACCAGAGGAGTTGAACCAGTAACCTTCCGTTCCTGGGCACACCTCCCTGGCTTGATAGCTTACGGCAGTGTTTCCCAATCTGGTCCTCGTGGACCTACAGACAGTCCATGCTGGGAGCTTGGAGGCAGCGAAAATGTGGATTGTGTGGGAGGGAGCAAAAACATGTTAGAAAACACTGGCTTAGGAGTCTTGTTCTACAATAAGACAAATTTAATGGTGTAGCCAAAGCAATGAAGAATTCATTCAACAAAAAAGCCCTGTACCTCAATTACTGACACCGTTTTTCTGTATATGCCTGATTCTTTTCAGCTGTGTTGAGTGAGTAATCAAATCTAAAAATCTACAGAAACAGTGAAACACCTAAACTGTCGAATCTCAACTAAGTTGTTGAAATGTTACAAATAGTCTACTAACCCTCTGTAGGCAGAGTATCCAAATGAAGCATTACTAAAAGTAGTACGATAACACAAAATAAGTTAATGGTCCTTTAAACGGGCCTCATTCCATAATAATGAGCAAGACATTGCAAAAATGATCTTGTATTCCTGCTGTTTTTATACTCTGCTTTCTCTCATTGCAGTAACTGCTTGTAGCTGTGTCACGGGGCTTTAGCACGATCTTTTGGGGCTGCTGCTGTAATGCACTCAGCCTGCCTTGGTTCCTCCCTGTATCAGACCATAATACTACATGCAACATGGAAGAAGCAAAAGACCCACTGTGAGAAATGAAGGCAGACTAATGAGCCATAAGATTGCTGCAGGTGGCTGTTAACTGTATCGCAGAAGAAGCAGGTGCAGAGGCCTGGGACACGCTGGAGCAGGCTGTAAACAATATCCAACAGAAGGCAGGTAAAACAGCGGACAGCAGAAGGGCTACTATAACATAGTCAGGCCTTAAGCATGATGGCAAATAGCCAATGACCACGGCAGTGGAGGGTCTGGAAATGAAAGGACAAGATCATGACAAGAAACCAAAGGTAAAGCAACAATTAATGTCAGGAACCAGGAGATGTCTACAGAAAGAACACAATGCCAAAAGTGCCAAAAGTGTTGAATGAATTTACTACAACCCTGAGTGAATCTACTACAGCATACACATAAATTGTGTCCTGGTATTTCTGAAAGATTTGCTGAGGGTATATAGAGTGTGTGTTTGTGTATACACACACATATCGATACACTGCATATGGCACTGTCCCATGGTTACAGGTAGTGCTGCCACCTGCTGGCTGAGTGGACCCATAACACAAACAACTACAGCCTTCAGTTTGTTGACGGTCGCTAAATATAACAATTTAAACCTAATCGCTGGAGATTATTGTGGTCTTTTGGCCCAGAAGATGGTTCAGGGAAGTTTCCTACCTGATTAACAAGTTCTACATTCATAGAACTTCCTTGATCTGAAACGAATTTTCTTTCGTGTATTGCTGGTAAATTCTACTAAGTACAGTGCATTACAAGGTGCATTGCCTGGACATTCTTGACTTCTGTCTGCCCAACAGCTTGTAGTGGTGTATACAGCTTAAATTAGCACCAAAGAAAGCTGCAGGTTTAACATAAATCATCCATCCATATCATTGTAATCCATTAGTTCATAAAAATTGTATCCAGTGACACAGTAAGCCTGAAGTCTACTCTGGGAAGTACATCATAGATACAATGTCAATCCATCATAGGACACACGCTATGGACAATTAAGAGGGACTAATTCAACTCATAGCATGTTTTTTGATACCAAGAGGAAACCGACGTACCCATAAGAAGGGAATTCAAACTCAACACACAGGGTGCTGCCCCAGGTAGGAACAATGTATCTGAATAACATCTCTGTCAGAAGTTAGATAAGAAAACAGGGTTTTAATGTTTTGTGTGTTTTTGGAATTATTTATGATCGTGCCTGAGATAAACCAAAATTACGTGATTTGGGAAGTTTGAAATCCGATTTTTTAAAAATATTCTTATTTCAGGGGATCATCGTAATAGTGAAAATAGTGAAAAATGTATTTGGTGTAAAGGAGCTCTGATGTTACTCTGAAAAAAGAAAGTAGAATTGCCCACAATGTGAATGCACTAGGTAGAGTGGTTTAAAAATGGTAATTTCAGTATCAGTTTCAAATACATTTGTGGTTTTGTGTTGCAGAAGGTCTTTTGATCTTTACTGTTGAGGCTGTGACCTGAAACCAGCAGCGAAAACCCAGAAGAAGTAAGTGGCAATTGTTTCTGTTAAAATTTGGGTTAACACAGGAGTGAATAAGGGATTCCTAACAAAGAAGTAAAAACATATTAGCTCCCTTTGCAGACTAGCAGACAATAATGACTGATTGCTTCTCCCGTATTAATATATGCACGGCTGTCCATTAACCAAAATGTTACATAGTTCCCAAAAAGAATGGCAAATCAGTAAAAAAGGTTTAAATCAGGTTTCTAGTTTCGATAGCTATTCCAACTCCAAAAAATGTTACTTCTCAGATTTTTCAATGAGTAGAAACCACCCAGGAGCACAGGAGCCAGAGAGGATGGAGGAAACATGTACAACCATACTTAATTTGGCTTCTGTTTACGACATGTGTAGCTGTACATCTCTGTTTCTTGCTTAGCTTCATGCTACTTCCTTGTAACGTTCCTTGTAAGAAGTATTCTAACACAAATGTTCCATGTACCCAAACCCAGAGTCCTGCCAGGGCATTTACTGCATGAAACCGTACCTGACCCCCACCTTTCAGTCCACAGGATGGCTTCACTTGATGATTTTGAACTGAGCCTGGCTAGATTACACAGCTGGCCCGGCCACCAGATGCTTACTGGTAAGCACCACCCTTCCCCCCCCAGGGGTGGGTCCCTGTAACCCTATTCCAGGGCAATAATTCTTTAGTACCTTCCGTGGGGGGCTTTGTTGAATCATAGTTTGCTTGTCTTCTCCCCATAGACTTGCTCTCCAAAGGAAGTGCTACTAGGAGATCAAGCTACTGGCATAGCTCTGTGGATTACCGAAACATTCACGCCCGTCCAGCACGCTAAAGTTACGATCCTCAGGGATACAAATGACATGATGTCTAATAGCAACAGCTTAATGACTGCAACCGAAAGGTAATTAGAGTACACGCAAATGGCCCTTCGTCGCGTAATCCAGAGGGTGTAGAATAAAGAGGACAGGAAACTGGATTATGCAAGATCGGAAAACATGCCGTGATTTCCTGCATACCTAAATGCAATAAATAAGGCGTAGTACAAATCCTCTCTAACATGTTTTCAGGCTAATTATGGATAAGAACATAATTAATAAATAGGAGGTCCATGCGTTAGATGTATTTTGACCATAGAAACTCCAGTCTTTCGCCAAAGATCACATAACATGCACTTTGACAGCATTATATTGTCGTACATTTTGATGTATTATTGATTAGAATCACTGCAGCATCGGCATCCTGTAAGCTACACCACAATTGTTGCGCCAATCACATTATTCTTTGTATTTAGAGTATGATCACAACTTATTTTGTTCCATCTGGGATTGTAAATTATACTGTACATTGTCATTTCATTACAGCATTACTTTAACTGTTTCTCAAGAGGACGCTACAGCACCATAAAACAGCCACCCCCAGTTCGATGTGGTACACTGTACTCCACTGTCAGGAAAGATGCGCTCACGGCGCTATACGCCTTCGGACAATTTCATTGGCTGGCCCGTTGTCTTGGAATTTCGGGAAACCTTCTGGTTGGTTTAATTAGCCTTCAATCAAATCTGGGAGTATTTGCTTGTGGCAAAGAAATGAAATGTAGTACTCCAGGATAAGCCGTCGTTTGGAAGGCTGAGTGGGAAAGGGAAATAGATGTTAGCTGTATGTAACGTTTTAGGTTCTGAATATTCTGTAGCGGCGCTCCACCGGAAGGGATTAAAGTAATTAACGGTATCTGCCCGTTTGAGAAGGGGGATTTTATTGGGTGTGAAGCGTACACGTTCATTCAAGAGGAGGACGGCGTACATTGGCTATTGTTCTGGTGTTTTCCTGTGCACATTTTCTTTCCCGAGCTATATGGCTACGAATGTCGAGCCTATCTACGGACTTTCTGAAGATGAAGTAAGTGATTTCCTGTCGCGTTTCCCCCCAGCTTGTGTTATACGCCTTCCTTGCCAGTGAAAGGTATCTAAATTAAAAGTTAGATAGGTAGTCACCTGGCATGCTTTTGGAAAGCTGTCAGACTGGGAGGCCACGGCTAGCTAAGCTAAGGTAGCTACCAGCACCAGCGTCCACTATTCAGTCTTTGCCTTGTTCCTTTGAAAAACCAGCTAACTTGCTGTAATGCTGGTTTTCCCGGTGTCGTGGCTGTAGTATAACGACCTATCCCTCTTTACGTCTGTGTACAAACGTACATAAATAAGCTTATGTTTATAGTTGGGTGGCTAATGTAAATGACAAGTTAAATCTTAGCTTAAACAAAAACTGCCTCTTTGTAGTAAAACGGTTTCATGCTGAACTTATTAGATAATCTTGTCTCGCGGTTTAACATGCCAAGTGTAATTGTCCCCTGGGCCTAGCTAATAGAACAGGTTTGTGTGTAAGCAAACAGTGATTTAATATCTAAATGACACAATTGGCTGGATATGTGAATGGTGTTACGTATTTAACCCTGTTATCCAGAGATTGCCGAACCGACCCCTTGTTCCCTTTGCTCTCTTCATCGTTTATATGTTGGTCTGCTCTTCGCGTAGATGCGTCGGAGGACCATGTCGACATATTACAGTAATACTTGACGCCTAGTTCACAGTATATATGTCGTTTCCGCATGGTGTATCGTTAATATTTTGAACACCCTTTCTTTATACCGCGCGATTTATTAATATAGTGTATATCAGGGTGTAGTGTGTGGCTGAGTTGTTATGGGATTCTTTTTTGGTGTAAAAAGGCAGTGTCGGCAGGTTTCTGTAATGGGGTGGAGATCGATTACATATCGGAGGGCAAATAAGGCAGAAATCCTGTCGTTACATGTAGGATTTCTAGCAGTGACGTATTCTTTACCAAAGAACACGTTATTGTAGTTTATCGAGAAAGAGAGAAGTTAAAACTGATTAATAAATAACTGCAAACACTTACTAAAAATTCTATAACAAATAGAAGGGACACATTACCAGGACTGGCTTAGTGCCCGACTGGTGTGAACATTGTATTGAGAAGTTAGCAGCTATGCTGATTATTGTACATGATAAATACAATTGTAACCTAAAAATACAGGAAAGAAATTTCGTTGTAAGGTGTGGTCTTTAGAATACAAGTAAACACAATATACACTCAACCCTAAATGTTTATTTTTTTCCTGTTTCACAAACTATAAGAACTTCTGTCATTGAACTCATAATCTCCATCCATCCATTATAAAGCTTATCTAATTGTAATTTTGGTGATGTCATGACACACAAAGTGTAATACAGGACACACAGGTTTTTTGTTTCAGGGGACTCTGTTGCTGGTTATCAGTGTTGTGGTTCATCATTTTTTTTTTTTTTACTTAACTGATTTTTCTGGACAGACTACATTTTTTGGTGGGGGGCGGGGGGGGGGGCGGTGAATGTTACCATGATTTAATGGCAAAAAAGCATTTAACACAGTCAGACCGAGTCAACATAAGTTGAAATTAAAAATCATTTAAATGTTCTGGATATTATTGAGAAAGGTAACTGCCTGATTATGACAAAATCATAATCATAATTGGGGGCAGCGTGTGGCTCAGTGGGCTAAGCCTGTGTTCCTGTAATCACAAGGTCACCGGTTCAAACCCAGCCTCAGCACGTCTGCGGGTCCTTGAGCAAGACCCTTAACCCCCAGCTCCCTGGGCGCCCCAACGGGTGGCAGCCCTTCGCGGACAACTTCCTCTACAAAGAGCAAGTTGAGGGAGGCGTAAAAGCAATTTCCCCATGGGGATCAATAAAGTGTCAATTATTAAAAGAATGTTGGAGGGTGGTATAATACAAAGTATTAGTAAAAGTAAATCTGGGCTGAATTCATGGAGTTACTATGGTGATCATAATGTTTTTAATTCATTTCATTAGTATGTTGTGTTTGTTCTCAAAAGCACCTCTGATTTATGTGCAGCATGAGTTTAGAGTTTAGAATTTAGAGATCAGTGATCACAGGCAGGTAACACACCAAAGCACACACCACAGACACAAAATGTGTCCTCTGCATTTAACACATATGTGACATCGTGACATAGCAGGGGGCAGCTAATTCAGCGCCCGGGTAGCAGTGCTTGGGGGCGGTAGCTTGCTCAGGGTTCCTCAGTGGTGCCTTGCTGGTCAGGGATTCGAACCAGCAATCTTTCAATCATTAAAGACACCACTGCCTGCAAGTTTCACCTTTTGTAGTACTTTAAAAATATTAGTGATGAGAAATTTATTTGATTACAGTTTAAATGGACAATAAGTTTGCAAATGATACAATTACAAGCAATGTGATTAACATTAAAGTAGAAATACATTACAGAAATGAACACAGTAAACCTGGAATAACACAAAATGCATACTAGTCATGTGATCTTGGGCATGTGTTTGTATAAAAACTGAACATAATTATAATAGCAGGAGTATATTGAAGTGTGTTGTAAGAGCAATTAATCTATATGGACTTTCACCTCTGCTATAGTATAGATGTTAATGTCTTTTTCACATGTTCTGATAAAGTGTGTGTATGTGAGCTGTTCACAAGATCTATTAAATATTTTGCAATCAGTCCTCTTTTTTATGAAAGAATCCAATTTTGAAGTACATTCAGATAGACATAAAAGTCTATAAGTACAGTACTGATATTGGAATAGTTGTGGTACAGTATGACAGTCTTATTTTAATTACTCAGATACAAAATGGGCTGAAGTATTAGGTAATGACAGCCTGGAAATTTTCCCGATTATGTCATCATCAAAGCAGCCAAGTTGCATTTCAGAAATTTCCCTCTGGATGCCCATATATCCAGTTTCTTTTGCTCAGCATTCAATTCAGTCAGCATTAGTCACATGTCTAAATTCTCAGTTATTAATTACTTAGGGAGAATCTGTACAAAATGAGCTTGTTTGTAAATGTAGAGTACATACTCTGTCAGTACACATAATATGACCTTTTTTTTTACAGACTGATAATTTAATCTTGCTGATTTGCATACAAAAAGAAGCTGACAAAAATCTGACAGTGTGAATACACCAGCATGTACACATTCATTCATTTACTTATAACAAAATAACAAACAAGCTAAAAAATCTTTATAAATGGCTCTCCCATTTCCAATTAGTGCTAGATTGTACTAGTAAAACTAGAACACTCAAAATTCTACTTCAAAGTGATGTAGTAACATAAATGCTCCCGGTCACAGCAAATAATGACAATCCTGCTTAATGTAGCATTACAGTAAAACAACATACAGACCAACAGAAATCTAAATTCCACTTAAAATTGGTGTAGCATTTTAACTTACTTTTAAAAGACTTTTCATGATTATCCTCCAGTGTGTGTTGCTTTGGTTCAGCTTTTGCCTGAGTTAGCTGAGTGAACTCGTGGTATTCTGCTAAGTGTTTATTTTTTAGGTGCAGTATCAAATCAGCAGTATTGAACAACTCTGACTACCACCTCGCGAAATGCTGGGATTGCAGACAAGTGGCAGCTGGACTGCTTTCATTTTTTAATTTAAAGGCTTAGTGAACTATTAATTAATTAATATTACTACATACATTCAATTTGGTTTGTTTTGAAAGCACAAAAATTGTGATCTGTATCGTGGACCGTGATTGTAACCAAAAATATTGTGATATGACATTGTGGCCATGTCGCTCATTTCTACTAGGAATCTTGTGTAAAGCTCTCAGAAGAATTTCAAAAGAACAGACAGACACTGATATTCAGACATTCAGCTCTTACATATTCAGGGCTCACAAAATTTCTAAATCCCTGGTTGCCCTTCAGGCAGGCATTCTTCAGAAATTGGTAGCCCAAAATGAATTTTGACTATGCCAAAATTAAGGAAAAGGCATTTTTTTAATGTACATATACTCCAAAAAGGAAGAAGAGGAAAATGTTTAAAAATTTGATGTGGAAACAATTCTTAAGTTTGGCAGACCAGCTACTATGACAGAAGCTACATTAACTGGCACCAGCAGCAAACTTGGGACACAGCAGTTTGTCAGCATCACGTGCATCAATAGATGAATGTTTAAAGAAATAACTACACGGACAATTCCTGCAGCCACAAATCCAGGGCTAAAATAAATCGATCAACATTTTGCCTTTAAAACGCATGTGTGATCAAAACAGATTTGTTGTAACAACAACACAGAGCAATATACTTTGAAAATGATATAGTGATAATATATAATAAATGAAAAACAATTAGAATGAGATTTATACTTGTGCTTACCCATGAATTTACCTAAATATTTCATCCTCATATTTAAGTCCACAGTATTTGTACCAGAGCATGTGAGCGAGGAGCGGAGCGGGCGGAATTTGGTCAGAGCGCGGAGCGGTTTCTTAATTAAGGCTGGAGCGGTCGCTTT
>JAODJU010000119.1:18627400-18637929 GCA_026776725.1 Gnathonemus echidnorhynchus
TGATATGGAACTGTAATGCGGTCAAGAGAGCTGCCTGGAACTACGTTCGCCGTGCGTTTCCCTGAAAATAATTGCACGCCTCAGAACGTTCGTCAGCCAATCAGATTCAAGCATTCAACGGTCCCGTAGTATAATAAACTATATTTTTCACATCATGGCATTTTGAATGTATCACTATAATATTTTTTTCTTATTCTTACTGTATTTCTGGGTCGACTTCTCCCTTGCTCTTAAGCCAAAAAGAAGACCTGTAGCTGCTTGTCGCGTATTCTCCCATCAGCTTAAGTGTGGGGTTTAAGTGCACTTACGCTAAATAAGCGCTTTGGGTGGATAAACACCAACATATTGCTGGGTTGCAAGTAAATGACCATTAAACACAATGAGTCATTTTGACAAACTCATTACTGTAACATCAATTTTCTCGATAGACTCTGTTGTCTAAAATTTTGGTTTTGTCTCAGTTATAGTGAATCGGCTGTGGAGTAAAACTATTGTGAATAAAAACAATTGAAGAGTTGAGCATACATCGTAACATAATATTTGAATGTCTATTGTTGGTTGCTAGCAGTAAAGTTTTTAAATATTTAATTTGCATCTAGTTTTCTATTTGATCTTAAAACTCCAAGGGTAGTGCCTTTTTGGGGGAAATGGTTGAGGGATCATTAAATCAAAGTGAATATATTGCATAATTTAAATATGCCTAATAAGTTCAGGTAATGTCAATTGCTCTGCACAAAATTAAAAATAAAATAAAACTATTTTGTTGGCCCATTTCATGTTTAGTCAAAGGATTTTCAGTAGCTTAGCAGCTACTGCCGTGTTTTCATTTTCCAAATAAAAGGGTTTATGCAGTTTCAATTAAGTTCACGATATAAATGAAATAGTCGGTGTTCCTCGTTTTGCTTGTTGCCGAAATCATCAAGAGCCTAACTCCCTTGATGCATTGACCATACTTCTTGCTCGACCACGCCTTCTTTTTCCAGTCAATTGCGGTAGGCGTGTCCATGATGATGATGGGAGAATGCACTTAATCCAAATGTGTGTAACTTTTTAAGTGCTTTTTTTGACTTTAGTGCTTGATGGGAAGATTGACCCCATAGTGCATATTCAGATGTTTCAGCATTCAGTAAGTTTAAGAGCACCTTGGTGTTTATACCAAATATTTCACATCTTATTACGATAATGGAGAGTTTATAGTTGTGCGCTTGCGGTGTTTGAACTTCGAGCAGATGTTGCACTGCAAATGTCTGGAATCTTCAAATTGCTGCAGTTTTTTGAGTTATGTTTGTTTCTTTTCGTATTCTAAAGTAGGTCAATAGTTCATCACTCATACACTACCAATGATGTGTAGTTTTGCTCCGATGTAAACCAAATTGTCTCTCTTCAGAATGATCCGCTGAATTGATTTTTGGTGAATATATGTTTTAAAGTAAGCCTTCATACCCTGCACCTGTGTGTGGTGTGGATGAGAAGAATCCCTAAGTGTGGTTCTTAAGTATGATACACAGAAATGGTTGTTTGTCAGTAGTGATCAGGAACGAGATGCTCTTAATTCCCTTTACAGTGGCATTTTACATTACTATTAGGCTGGTGCAGGGATTTTCAGTCCAGTTTCTAGCAGCAAAGTACGTGCTTGCTTTTGTTCCAAATGAAGTAGCTTTGATTGCATATTTGTCCTACTGAGTCAAATGTAAACAAAACATTTTTTGATTTGGTTCTAATACTTAGGTTTAACTTATTTTAAAATGTAAGTCTTAAAATAAGGTACTGCCTGTTAAGTGTTTTTTATAAGAATAAGCTATTTTCTAAGTAGAATCAGTGCATAGAAAAGAAATAATAAATTTGGAGTACTTTTTAATAAAAAGGACATTGTTGGGTTTGTTTGGTGGTGGTATTGCACACATATACCATGCATTATGGCAATTGTGGTCAACGTATTCATTTATTTATTTTATGTGGTTACCAGTATGTATATAGGTGGTGTTCAAGGAGTTTGTGAAATGCTGTGACCTTGATCAGGTCTGATACAGTCTTGGGTAGGAGGTCCAAATCTTCAAATAGTTTAATTGGTTGGCAGTAGAGTGTTAACAGGAAGGGTGAGGCAATAATGATTTGAGAGCTCAATTTGTGCAGTAGTGATCCGTCAGATTTGAAGAGATTTGAAGTTTTCAGTATCTGATTGCCAGTTTTACAGTAATTGTGATAAATTAGATTTTTTTTTTTTTGCACAATATACATAGTTAAATGAGTTTATGTTACAAAAGCTTTTAGTTTATAGCTATGCATAGTTAAAATGACATTTTCCAATGATTTTTTTAAGTATGGGAGACATTATGGGTCTATTGCGCCTGTAGCTTCCAGGAGATGCTCTGGACCCCCACAACAATGCATAGGACAAGCGGGTATAGAAAATGGGTGAATGAGTTATAGGAATGTCTTTGATGCCCCTTCTGAAAAATGTAGTTCTCCAGATTTTATTCTTATTCAGATTTTATATAAGGCAAAATAAAACAATAAACATGTTATTTTTTTCTCAACATTTGGTTTTTAAACAGTTGTGTTTTTAAAATCTCCCTAGTCAAACAGTAGAGATATTAAATATAAAACTTTATTATGTCGTCTTGAGGTGATGATCCATTCATCTCCCTAGAGAGGTTACCAGTCCATCACCAAGAGGTGCTTACTAATTTTGTTTTTCTGCTGTTAAAATGAGGTATTTCAGTAAGAATAAGTTTCTAGTTTGGAAACCTGGGTTGCTGAAATTGCCTTAGGCTTGAAAAGAATAAGAACAAAAATAGCTAATAGCTAAAGAATAGCTACTATCGTAAAGAGCGCATTATTTTGTTTGGCGAGTTGAGTGTATGTATGTTTCTCTAGTTTTGCTTTGAGTTTTGTTTTAGTGTAAATGGAGAAATGGGTATTTGTGTGTCCGATGATGAACTGGCATCCCATCCAGGGTGTTTCCAACACCAGAGCAGATAAGGACTTTTCTGGCCACACTGGGGTTTTCTTTTGGATCTCAACAATAAAGGCCCTTTGTGATACATAAGCAAGAGATTGGTCTCCCTGGTAACACTGGCTTAAATCGAGAGCTTCATTCTCTCATTGCTACTTATTTGAGATGAAATGAGAAATATTAAGGTCTTTTCTGCATTGTTTTACGTGTTTAATGAGAGGAGAAAAAAACATTTTCTGATACTATGTAGTTGCTAGTTAGTAGTTTTGCAGCTTATAAATGAAAAGAATGTAACAGTATGACAGTTATGCTAATTAGTTACTGTATTAAATCACTAGTTGGCAGTGGTTTGGTACCTCCTGTTAATTATAATAAAATAATTTAATTAAAATGGCAATATTGTGATATTATAGACCCATTAGATATCTTCTGAGTCAGTGTTCCTCGACCCAGTTCTCAGGGACCCCGTAGGAACGAAAATGTGGACCGTCTGGATGTCCCCGAGGATCAGGTTGAGAAACACTGATCTAAGTTACTATGGAGCGATATTTTAATTCCAAAACCTGATGATAAATAAATAAAAAAATAAAAAAATAATGATTTAAACGTTGCGTCGTAAGACCTATTTTGCATATGACTAAGACAATATGAGAGAAGTTCTTCAGGTAATGATGGAAATACTGGGTGGAGCTCAACATGACATGCGTAAGCAAAACAAAGGATTATTTGTTCTTGCCAGCTTGATTCTTTGTTTACTAGCACTGCTGTGACTGTTCACCTGTGTCATGTCAATGGTACATCAATGTAACATTTGTTACAGAAGAGGCAAATGCAGTAGTTTCCTCCCTTTAAGTATCATTTCATTATTCTGTAATCTACTGAGCCACGATGCTCAGCAAAAGACATGAGTAGTTCTGTGTCTGTGAAAATCACAGTTGTGAAATACAGTGGGGCATTCTGTTGGTGCAGTCAAGAAGAATTAGCACAGATCCAGTTAGTGGCAGCAGAAACGGGGATGTTAATTGGCTGTTCGCCAGCCTTAGTCTCTGTCCTTCACTATTTCCTTTCCTTCGGCTGATTATGAATGGACACTGAGCTAATGCAAAAGAAGGGGAGAAAAACATGCTTTAAAGGCACAGAGTCCCAAGGGGCTTGGTTTGAGAGTCCTATTTTAGATTTGTCATATTTAAAGAACTATTGTTAATTCTTGACTCTATTTTTAGTCAGTTTATCTAGAGACTGCAGCACCTTTGTTAGTGTATGAACCTATGTGCTAGTGTAAGCACTTAAAAAAAAATGTCCTAAACTGAAGATTGGCTTTTTTAGTATGCTAGTATTTTTAATGGTTGCAAGTGTTTTTACGCTGCCAGTTTATTGATGTTGATGAAGTCATGCAGTTGCACATGGGGGTATGACCTCACCCGTATTGTTTTCACTCCTGATAAATTGTGCTTTGTAAGCATGGCTCACCTCAGCCTGGTGGTGGAGACCCTCTCTGTCATTCACATAGTTTCTAGGAAGTTCATGTAGAGGACACTTGATGATCATTTTTTTTCCCAAGCAGATTTTAAAAAGTGTAATTGAGTTACTAATTAAATGTGTATTTATGCTTATTTGTTTGTTGCTACAGTGACCCCTATGTCAAGCTCTCCCTCTACGTGGCAGATGAAAATCGTGAACTTGCCTTAGTCCAGACCAAAACCATTAAAAAGGTAAGATGCATTATGGGAAAAATTCAGGTTTCTGTTCCATAAGCCCCTCCTAGTTGTGATCAGCTGACTGGTTAGTTTTGATTAAATGTTAATATTTTCTTTTTCTCCAGTTACTGTTTCCACTTTAATGTGTAGTTTCCATTTGAATACTTGTCAGAAATATAGCAAAATATAACAATGATTATAGATATTTTCAAGCATAGCTTCTAATAATTGGACCTATTTGTAGTATATCCACATTCGCTAGGGGGAGCACTATATCAGCAGACCGCTCTAGGGTTTTTAAAACGGGGTAGTAGCATTTCTTGTCCATGCATTTCTCAGTTTGTATATGTTACCTTTATTTATGCTGTCCATGGGCAGATGGTGAAACCAAAATTGCAGATGACTCAAAATTAGTCCTGTGATTAATTACCAGAACCAGTACCAGTAAAATGTAAAATGCATTTTGCTTGATGGAACACTGGTGTTTAGTGTCCGTCTTGCTTAGGTAGCAGGTCTCCACTCCAAAACACAAGAGTTTTTTCAAAACTTTTGAATATTGTTTATGAATATGCTTTTATTGTATTGTTTTTCAGTATGGATAGAAAAATTCTTACCATTTTACCTGCAAGAATGTGAGTTTGCAGTGTTTTAAAGACAAGAGTACCATATTCAAGTTCAGTAATTGTAGTTATCATAATTATTAATTTTAACTTAATGATACATTTGTATCATTAAGCTACAACCTGAATTAATGGCACCGCAGAAAGGTAATAAAGCAATGGGTAGTTTCTTTGGGCGACGTTTAGCTAAAAGGCTTAAAACTGAGATGTATCTAAAGAATTTGGGAACCTTTGGTTAATATTTACCACATTTGCAAAAAGTGACACTACTATGAACAACTGAAGGTGTGGCCTACATTTATTATTCAGTTTTTTATATTTTGCAAATGCAGCTGACAAGTAGAGAAATATAAGGAAATTGAGCTTCCTATATATAATTATTATTAATTATAAATGGCTCTGTCCTAAAACTGACAAGTGTAAATTGCATGGTTTGTTGTAAAAGCATGGTTGATTGTGTATATTCACTTCTCTATACTGTCAAACTCATTTTGGTAGTAGGCAGCAGGTAAAATGTATGTCGTCTTATCTTCCAGACACTGAATCCAAAATGGAATGAGGAGTTCTATTTCAGAGTGAGTAACATACCTTGATTTTGTTACTTGTATTAAACCCAGGGTAATGTTTAATGTTACCTTTAAAGATGTTTATGATAATGAAACTAAAGGTGTACACTTTTATACAATATTTCATGCTAAATGTGAAGATATATCAATGATTTCCATGAACCTGTTTCCGTAAGTGGCCATCTGTGATAATTTGCGATGTCCTCGCAGGTCTGTCCCCGGAATCATAGGCTGCTCTTTGAGGTGTTTGATGAAAACAGACTGGTAAGTTTTCATGTTTATGAATTAATTATTGGAAAGCAAATAAAGCCGTTTTCATTTTTGCTGCAGTTTCTGTCTGGAAATTGACCTGGTTTGCTGAAAGAAATTGACCTCAATTTTCAATCAAAAATTATTTGATTTTAAAGAATCGAAAATTAAAAAATTGGCTTGATCAGGTTGGAGAGACTTTATTCTGGTAATATCTGCACTTGCCCCTCTCTCAATCTCAGTAGCTTACTAGCATAGATGCACATTTCAATGAGTTGTTTTTGCCTCAGAATGAAATGATGTCCAGATCTAACTAGTTCTATAGTAAACAAAATACGCTACTGTAGTTCATTTCAGCAAATTTTTTTAAAATTTGAAATCATGGTGTTTGATTCATTTTAATGGTTTGATATTTTACAGTAACTTTACTATACATGAACTGTGTAACCCAAAAGGTTACGGATTTTTAAATACAGACTGTTTGACTGCAGTAAGAGAAGAAATGTTGCATTCAGTTTACCTTGGAGGTCAGAAGTCGTAACTGGGAATAATGTCACACCAGAGTTAAGTGTTCCAGTACAGGTTGGAAAGCCATTTTGCAATAACAGCACTAGCCAGGTTCATTGTTAGCCATAGTTAGCAATACCAATTGATAACACGTTTGCATATACAAACAATTACGACCAATTTGAGACACAAAACATAAGTGCTAATAAACAGTATATAACCACAGCTTTCACTTCTGTTGATGAAGCATGCCCTGTCTTGAATTTTTAGGTCAGGGTTGTAGAGGTTCCTCTCACTTTCCGAGGTAGAACTCCGATTTTGGGGAACATTCCAGGTGAAATGAAATGCACCAGAAGCAACTGAGGCCAGGTCCTTTGCCATTCAGTGGGCAGTGTGGGAAATTAAAAACATTTTCAACTAGCCCCAGAATTTTTTTCCCCACCAACTGTAACACCTGACCTTTCTGATTGAGTGGAAGATGCCTCAACTCATGTAATATCAACTGATATATAAAGTATGTTTTCTCTGTGTGAACCGGGGAAGATTGTCCCAGCTCTCCACGGGAGTTTAATTTGAAGACAAAGCGTGTATTTCTGTGCTCAGTTTGCCCACCTGTTCATACCCTGTGGGTTCCAGGTATAATATAATATACTCTGGTATAATATACCCTGTGGGTTCCAGGTATAATATACCCTGTGGGTAAATAATCCCCAGATCCACCCTGCAATCCCTCTGCCCAGTGGATCTGTTTGCTGTCTGGAAGCTCAGCTATCCCCACATTTAGATCATAGGAATTTGCCTTGTTGGCTCTTTTCATCAATGTTACATATTGTCTCTGTCACTTTTTAGCATTCTTTCACTGAATTCTAGTGTAACATTAAGTACATTTGAATGCTGAGTTGTGTGATGATTTAGAGATTTTAACAAAAATAAAGTTCTTGGATGTTTATCTTTATTTATCTTGTATTATGGTTTGATCAGTTGGCATTTTTTTCCTCTTACCTTTTTCTTTTAACTTGTTCTGAGCCATCATCTTGATATCATCAGTTTTCTACCTAAAGCTTCGGCAGTCTAAGATCAAGTTCTCTTTGTTGTCAAGTAACTTTTTATCACAAAGCTGGGTATGCATATCTGTACCTGATAAGCTTGCAGTTTTACTTCTGCCTTAAGGTCAAATAATATTGCTGTGTATAGAACACTTGGATTCTGGAATGATTCATCGTTGACATTTTTGTTGTTTTGATCAGTTCCTCTTCACATTTATGGATAGAAGAGATATACTGTCTGCAAAAAGAAATGACGAGAAGGCTTGTCTTTTTTTTTTTTTTTATTATTCTTGGCACAGAATTGCCACCTCACTGAAAGACCTCTTAGAAAGCAGAAGCTGATGAGATCCTACTTTTTTTCTTTTTGTGAGTAAGATTAGAAAAAAATACAGTGCAGTGTCCCACAAAGACCTAATAGCTTAATGAGCTGCTGGCATTTTATTAGTTTTTTTTCTTTCTTTCCCAACCTCTTAGTGTTTGCTTCAGACTTGATGTATGTAGCATGTGTTTTCCAGGCAACTGCTGTCATGTACCTGAAAATCAGTCAAAGATTTTATTTTTCAGCTGCAGTATTTCAGCTTTAATTCTGTATTCAGAAAAGGACTGATTCAGATAATATTTTTCATTCTAATGATACTCTTGCTGATATGGAGAAATTGGTAGCCTTGATATTTTTTGTGTTTATTACCCACACAAAAGCACCTAAAGGGTTTAATTCACTATAATTTCTAATATTTTGGTTCTGTGTATAATTTCTGTGTATGAAATATAATTTAATTTATATTTGCTAGTGTATATATATATATTGTTTGTCTTGGTGAACATGCTACTTTGATTACTTACTGCAATCAGAAATATTAAATGATCTATCCAAGATGTATTTATGGTTTTCTTCAGTAAGAGTGTAATAAGGAAATATTAAATTATGAAATCTGCTGTATGGAAAAACTGAATATTGCTTTGAAACATTGACAGCATTTGCATTTAAGTATTTGTTTCTGTGTGAATTTGCCACCTGATGAAGAATTCTGTGCCAAGAATAAGCTTTTTTTTGGCAGTGCGGGATGAGGCCACGTCAGAAGCAAACTACAGTGCTCCCAGAAAGTCTTGGGTGGCTTGTTTAATTCTGCAAAAATGTGCAGATTTATTGGCTTCATAACAAAAGTCTATTGACAAGCAGTGTTAACATATCTGCACATATTTCCCTCACAGACATTTTCTTTTTATTAAGTGCCATAATTTTTTTGACAGACCTCATTTAGTTCTGTTCTTGCCATTTTGCTATTAACTGCAATTGTAGTCATTGGTTCGGAAAGGGATACTAAACAGAAATGTTTGGCTTATTATGTTACTAATTAAAATGCATCCAATGAGACTGCTTGTCAATGAACTTTTTAACTCTGAGCATCTCTTTTAGAACAACAATTTGGGTTTCAATTTATTACTATTTTAAATGAATGTTTAACTACTGGCTATTTCTAATATATATACAGTCACTTTCGCGAGGTTAGGTTCCAAAACCCGTCGAAAATGAGGAGGATTCGCGGATGTTTGGAAGTCATTTAAAATGGCAATATGTGCTTATTTCTATAGTTTAAGCCCTAAATATGACCCCAATCATGCTCCCAAAACACTTTAATTTAAAAGTTAGCTTAATACATTACCTTATAAAACAAAAAAACAAAAAACAAATGTTGGATGTAAAAATAGAGTACAGTATCGCCAAAGGATATTTGTCACAGTAGCACATTTACAGTACAGTATGAAAATGTTACCCCTACTAATTCATAGAACACAGCATTGGCTGCCGTTTTCTTTTGCATTCACAGTAAGGTAAAATGAGTAAACGAACAGGACTGTAAACTTATTGACAGAAGTTATATATGTAACCAAGATACAATTCAATAAAATACGTAAAGGAAACGTATTATATGTACAGGGTACAAGTATTCACTCAATTAAAAATTAGGTAAAGATGTACAGAAATAATAAGCTGTAAAAATACTATGTGTGCGCTAACCACGAAAAAGAGAGAACAAAAATACATAAACACATTAAAAATATTTAATAAAAAACAGCAGTATGGGTACTCACCAATGATGAATATTGATTTAAGATAATGATGAGGAGTTAAAGCTCCTCAGAGTCTCTTCAGCTGTGCGTTGAATTTATGTTGACGTGTATAGTATAGTTATAGTAAATTAACTATTTTCTAATATTTATGTAACCATTAGGGTTACAAAGGAAATAAACGTTGCAAATGGGATTCGCATCTTGTAAAGGTACAGTACAGTATATACATAAAAAGGAACGTTTCCTTAAGAAAGCCACGCTTTTTAAAGGGATTTTTAAATTGATTTATATTGTATGTCTTGAACTTTCCCCAAAAACACAGTAGAATCTTCATTAACTATTTTTTTCTTACCAGTTTTACATTTAATAGCCTGAAAACGTATAAATTACTAAAAAAATTAAACATAAACACTTCTATTGGGCTTTTCGAGGATTTCGCAGATGTGTGAAAAAATTGTGGATGCAAATAAATTCGGGTCCAATGAAATTTTTGCAGATCTGTGAATTTGCAAGTCACGAAGTGTGAATGCACGAGGGCTTACTGTATATATTAGAGATATATTATACAGTAAACAAATTAATAAAATAATGATTCTTGTGTTACAAAAAAATTTGCGATATTTTTACTGAATTACGCAAGTGTCCCAAGACTGCCTGTGAGCACTATAAACTGTGAGCTGAATGGAGTCTAAAAATGGGTCCTTCCAAGAGTCACAATCTGGGCTGGATTTGCTCTCCCTCACTGTTTCAAAACATATCATTGGCTAATGATAAGGTTGGCCCCTCTGTACGAATTATGGCCTCTCTTATTCCCC
>JAODJU010000119.1:18638029-18649908 GCA_026776725.1 Gnathonemus echidnorhynchus
ATGTTTGGCCATCGTCGTCTGCTCCTTTTTCTTCTGTAAAGACAGTCTGACACTGGGGGAGCAGCAGAACAGAGCTTCCACTGTGGCTGTGGATCTGAAAGGCCAGTTTATTGCCGGCTCTTTTAATTCAGCCGCATTGCATTTAATGAGCTCATATACATGCAGGGACAGTATTGGCTTTTCTCACCTCCAGTTCTAGCGTTTTGTCTCTTAAAACAGCGGGCATCTTTTAGATTCCTGTTGCTTGTTGTTTTCTGGTTTAGAACCTTGCTGTTTATTTGTTAAAGCTTGTTAAAGCACGAGGACTTAAACCTGCTTTAACAGAAGTGCATCTCATCAATGTAGAAACGAATTAGTTCATTCATATGCTTAAAAGCCTGGTCTTTGTTCTGAAGCTGGGCCGCTTACACTATGGTCAGATACACTAGGAAATGTGACCGTAAGAAGGGTGACTTGGACTGTCTCCCCAGCAGATAGGTTGTGTGCTTAGATTTATGGCCGTGTCGGGCTTTGGCCACTTGACTCAGCTGTGCGAACTCTCTCCCTCCCGCGGGGGCCGCGCCGTCCTGATGGATAAGGAGCAGCTGAGAGGTGCCGTTTCAGCCTGGCACTGTTTTAAACGGGGGAAACTCTTTCTCGCGTCACGAGTCAGCAGCACCCTGCCCTCACCTCAGTGTGTCGGATCACTGGGTGTCCTTACCCAGTCATGTCCGGAATGCTGCTTGTCACTTAGGCTATTTCTGCTGTCTGTCGCTGTCGGCCCGTAGTGCCAGTGGTCGGCTGTATACTTCTTGATTTCCCTCTCCTCGGGCTCTCTCTCCCTTCTTCAGTTAGCAGTTTGGAGTTTTCAACTCCCTTGGCAGCGTTGTTCTTGTTATTGTTTTGTGGGCTCCTCTTCGCCCACCCCCCCCGTCCCGTTCGCTGAGCGAGGGAGGGTAAGCGAGAGAGAGCAAGGGAAGAGAAGTGGAATCCACAGGACAGGGAGTTGGGGAGAGTGAGACCTGGAAATGTCTCACCGTCTACGGCTCTACTTCGGCGCTGGCCGCAGTAACACGGCCCCCGAGATCGAGGAACTTGACGGTGAGGCTCAGGATGACGCCATCATGACGTTCCACATGCTGCCAGGCCGTAGGGGCCTGCCATCCTTCTCCGACGGAGGGAGTGCCCGGCCTGGGGAAGCCTTGCTCAAACGCAGCTCCTCCATGTTTATCCCTCAGCTGTCCAGTCAGCAGGAGACCCGACCGACCAAGAGCTCGACCATGCAGATCTCCCTGCAGAGAGGCATGGGGATCGCCGATACGGGCGTATGTGAGGACTGGCCAACCAAACTGAACCACAGTCCCGTGTCAGTCTGCGGCAGTTCTCGGACTTCCCCGCTCTGCCACAACGGTAGCTCGGAATCGGCGAACGGCGATTCCACAGAAGTAAACGTGGGCGCTTTCTGCATCCAGAGGAAGTCCGGTGACTTTTCAGATGTCCAGCAGGTCAGGATCCTGCCTTATGGTCCCGACAGCCAAAACACCTCTCATTATTGGTCGGTGCAGCAGAACGTGGATGGGGCTCCCGGAACGAAGAGAGTTGTGCTTCAGCTCCAGCAGGATCAGAGGAGTCCCGCCAAAACAGGCCTGTGGGATGACGCCGACGTGTGTTTCGCGGGGATTCAGGGAGAGCGTGTACGGCAGTACCCAAGGATCCGCCTCGAGCGCAGCGCTTCACAGCCGCTTCAGCCTTCTGGAACGGCCCAGCCCATGTGCTGTGGCACAAAAGGCCAGGCGGCCAAACTCACAGACTCCGACGTGGATGGGCAGAAGACAAACGTGGGTGAGGCTGCCCAAGGATGCACCTTCAAAATCATGAAGGAGCAAAGCAGAAGGCAGCCCCAGTTTAAGATATATTTCACTCAAGGCGGAGAGCGTGACCAGGCTTTGTCACAGGATACAGACTTGGAACACAGCCAAAGTAGGATTAGCCCTCAGGTAAAGCATGAAAAAGCAGAACAAAAGTTCAGAAAGTGTTTTTTATTGATTCATATTTTAGTTATGCTTTTGCTAATTTATTTAAAAAGCTCTGGTTGGAAGGTCGAATCAGCATTTAGTTTCCAAATTCATTTCTTAGTATGCAACTGAGTCAAATTAAACTCTTTGTTCTGTTTTGGGGGGCAGGTAATATATTGAAATGCTTTAGTAAAGACACTAGAAACGTCCACAGGCAGGCGAATCAGTGGGGGGGTTGGGGGTGGCGGTGGACTTCCAGTACATTCTAGGAATTACGCGTCCTGGGAAGACATGGATAAGGCAGCACCTTGCCGTCTTATTGGCCTTCAGGCACTTTCACTGATATTGCTATATGTTTATTCATGAGCACTTTATTGACATAAATATTTAGTCAATTTTGCTAATAATGTGTATATATAATTATGCTTAGGGTCGTGTCGAAACTGAAAGTTTTGGCTTGAATCGTTAAAATTCGTTACCTGCCAACAGTTTGATTATGGCAGCTGTTCTGTGTTAAATGCATAGTTTATTTTTGTGGTTAATTATACAAAACAGTTATTTAAAATGAGTTTTCCAAGACTTTCTGTCTGGATTGGACAGCGTACGTAAAAAACAAACATTTAAGTACAATGTTCAATTTGTAGATGAACTTTTTATCTCAAAAAAAAAAAATCATTCAAAGCATGATCTGCTAGTGGCTTGTGAAGCTAATGGAATTTTAAATAAGTGGGAAGACTAAAACGATCTATAATTAATAGTAGTTATCCTTGCTCAGTTAATTAACATTCACAATTAATTATAGGGATGTGATAGTTTGTCTTTATGCAACCAGAATTTTGGAGACACCAAATGCTCTATTGTAACTAGTTATCGCCTAGCCTTTCCGCAGTTTTGCTAAGGACCTAATAAACATCCAGAATTATATGACTAGTTAATATCTGGCATGCAAAGTATGAGAAGTAAAGTTTAGCGATTACACTGTTAAAACATTCTCAATGACTGAAAATTTCATTGGCCGTAATTTTATCCATTGGGATGCATGCATTCTGAAACGTAGCTGATTGTTATATGTTATATGTAACATTTTATTTTTTGAACAGTTTTAAGTTATTTAGATAATAGTTTACAAATACAGTTTGTGTCGTAATTATTTAATAAAGATAATTACCGGCATGACAGTCCAAATTATTTTTAGTGTATTATGCGTGCGTAGAGAGAAACAGATTTCAAATAGAAAATATCGCATTAAAAAAACATGGTAGAAAAACCCACTCTGTAACTTCAAATCATTTGATTTACTCAAATAACCTTTTTCATTGTGGCTTGATTACAGTGACTTTTTCCAGTAGTCACTCCGCAATCTCCATAATGATGGTCTTGCCGTTAGTGTACCAGTACTGTCTTTGCTATTGAAATACATTGAATGAATAGTTTAGCTCCTCGATCTTCTTTCATCTTCAGGCTTTCAAACAAACCAGTTATCTCTGCTGCTCAATCATCAAAATAGACATTTTTATTGTCTGTTCTGTTCTGTAAGTTTATTATTTACGATAGTAATGTATTACACACAGGAAACTAGGAGTTAATTGTGGCTCTTACTGTGTGCAAGGTGAATAGGATTTAGGGAACATTTGAATGATGGTGAGGTGAATGAAAATGAATGACACCTGCTACGTAATATTAAAATGGAACTCTGTTGTTTTATATAGTACGAGTCGAGCTCCACTTTCATAACCTTTCTATTATTTCAGATGATGGATCACTTGTAACACTGAATTTCTGCAGTCCAAAATACAATTCAATCACTGTGTGTGTGTGTGTGTGTGTGGAACAAGTGCTTTTTTGAAGTATGTAATGTATAACTTAGAATAAACGGTGAACAGATCTTTAGTGCAACGGTGTTTTGTATATGAGTACATGAAATTGTACCAGTGAATGCAAAGTTTTTCTTAATTATTGTTTTATTGAAATATGTAAGTTACTGACTGCATATCCCTCTGAAAATGGCAAGCTCTGCACAATTTAGAGAAAGGTCATGTCATATGAAATGTAGATATGTGAACCAGTTTTTTTTAAATTTAGATGAATAGGATATCAGGTCTGTTACATTTTCTCTGGGTGTGTGTATGTACAGTATGTGTTCTGAGATGGATTAATGCTGCCTGGGACAGTGTCCAGGACCAGGAGGGGGCGAGGGGAGATTATGAATTGGAACATTTTAAGTGGTGAAAGTGTGCTGTATGTATTCACTTAACCTTCACAGTAGACAGGGGCTCAGAGTGCACTCCGGTGTACAGGAGTTAGTTAATAAGCAAGCTGTGTAGAAGTTTATATGTGAGTGACGCAGGGAAGATGTTGTGAAGAACATTGTGATGGGGGTGGGGAGCAGAGGTGATATGTTGGGGGAATGACAAGCTAGCAAGTAATGCTGACACTTTGGAATGGGAGAAGTGTCATGCAGAGAGAGGTACCAAAGCACTGGGCTTGCAGTGGTCATGTAGCTTGTCTGCTGAGTACACAGGCTGGCCCATGAGTACAGGCCTTCATTAATACGTGTTCTGACTTAAGTGATGTCACACGGTATGCTTCTGGTAAGGACTTAAGTGGGCAAAAAATAAACATTCTTTAAGCAGTCTCTTCAGAAAGATCTGAAAAGAGGAGAATATCCTTATAGAAGAGAGACTGAATGAAACAATGACGCATTTATTTTGTTCTGACTGGAAAAAGGAGGGAGCAGTGACGCACAAGTGGAGTTCAGCTTGGAGCTGAGAGCATCCTGTTACAGTTTGGAATAATCGTCCAGGACACAAGGTGACACATTGCCCTATCCTGTCCACGTCTAATGAGCAAAAGTGATTTATGTTTTTCATTGGCAATTGTGCGACAGTCTCAGCCTTTGGCTAAACAGAACCTCATGACTATTTGAGGCGTGGCTGGGAGTCTGGAGGAGCAAGACGGCAAAAACCCTGAATGCATTAAATGCACAATAACTCTCCGCATACCGGCACCCTGCAGTATGGACGTTTATATACAGCACTGAGGAGGACCCCTGCATTACTGTCCGGGGGCAGGCTGTGGCTCGGCGGGCTAAACCTCTAAGCCTGTGACCTGAAGGGCGCCAGTTGGAGCCCGACCTCAGCAGAATGGTCACGTGTCTGTGCGCTCTTGAGTGAGGCGCTTAATCCCCACCTCACCTAGACGAATGTCAAGGAGCGTAAGATGGGGTGGGTGAAAAGAGAATTTCCCTACGGGAATCAATGCAGTGTCTAATAATAATAATTATTATTATTATAAAACAAGAAGAACATTCAAGCATATGGAGATACTGGAAATGGGGTGCAGTTGATTCAACATAAAACATTGGCTGTTTAACCCATCCTCCTGAGACCGCCCCCTTCATTTGTTTTATATTCTGAGAGATTTTATGAATTGGTTCGTCACAGAAGACCATGAGTCTGTCGTTCTTTAATTACAGCTGTCTTTTCGATCTAAACATAGCTGATTATATGTAAAGTTCAGTAATATTTGAGTGAATGCAGAAAATACATGCAACTTTCATTCAGAGTTTGTCTGCCATATAGTGTAGCTATAATTGCTTGGGGGGGGGGGGGTCCTGCTTATTTTTGTAGCTGTGCAAGTGCAGGATTTGTTGTGGGAGCTGTTTTAGGCAGCCCCGCTGCTCTTGAGGTGACATGGCAGTGTAAATCAGGCCTGTCCTCCGCAGGCTCACCAGCAGGTTGTGTGTGTTTCCTGTGGCCCACCCTGACTGAGTTTCCCCTTTGATCCCTGTATGGATGTCTTCCTCATTACATGAGGTCTCTCTCTCTGCCTGTAAAATATGATACTGGATGACAGCAGCCGGCTGTACAGTGTCTGTGCTGCCATTCTGCGGCCTCCTCGCTTGACTGGGAGCTCTTGTGTTATGGACGTACATCCAGGACAGAAAGGGAAAAACATTTAAACGATTGCCGTGTACGTCGTCAGCCCTAGTGCCACCCGCTGTACCCAAGCAGTGGCCTCTCGTGCTTGGTTAAGGTTTAAACGCCTGCTGATAAGACATTGCAGGTTGTTGTCTGCACTGGTGGGAAAGGTGACCTTCATGATTTCACAATCAAGTACTTTCCCCCCAGTCTTTGCCCTTTTGTAAACATGAATTAAAAATCAACTTCAGGCAATAAACTTTTGCGAGCGGAAATTCCGGTAGTGTAAATGATAATATTCTTGAAGGTCCTTCGGAGTTTAATTGGTCGTATTTGGCCAATATCTACTGGCATTGGGAAGGAAATCAGGGAAGTTTTGGTAGGGTAGTATCTTTTAATTTCTCATATGCTGCTTTCCTGCCTAGTTTGACAAAATGTATATTTTTTGTTGAAATATTTCCAAGGGTACATGCTAGTAGGCCGTATATGTCAAAAGAAACCAAGCTCTTTAAGTACCATCTGTACCAGAATGTCGTCTGATGATCGCTGTGTGAAAAGATTTTGAAATTGACTGAATTATACAATATTGAAGCTTAATTATGTGAGTGCACCTATATGCTTGTCATTGTTACAACAATTGCTGAATGACCATATACATTATATATATCCTGTCAACAGAGGATACATTCATGACTTTAGTGCAGTTTATGGTAGCACGTTATATATAAGAGTATGGAAGGAGTCTGTGAGTGTAGGGTAGCCTCTTCTACTACAGAGGGACTAAGACCAAAAATAGACATTGACTTCCAGGCTTTCAGAAATGCCTCAGGCAGGCATCCCAGTCTCACTGATGGCATTTTAATTCTTCCACCCAGTCATTACGGAGCGATAGTGGTAGTTGTTGTCATGTAGTTCTCCCGCTGTCTCTGTGCTCACATCAGGTTTTGACTGCTGCTGATTGACAGTGATAATTATGAATGTATGAACACCGAGAATGGAGATGTTGTTTGAAGTTCCCGTGCAGTGCTGTGGAACATGCCTGGTGGTCTGGTGTGTGTTCATCGCATTTGCAGTGTAACTGGCATAACCTTCCTTTCTGTTATAGGCTTAATTAGATTTTACAGCAGTTTGATTTGTGCATGTAATTTATTTATGTAATTATTTTGTTTAATTGCGCAACAAGCATCAACATGATGTGAAAAGGGATCAGAAGGAACCAGCAAAAGTCAAACGAGCACAAAGGCCGCGGTTCGTGAACTATGGCCACCTCGGGAACCAGTCGATTGCCAGGACCTGTACTTGTACTCCTTGTTGTCTAAATCAGTTGTATTCCACACACAGGCCCACATTGCTCACGATTCCTCCACGAATGGGCTTTCCAACGGGGGACAGGTAATACGTCTGAGTGACGAGACGTGAATCATTTCACACTGATGGCGGTGGCCAGATGAGCGACTGATATGCACGTTTTTTTTTTTTTTTTTACGCACTCATAGGTGCTGCCTTCTGCCTGCTTGCCCCTGTGCTTTGGGCATCTTTTGGTCATGGGCTTTTCCCCCTGTGAAATGAATCCTGTGGGTTTAGCGGCTTTTTCCTTCTCACTGTACCTTCGCAGATACACGTTTTAACACTGGCATCCCGCGACTGTAATTTTCAGGGTATCGCAATTCCTGCTGTTCTGGAAGTTAGATGTTTTTCTCTATAACAGTCAAGGATTTAAAGTAAGTTAGTGCTGTATTTTTCCCTTGCTGATTTCTTTGTGTGTTTGTTTATGCAGACGAGAGATGATTTCCTGGGGCAGGTTGATGTGCCTCTCAGCCATTTGCCAGTAAGTACTTCTCTCTCTCTTTTTTTTTTTCTTTCCTCCAGAAAGATCAACTGTTTGAGTGTCTGCGCTGCTTTATTAGGCCCTGAGAGTGAATGCAGTTACCCAGAGAAACTCTAGGGCTTATAGCCCTGTTTGAAGTGGAAAATATCTGATGGGAATGCAAACACAGCCGTGTGACTTCTAGGAATATCCCAGTAGCTGACAGAAATATAGCTGGGCACACATGGAAGGAACCAGTTTACTACAATAATCACTTCACATTCACAGATTTCGATATTCCCGGTTTCAGTTATTCGCTAGTTGGCTGTGAATATTATGTGATATATCACATAATATATCAATATTACTGATATATAGTATTTGTTAATGCAAGTGCATACTGTGTCATTAATATTAAAGTTTTGACTTCACGCATCTTTGTCTCGGCAACTTTTAAATATCCATATTTCTGAGTTTGTCGTTCTGCATGGACCATGTGTTTAATATAAATGTTCTATATTGTGGAATGCAGAATCAATACCACTAAAATTCAAATAGGGCTTATTTTTTACTAGCTAGTTTTTTTTCTTAGTGTCAGTTTTTCAGTCGTTATAGCAGCTCTGTGTTGTAGTTTTTTGTTTAATTTAGCGGTTTAAGAACCAATGAAATAGAGAGCAGCGCTCGTCTTTCCACAGAGGAAAAAAATGAAGCAAAGCTAAACATAGAAGGTGATTTCCTTGTTAGGCCCTCCTTACTCTGGCACTGATTCTGCAACACTCTGTGCATGTTAGCAGTGCTCATGAACACACGGGTCTATTAATGGAATAAGTCCCATTTACAGTTACGTAAATACTCGCCTGCAGTCATTCTTGTGGACAGACATGGGGTTTGTTTAGATTCATACAGTCCCTGTGTTTTAATGTTGGCGCAACATGATTTTTGATGCCATTTTTGCATCTTTGTTATAAGGTTTGTGCATAGTCATGTTTTTTAAAACTTAAAACAGTTCTTGTTTGATCTCTCTCTCTTGCTCTACTCACACACACACACACACACACACACACCCCTCTGGAAAAAATTGTGACCACTCCATATTTAAAAAAAAAATCTGCATTGTTAAATCCTGGTTTAATCGTCGTTCTGTTGGCAGAAGGCTACACAGAGAGGCAGGTTGCTTCCAGGCTCAATGTTTCTAAGACAGCAGTACATAAGAACAAGATGAAGCAGGAGAGACTGGGAATGACCAGAACTCAGCCAGGTAGTGGGGGGAAACGACTTTGTAATGCCAGAAATGACAGTCAGCTTATCCAACAGTGCCTTATGAATTGGCGGATTGTATCAAGTGACTTTCAAAAAGAATGAGAAACATTAAATGGTGTGAAGTGCACTGCTAGGACAATTCATAACAGGCTCCTAGAAGCAGGACTGAAGACCCATAATGCACTTAGAAGCCCTTCATCAGTGAGAAGCAGGGAAGAGCCAAGCTGGAGTTTGCAAAAGAAGAAAAACGTGTATTTTACACAGGTGCAAACTCATAAACTGAAAAATGAGTGAAACTAAAAATTCTACTGTGGTCCCTTAATTTTTTCCAGAGCCATATTTACATACATACATTTATATCAATAATATATAAACATACGTGTGTGTGTGTGTGTGTATGCAGCAGTACACACACACATATATGGACCATAAATATGTCAGCTTATTTGTTCGATATTTTTTGTTCTTAGACTGAGGATCCTGTCATGGAACGACCATATACATTTAAAGATTTCTTGCTGCGGCCGCGAAGGTTAGTGCCAAACTTTGCAACTTGAAAGTTAAATACAAACAGTTCATTTTTGTTTTGTCACATTCATGTTTGTGGTCATATGTCATAAGCTAACAGATGAAAAGTACCCTGAAATCTGTATGCGGTTTCCTTCAAAATATCTGAATCCAGAATATGTCTGTTGTGTTTTTATGTCTCAGTCACAAGTCGCGTGTGAAGGGTTATCTGCGATTAAAAATGGCCTATTTGCCTAAGAATGGAGGACAAGAAGAGGACAATGCTGAAACGAGAGAAGAGGCGGAGGTATATTTTTTTCTTTAGCTAGCTCTTTTTTGAAAGAATTATCTGGACAGATTTTGGAACGACAGCCTTCTGTACACGTCAGCTTGTGAGCAATAGCATGATCACAGGGTAGAGTGCAGCAAAGTACAGTGTAGAGTTCCTGCATAAAAGACTTTAATGTAGCCGTTTATAGATGGAATCTTCTGAACGTTCTTCGGTAGGGATGGGAAGTAGCCGATTCTGCAGACTCAGGGTCTCAGCGTCAGCAGCCACCCCAGCCTCCGCTGCCCCCTGGCTGGGAAGAGAAGATCGACAACCTGGGACGCACCTACTACGTCAACCACAACAACCGCACCACGCAGTGGAAGAGGCCCAGCTTCGTGTAAGTACACAGAGCGACGCTTATACATGCCGCGTGACGTCTTTGCTGGACTGTTCAAAGGCACAACGGTTCCGATAGGTAAGTGCTGCAGATACCAGGTTCTCTTGTACAGTACATCAGGTTGTATTTCTGCAGAAGGTATTATTTTACAAGCTGTAAGTGTATTTTGTTCTTTAATAGGTGCTTTTCAGCAGGGCAAAAGAGACCCACTGGTTTGCATTGGTGTTTATTGTTGAATCATTCAGCTATTCTGCCTGAGATTGGTGTTTAATCCAGAATGGATACTGGTGTATTGTAGCCTTCAATGAAGAAAACGGATCCTAGGTTCTGTGTGTAATCTGAGTTCTGCAGCCAAGTGAACGTCTCGGGTGTTCGCCTGTTTCAGGGATGTTGTTTCAGAGACGGAGAATGACAACCACATCAGGCAAATCAATCAGGAGGCTCACCGCGTCTTTCGATCCAGGAGACACATAAGCGAAGACCTGGAGAATGAGTCCATCGAACCGCGAGACATGGACGACGTGAGTCTGTCAAGAGCTCCCCATGAATTCTAGTCTCGTTAAACTTGTTTAAAGACAGTAGCATCTACAACAGTAGGCATTACTTAGACCCAAAAGGTTCTGTATAATGTTTTTAATGACACTGTGTTCATTGTAGTAACAGTGTGTTAATGGGGGAAAAAAAGTGTTGCATTGACGAGAAAAACAAACCTAAGACACACACAAGTTCTGAAATTAATGACTATATTGCTAAAATTTCTGAATATATATACTAATGATTATTGCTCAGTAAATATATTTACTATTATGTAGTACAAAAGATTTGTTTTCACTTGTTTGTTTTCTTACAGTCCTGGGAGCCAATCTCAGAAGAGGAATCCATGATAGTCGATCCCCTGAACCAATCCGTAACGCCGCTCACCTCGCCGACGCCCGCCCCCCACGCTAGTCCCCAGGCTTTTGCTGAAGAGATCAACCTGCGCTTGTCACTTACGGGCGACACAAATGGAGAGGCCTCGAGCTCCGGTCCTTCTGTGGTAAGTGCCGCACTTTGGCCTCCTTTGCACTTCGCTGAGGGGAACAGCACAGGCGAATAACATTATGAATAGTCCTGCTTAAAGTTATTTATCAACAGGGGGAATATGGCTGTAGGCCTTGCACTGTAAATCACATGTTTTCACACACAGTGTCCTGTCTCCCGCAGCAGAGCCAGCTATCCTCCAGACTTCGCTCGTCAAGCATGACGGATGGGGTCAGTGACCAGACCCAGCCCCTGCCACTAGCGGTATGCTATGCTTCTTCTTCCTCCTCCTCTGTCCTTATTCGCTTCTTTCACACATCCTCACTGCCTTTCCTGTGTTGCCCACACAGTAAATCACACCCATCAGCTCCTCACTGTGATTTCTGCATGCGATGACTAAATCTCACTCACTGCTCTGTGTTAAGCCCATTTATGGGTGATGGTTACAGAATCAGTCAGCTGCAGCTTTTGGGTGAGCAGTAGAAGATGGATGTAGACCAGATGAAAGGAATGACATCCTTGGAGCCCTTTATTGGGTATAGAGACTGCAGACGCAGCATTCTGCTTGAACATAATAATAATAATAATCATCATAATTAATAATAATAATAATAATAATAATAATCACCCGGGTTCGAGTCTCCGCCTGGGTCGCATGTGTGTGGAGTTTGCATGTTCTCCCCGTGTCGTTGTGGGGTTTCCT
>JAODJU010000119.1:18667830-18717029 GCA_026776725.1 Gnathonemus echidnorhynchus
TTCCCTGAAAATAATTGCACACCTCAGAACGTTCGTCAGCCAATCAGATTCAAGCATTCAACGGTCCCGTAGTATAAGGTAGAATATTATTACAGGGTACCCATTTCTAAAGAAAACATGTAAACAATTTAAAACATTTTTTGAAAACCAGCAGAGGTAAGTAATATCTAAAATGAGGGCTGTGTTGTATGAATAAGCACATGGGCAGATTTTTAGTATGTAACAATGAGAAATGAAAACATAGTTTAACGTTAAACTTTGTGTCATATATTGTACCTCATTCATTCCTGACCAGTGGATATCCCATGTGGTCGTTTGAGCTTCATAATCAAATTATTCTGCAAATAAAGGGATTAGTATAATAGTCATTTTATTCATGCTCAGACTTCATAAGCTGCTCTACAGTGATTATGAGCCCCAGCTGTGAATAGAGATTTCTCCACTTTGCCGCTGCTCTTCTGGCAGCTGTGTTTAGCACCCTGACACCATGTGGAGAATAATCAGGTGATGGTCAGACGTGAAACTGTAAAATGATGCAGCACCCAACCCTGATACTAAACTGAGAAGCATAAACTGCGGAACTAGTTTACTAAGTAGAGTTTTTGTTACATTAGCCTGAAGCTAACCGATTGAAATATATTCTGCGTTGGTATGTTCTTCACGTTAGAGTCCCTGTTCATGCCATTCTTGTTTTTCCTGCCAGAGATAACTACACGCTGCAGATTAACCCCAATTCTGGGCTCTGTAATGAAGATCACCTCTCCTACTTCAAGTTCATCGGCCGTGTGGCTGGGATGGCGGTGTTCCACGGGAAGCTGCTGGATGGTACGCTCTGCCACCCCCTGCTGGCTCTGCGGCCTCCTGCTGGCTGTGCAGCCGGCGGCTCTGAGCAGCTGTTCCGTTTTCTTTGACCCCTGTGCGATAATGCGCGCTCATTATAGTATTAACCTGCGGGCCCTTCCTCCCCCAGCGGCATCGTGTTCTTGCCAGCTAGTGATTTTACACTCTGTTTTTTTTAATGTGGTGACTTTTTGTGCTTTTTTTTTTTTTTTTTTTTTTTTTTTAATAATTGTAATCCAATTGTTGTTTTTTTGTATAACATGATCTTGTATACCACTGTGCTCCGTCATGAATAATTTTATCTATTAATATTTTTATTAAGGTTTCTTCATCAGACCCTTCTATAAGATGATGCTTGGCAAGCAGATTTCGCTGAAGGACATGGAATCAGTGGTAAGATATGCTTTAGTTCACGTTTATACATTCAGTACATGCAGTGTCTTACTGTGACTGTGCAGACCACTAGGTAAATATTCTCAGTAAGGCTGTAATCGTCTGTCTTGATTTTTGTGCCTTGCGAGAATTAGAGTCCTCTTGCAGCAGTAGCCATATACTGTAAAGGAGCACAGGTGATATCGAACAACATTCTGCGTTAATTGTCACATGGTGTGTCTTAGTGAAGCTGGCACGACCCCCCCCCCCCCAACATACTATATCTTTAAATCCTAGGAACTACCGCAACATTCTCCAGTTACTTATTATTCAGAAATCGAACAGGTTGTCAAAGAAAAATCTTGCTGCTTTTGCGTTTTCACACTAGTCAACTTATGTATTTATTCAAGGTTGCCCCGCAACAGTGGATAACATACTGGTTAAGAACTCTAAGGTTAATAGTTAGCAATTGCAGTTATACACTTTATGAACAAAAGTAGCCAAGTTCTTCCGCACCAAACTCACCCAACCATGTCTTTATGGGCCTTGCTTTGTGCACTGGGGCACAGTCATGCTGGAACAAAGAAGGGCCTTCCCCAAACTGTTCCCATGAAGTTGGAAGCATAGGGTTGTCCAAAATGTCTTGGTATGCCGAAGCATTAAGAGATACCTTCACTGGAACTAAGGGGCCAAGCCCTGATAAACAGCCCCATACCATTATCCCTCCTCTATAGACCTTTACAGTTGGCAAAATGCAGTCAGGCAGGTAACGTTCTCCTGGCATCTGCCAAACCCAGACTCATCATCAGACTGCCAAACAGATAAGCGTGGCTTCTGTGCTGCGATTAATGCCAGAGCAAGTTTGGAACTCTGCAGTTATTGATTCAACAGAGCATTAGCGACTTTTACGCACTACGCACTAAGAACTTGGCGACCCCACTCTGTTACTTTATGTGGTCTGCCTCTTCGTGGCTGAGTTTCTGTTCTTAAGTGCTTCCACTTACAATTGAATGGGGAATATGTAGCAGGGAAGAAATTTCATGAACTGACTTATTGCAAAGGTGGCATCCTATGACAGTATCATGCTTGAGCTCTTCAGAATGACCCATTATTTCTCAAATGTTTGTAAATCTTACTGCATGCCTAGGTGCTTGAATTTATATGGTAATGGGTCTGAATGAATTGCCGGAATTCAATTATTAAAAGGTGTGTTCCAATACTTTTGTCCAATCAGTGTGTCTCATACACATACATAATAATGGGAGATTCTGGTTTAATCATTTTTATTGCAGTTCTTATTGTTATTGTTGCTATCTATTATTATTATTGCTACTATCTTTTGCTGTCTCAGTTGCAGCAATTAATTGAATCCATTGTTCAAGTTCTGTAATATGTAGCTTAGGTTTTTGTTCTTGCCTTTTGAAAATCTGTATGCATCAGGCATTACGTTAGATTGTTACATTATGGCTCAGTTACTAAGGCTTCATTCATTGTGTATCCAGGGCAGTGTGTGGCTCTCTGGGTTAGTGTCCAAAGTTTGCTAGTTCAGTGTTAAATAATCAATCAAATGAAATATAAACATCTTTTTCTTTATCTTTTTAAATGAAAGTCGTCACCTGTTTTTATAGAAATTATTTGGAATGCAGTAACCATGTATTTCAGTCTTTGAGGTTGGTTTTGTGTTTTTCTACCTTTTTCTATGTAGGATAGTGAATACTACAACTCATTAAAATGGATTTTGGAGAATGACCCCACGGAATTGGACCTGCGGTTTTGCATTGATGAGGAGAACTTTGGTCAGGTAACACATCCATCTTTGAATGGTACATAAACTGAAGCAAAATATATGTATTCCGATCAGTTATTACGCAGACATAACCTTTACATTTTATAGAATAAGTAATGTAAGAGTTATTTGTAGTCATTATGAAATAATACCAGTAGTATTCACGTTAACAAACATAACACATTATATTTAAGAAAAACTAGCTGAAATAAAGCAGAAGACATTTTTTTTTCCCCGATGCTTGATGTTCACAGAAGGGAGACCATATCGTGATAACTCCGGTCACATTACAGGCGCTTTCCTGGTCATTTTAAATATGCATTATTTGTAAGCTGGTGTAACACAAGTAAGAGATACTATTTAGGAATGCATTTCGGCTGCTGGCCTGTTATATTCAGGCAGCTCTAATTACCCATACATAATCAAAATGTTATATCTTTAGTCTTATGTGTCCGTATTAATGAGGATGCATATGGCTTTGTTGTGTATTTCCTCTAGACATATCAGGTGGATCTGAAACCCAGCGGCTCAGAGATGGTCGTCACAAATGACAACAAAAAGGAATATATAGAGTAAGTAAATATTTTATTGGAGATCCATGTACTGCAGCACGTGTATTAATTGTAAAGTTTTAATATTGTTTAAAGGTTTCTTATGGTATGTTTTAACTTTGTTTCTTATTGTTTCACAGTCTTGTTATTCAGTGGAGGTTTGTAAACAGGGTCCAGAAACAAATGAATGCATTTTTGGAGGTAATGACATATTTAATTTAAAATGTTGTTCAAGTCTGACCACTTGGTGGCAGAAGTATATTAAGAGTAGCTTGCAGACACAGGGGTCTGCTTGATTTGTGAACAGGCCTGTTTGCTGGGAAAGAAGTAATTTTTTCAGACCCTAATGTGGAGTGAATATGCCAAATAGGTAACAGGTATTAGTGACAAATTTACAGAGATTGTTTTAGAATTGTCTTTGGACCTGTATTCTGTATTTGCCCACAGGGATTCACAGAACTCATCCTTATTGACCTGATTAAGATATTTGATGAAAATGAGCTGGAGGTATTGTTAATTACCACAATAATTTTAGTTACTTGTTAATTTCTTTCTTTAGTTTCATTCTTAACCAAAGCTGTGATTTGTTACATTTACAATGAGACATTTATTGGTCATGCATGACATTTGACTTTCCTTTTTGCAAAGTTAACTGCATTGCTGTCTAATGCAATGATAATATTACCGCAGTGGCTTCATCATCGAATTAACTTAGCTGAACAAAAACTAACTTTCCATAAACTCATAATCTCAGATATTATTCTGAGTATATCTTGATGTATCCTGCACCTTTTCCCTCAGCTGCTGATGTGTGGCCTTGGCGATGTGGATGTTAATGACTGGAGACAGCATACTATTTACAAGAATGGATACTGCCCAAATCACCCTGTCATCCAGTGGTACTGGAAGGTAAGTTTTTGATTCAGAATATTCCGTTCTCAGTTGTCCGAAATCACTGTGTGTACATGAGTAACATTTTATTTTTCCCCCATAATGAAATCTCAGGTGTATTTTGTAGTGGCTTAATGTTTGCGGTGATGGGCATATAGAAGAAAAAAGAATAGTTGCGCCTAAACAAATTAGCTATTTGATACTGCACAGATTTCTGGGAAGCAGTGTATTATAGCATGTTTCTAAATAAAAAATGCTTAGTGTGGAAAAGTATCTGAAGTATTTCTGAATTTAGTCGATTTTCCTCATGCTGGATGATGTGTATTAAACATCTACACTAATTATGACCTTGTTTGGGTGGTTTGTTCTGTACACTTTGTGAGTAGCTGATTGAGATCAAAGTCTGTTTGATGTATCTGGTATGTTTACTCAGATGAAAGAGTTGAAGAGGTGACACTGGCCTTGGTTATCAGTAACTGTCAGTCTGAGTGCTCTTTCAGTACATATGGTTACATTTCACTTAAAATAACTGCCATATGTTCTATAATTGTACCATTATTTTAAAAAACAAAAAATCTTAAGATATTACTTTTTATCTCTCCTTAAATGTTACATTCGTTATGAAATGTTTTTTCTTTATTTTATATTACACCTTGATATCTTTAGACAGAAATGTAATTATATTTTGGTGAAACCTTTACAGGGAATTTATTATATTTGAGTTAATTATATAATCTGTAAGCAATGAGTTGTAGTCAGAGTGTATTCTAAACGCAGCCATGTGTAGCTTCACAAAAAGTTAATCTTGGAGTTTCTGCCAGTTTTGCTGCAATCGTTGGAATAATAATTAACTGGAAGTGCATACCAGTACAAGTTTACAGAGTTATGGTAGTTATGGTCAAACAATTGAATCTTCTAGCACTAGTACATTATAAATTGCATGTATTCTATAAGATGTGTGCTTTTTGCCTGTCTGTTTCTCTTTATGACATTTCATCTTAGACCAGGGCTAGTCAAATCATGGTCCTCAAGGGCAGAGCACTGCTGATTTTCCAGCCTTCTTTTACCTGTGAGCAGGTGTGAAGCCTCTGTGGCCAATCAGAATGAGTAACTATTAAACTGACTACCTGGGAGAACTGGAAACAAGGCCTGGATTTGGAATCAAGCACCAGATTTGAACAGCCCTGGCGTGGGCTATTGGGTGAACACAGTTTACGAACATCTCCCTTTGAGCTTTTTAATCTCTGTTGTGTCTCTGCAGGCTGTCTTGCTGATGGATGCTGAGAAGAGGATTCGTCTGCTTCAGTTTGTCACCGGGACTTCTCGTGTCCCCATGAACGGCTTTGCTGAACTGTATGGTAAGAGGGCGGAAATAGTTGCGCTTTTACATTTTAGATTTGCATCCATGTCTAGTATCTGTCTGTCCTTTGACATTTGATCTTTATATTATCTGAAACTGGTTTGTAGAGAGAAGCGAAAAAATATGTGATGTATGAACGTTTGATAGGAAAATCCGTCAGTGTTTTTTATTCATATTGGCAGTGCCACTGTATTGTAAAATCCCTCTTATTTGATCAGTGTTTAATCTTTCCCAGGATCCAACGGACCACAGCTGTTTACCATTGAGCAATGGGGAACGCCTGACAAGCTCCCTCGAGCTCATACCTGGTATTTATAGACTCGGCCCTTTGTTTTTTTCAGGCACATTTCTATTTTTATTTTGCATATTAGAAGGGAAAATAATTGAATATACCATCTTGGACTGTATCAAACACAGTATGAGAAACCACTAATAAAACCAGATTATTTTACTTGATTTTAATACAGATATTCAGATGTGGCTGTTCTGCCCTTTTTAATTTAGCTACGCGAATTATCATCAAATGATCCCCGTGTGGAAATACTTGGTGTGTGTTTTACAGCTTCAATCGACTGGACCTGCCTGCCTACGAGTCCTTCGACGACCTGCGGGAGAAGCTCCTGATGGCTGTGGAAAATGCGCAGGGCTTTGAGGGTGTTGACTAGATGTAGACCACAGACAAGCTGCAGTTTCTTTGCAGGTCACAGCAGCCATAGATATGTTGGTATATGCTAGAGTATGTATACATATGTGTTGCTGTGGACCTTAGGACATCTGTATAGCAAATTAATTCCATGACCCCGGTTGTTTTTGCCTGTTTAGCCCCTTGGAAAGCTGAAGGAGCACAAATTGACACATTTATTTTTATTTATTGTTTTTTTTTTTAATTAGTATGACACAGAGAGGCTTTCTGATTAATTTAAATTACTATTATTTCATATTAGTATGCAGTTGGTAATTTGTCTGTTTTACATTTTTCACTCACTTCAATGCATGGACAATAACCACTTTTACAAAATGTTAATTACAGCATCATTCATCTTAGGAACAACAGCCAAACATGGATTATTATCAGCATATTCATTTACGTGTTATTTTGAATATTTCCTTCCTCGTACTATTTTTAGCAATTATTTTTTAACTTTCTTTTCAAGTCAAGGAAAAAAAAACATGATGTTCATAATCATTTTTAGATTTGTAATTATTATTATTATTATTATTATTATTATTATTATTATTCTCCACAAAGTGTATTTGTACTGTAAAGTGTTCTGTATTTTACACACTGTGTCCAAGACTCCAAATCATGGAAAATAAGGACACATATCTTTATTGAAAATAAATTGGTTATTGAAGTGCTATGTAAACAGCCTGAAAATGTACCTTGAATATGCAAGAAATTAAAGGTTATATTTCTTTATTGGTTAAAAAACCCCAGACAGAAGGTAAGCATGTCAAATTGCATTTGTGGAAAGGCTTTGTGTGGAATGTGTTGTTTAAATATGCTTATCCCTTTTTCTGATGCGCCCTATTAAGTTTTTAAAACGTTCTCGTCTCTTTTGTTATGTAAGTAGTAAATTTTAAACAAGTATTAATTAACAATACAAAAATGAAACTGTGCAGGAAAGCTGTGATTGTTACCATTTTAGCAGCACGTTCTTATAGGTGGAAATCTCTCTCTCTCTCTCTCTCTCTGCCTTTTTGTAATAACACTGAACCCAAAGGGCACTTTATCACACTAAGGTCATGTTGCCTGTCTTTATTATTTTTGTTTATCTGGGTGCAAAAAAGTGTGTGTGTGTGTGTGCGCGTGTGTGTGTGTGTGCGTGCGTGCGTGAGTGTGCGTGCACGGGTGCACATGCATGCGTGCTTGTTTGCTTGCGTGTATGTGTGTATATATCTGGCTGCTGATGTATAAACTCACAGACTCACTGACGTGGAGCTAAGACTTCCCACTGTATTAACTTTACTTATCATGTGAACTTGACTGAGGATCTGATGTTTTTAGGATGGAATGGGGTTCTAAAGATACTTCACACAAAAATGATAGAACAAGTGAAATTAAACTGTAATACTAAACATAAGGATTGTTTCTTCATTGCGCTTAAGTGAATGTTGGTATTTGTGCCTGTGATTCTACCACTGGTGCTTCAACCTTTTGCCTCAAACCTGGAAAGTTTTGTTTGTTTGACCCCTTTAACAATGTGCTATATAGTTTTGATTACTGTGGTTCTTCCGAAATAACAGCCATGAAAACTTAACAGTCAAGAGCATGATGTAAAATAAAGATATCAACAAAGTCAATTATTTGATGATCAGCTGCCTTTTAATGATTATTGATTTTATATATTCATCAGATTACACAGGAATAAACAGTTTAGTAAAGGACTACTGTAGGATTCATGCAAGAATCAATGTTTTTATGGTTTCCTCTTAACTTAAATTATTCACTTTAGGAAAACTCCACACATACTATTATTCCTTTATTATTCTCTCAGGATCAATGATAGTGCCATCATGACAGTACACTGTTAACTTATTACAGATTTTTAACTTATTAAAAAGATTATTAAAAGGTTTATAGTGAATCACTAAATGCAGTGTAATTCTTATTGTAAGTAATTTTGAATAATCTATATAGGAAAAAAAAATAGAACTTGTATTGGGCATGTTACATATAAGGAATTTGACAAGGCAAATTGTTACAGTTAAGCTACAAGAAGTGACTGAAAAGCTGTAAGAGGATTGGACTGCTGGATGGGTCATATTGACCACCTGACACGTGACCTCAACTGCCGTTCCTGGCTGTTCTGCTCCAATGTGGCCAACAGAACACTGGAGCTTAGGAAGTGAACTCTTGTCTAGTGTTGCGCAGTACTCCATGCCTTACACAAGATGAACTGTGCCCTTGTAGGGATCACAATAATCAAACAGACACTTACCCGCAGGTAGGCAGTGTTTCTGCTGGGTCTGTCACTTTATCTTTTTTTTTTCCCCAAATAAATACAATCTATTATTTGACATGGTGCATTGCTATGGGAGATATACATATTAATCTCTTGTTTGTTAATCATACCATAAACTTATTTTTCTCTGTACAGAAGTTCTCAGTTCAAATTATAAATTAAAGCCAAAGCTTTTGTTTAGACTTTACGATTAATACACTTGATACACTTTATAATGAGGACATACATGGTGAAAGAAACTCCGTTCATTCACACAGACGATCACAGAGTTATCAGTTTCAAGGACAAGCAAATAAAAACCCCTTGTTGTTCTGGGACACTTTAACAAAACCTCAAAGTCTAATCACAAACTTGCAAAGAGGCGAAGTCCCATCCTCTGTGGTTTTACTGAAAGTATAACAATATGTACAAGTACAGCATATGGATTTAAGAGATGTAACAAATGATTTATCTTTAGATGATCATATAAATATATAAAGGAAAAATGCAGGAACTTGCCTGGAAATTCGTGTGTGTGTGTTTGTGTGTGTGTATATATATATATATATATATTCTAAATTTACATTGAAACAAATGCAAAGAAATTTTGTTGGTGCACTTCATCCTACCTAAAAACAATGCTAACAGGATTTAAAATGTTTTATTGCTATAAAGCATTCAATGGCATTTTAAGGTCAGGATACAATCAATGTAGAGATATATTTTTAATTAAGTTTATATTTTTGCAACCATTTTTGTTATGTACACCAATCTGGAATTTTCTTTTTTTAAAATTTGTGCCACAGTGATGGTTCTTAATTTTGGGGAGTTTTTTTTGGAAATTAAGGAGCATCTAATTTTGCAGTTCATCACATTTATGTCGTCCCACCGTAAGCAAATATTAATCACATTATTTTCTTAACTCATTGAAAATAAATGGTGAGAATAAATGGCGAATAAATGATGAAATACGTTTCAGAGGGTGATTTTACATTAATTAGGAATGGATCTCAAGAGGAATGGTTTAAGTAACATCCTTGTGAATTTAATGATGAAAATACATAGTATAGGTCGAAGCTAAAAGTGTGAATATATAGATTTTATACCTACACTTTATGCTGAAGTAGTGTGCCTTAGAAACGTTACAGAATGACTAGTAAAATACGGAGAGGAATGTCCAGTGCAGCGGTATCATTGCTCGCCTTTCCTTGTCTTAACCGATCAATACTTTCCAGAATCTTATCATTTATCTAATTGCCCAGAGCTACATAAAGGGAGCAGAAGTGAAAGTGCAGGGTCCAGAGGCTCACTGCCGGCACTGGCATCATTTTTGAAACTCCTTTATTTGGTTTGGGCGACTACAATAAAGCCCAGTGAGACAATGACTGCGAGCACAGGTGTAAGAGTTCCTGAAGAACATTTAAGTCAATTTGCCAGTCAAATGGTAAGTTCCTGTTTCCATGCTTGAAGGCGGACTAGAGGACATCAAAAGGGTAGTAGTTGAAGAAGTGAATACAGAAGATTTCATTTACTGTTCCGTCTCATTAACAATTAACACGAGTTTAGGATCAAGACAGGGTGGTAAACAAATTTACAGCAGAAAATTTAAAAACTACTTGTAATTGAGCATTTTATTAAACTGATAACCATGATTAAGGTTTATTTCTAATATATTCAGTACAATGATATGTTTCAGATCTGTTTGTCAGTAGCTCTACCAAGAAGGACTGATTCACAAGCCTATTTCTTACCCACTGTAGTATCAACTGTGGCAAACTGAAAGGTTGTGAATTTTAGCACTTCAAATTTTAATTAATTGTGCTAAGGCACCAGATTTCAAAATGAGTTTTAACTGCATTTGTGAAATATTTTCCCTCTGAATTTTTCTCATGGTTGGAGGGTCATTCGCATGCGGAAACCATACCACAAATTCAACGAAACAGTTTTACCCAAACATCAGCACTTAATACAAGTGCTGAAAATCCATAATGGTTATTATGTTGACATTTACTGTTGTAGCTGCAAGTTGTAATAATTTCTTTATTTATTACACATTTGATGTACAGTTTTAACAATAGTAATCTGACATATATTTAACAAATAAATGTTGAGCCTATTTCCTAGTTTAGGTTAAGCTATGACACCATTACATTTTACTCCTTTCTAAGTCAGTGAAAAGCAGTGATCAACGCAAACATATTTGCAAATAACAGGAATTCAAATAAAAAAAAAAATGTAAATGTTTTTGTTGTTTGAAATGCTGTGTCGATTCTCCATATGGCTAAATGTTTTGTTCTCTCTCACTTATTGGAATTTATTTTCACAAGTTCAATCCTCCAGAGGTGTGGAGTGTGACAATGGTGTTTGTTTTTCTGTTATCAAACGCCATTGTCACACTAAATAGCTATGGTGAGAATTTCGCTTCAGACCTGGCACCCGAAAAATAGTTGGAGTATGTATGTATGTATATGTGTGTGTATGTATGTATGTGTGTGTTGTTTCTTTTAACTTCATTCATATTGTTCAGTTTTAATAACAAAGATCAATATTTTAAAATGTGCAGTCACAATGTCTTACATAGCATTTAACTTTTATAATTTTAATGCATTGAATAAAGCAGTGTTTGATTTGTATTTCCTTGTATTGCTCAGAAAAAAAACTACGATTCCTTGTAACAAAGAAAAAATAAAACTTGAGCAGAATGTATAGTTCAATGGCAAAGCATTCTGTAATGTGACTTTAAGGTTCTCCAACCACAAATCTCCCCTTTGTGCTACTTGCACCATGTAAGCCAGCATCTCAACTTAGATGAGCTTCATCATCACTGCACAGAAATATTATCCGTTCTGAACAGAGACTTGCATTTCATATTCGCACTTAAAATGCCAAGTGCCATGTGGAAGGTTTCATATAATGCAAGTTAGCATATAATAATGAACATTTTTTGTTGCACAGGATTGATATCAAGACAAGAATAACATTTTGAAAACTAAAAAGGTATAAATAGATTGTTAATATCACAACATGCTATTGGAAACTCTTCAGTGATGGCAGGCCTGCAATTTCTGGCAAGGAAGATTAACAGCTGTCTTAATAATTCAAATGAGTGTTTCAGAGTGTGACCTCTTCACAAAGGTCTTATTTTAGTCGGAGTGGTTACTAAAATAATCATGGAAACTCTGGTGTAGATGCATTAATTTTGATAGAAATGTCACTATTATTATAAATTCACTAAAATTCACTAATCACTTGCTTATTGATTACACAACTATTTCAAATATATATACAATATATATGTTTTTTCTTTTTTGCACAGGATACTAATGGTTGCTTTATGTTTTATAAAATGTATATTGTATATATATATATATATACACACATACATACTACATTAATATTTATGCTAACATTTCATAAGCTAATGAACAAAATACTTCCAATACTAATATGATAGTGTTATCAAATTAAATTAAGACTTAATAAATTAGGCATACAACACTTTAACGTTATAAGCAATCTGTTACATTTTATCTAAATGTTTATCATGAGTTGAACCAATTCAAATGCCCTGATGCACTACAATCAGAACATTCCTATGATTCTTCTGTATTATGAAGCTACCCAGCAACTTACAACCAAGCCTCATCCATACCAGCAAATATGTTTTGATGCAGTTACTTAAAGAATAATCAAGAGATATTTTAAAGTTGCAGTATTTCAATAAAACACTTTTTTAAAAAATCTTAAATGGGTATGATCACCCTCAGCATTTGTTCTTGAAGGCTGGAACAAACATATTCCTGGGCAGTGGTTTTATCTTTGGTTTTGTGGCTGTCGCTGGCCGCTTAGATGTTTGTTGACAAGCTTGTATAGACTTCAAGCCCAAGAGCTGACAAAACTTGTTACACTGATGGAGCGCTTTGAACTGTTCAATGAAAGAGGTGGCACAATTACCCTTGAAGCCTTTGTACCTGACAACAAAACAATAGAAAGATTTTAAGAAAGTCTTCATATTTTTGAAGCACAGCCAAAGACTCTTACTCATTACTTTGGTTTATGACATAAACTCACCCTTTCTTACAGGTCGCTATACCCACGTCAGTTAATTTCATTCCAACTCCTGTTAGAAAAAGAAAACAAAATAACAGCACGTAAGTTCCATTAGTTGTGGTGAATTTGTATCGTTTGGTGTCAGGATTTATATTCTTGCATCAATTAATAATGAATAGGACTGACTACAAAAAAATCATGCACTGTAGGTTATGGCTGTAGCTCCACGTCGTCAGCCTGATTTTGACATGAGATTGCTTACTACGATAGTTGAGAATAATGCGTATGTGATACAACATATAATGCTACATTATAACAGAAATAAAATCTATTTGCACTAAGTTTTAGCTGTCTGACATACTCAAAAAGCTACATGCCGAGCATATAGGAAAATGAACATAACTGTCTGACTGTCGTTGGAAACTAGAAATGGTGCAAAAATATTTATGAAGTTTAAAAGTGCAACAACCACTACCACATATTTTCTTGTTGGTTTTTAGTCATGTGTGTTATTAAATAAATTGGAGTCGCTTTGTTTATTCATTGCTTTTCCTTAGATTGGTGTTTCCCAGCGCAGTCCCTGGGGACCCCCAGACAGTCTGCCAGGAGCCTCGAGGGAGCAAAAACATGGACTGTCTGGCAGGGAGCAGGGAGGGAGCAAAAACGTGGGCTGTCTGAGGTCCCCGAGGACCGGATTGGGAAACACTGCCTTAGGTTATACCTTGCATATCAGTCACCAACAGGTTGCCTTCAGTGTTGTGATAGACCCAGTGCTGGAAGGTGCAGCACTTCTGCCCTGCCTCTGAGTCTCGTCTCATCAAGTTCATCTCCTTTCCATCCTTGACAGAATATTTCACAAACTCTCCTACAAGCTCTTCCTCCAAGGTGGCATATGGGATGTCGCTGGTGGGTCGATGGACCAGGTAAATAGGAATGATCCTAGAACACAGACACAGAGGGGTGTTTCTCATGACATTTTCTTGGCGATACTGTCAGGATCACTGGAATTGTTAACCTGGTAGCCATGTGCAGTGCTCTAGGTATGCGCTTGTGTCAGACTCACTCTGGAACCTCTCCAAATATCTCTGCGGACTTTGCAACTGCTGTGTAGGCTTTGATGTATTCTCTTGCTGTATTCTGAACATAACACTCCTTGGGTTTAACACAACAATAGAAGCCAAGTTAGTTTGAGGCCAACAATGAAGTTTACTTTAAAAATGATCTTTACTCATGCAACATATATTTTCAGTTATCAGAAAGGGTTCATCCATCAAGAATGTTTCTATAGCAGGGATATCTAACCTTATTTACAGTGAAAGCTACTTCTACAAAGACAACGAAATGGGGACTTGTGCGTTTGACATAATATAAAATATAATCCATTGTGACGTGTTAGTAACCACTGTTTCTAAAGGATAATACATAGCCAGTAGACATTTCAAGCATACTTTTTGCATTACTGCAAGAAATACATACTTCCACAGCCAGATTATAGTTCTTGTGAATTAGTTCTTCATTGTTCTTGGTCCCATAGCTGATGGCATTGTGGACTTTGAGTACACAGTGGTGCCCAGGGTTGAATAGTGGCACCAGACCAGTCAGAACTTTGGTTCGAAAGGCCTTCCGGTGCATGCCCTCACCGAAGTGGACCTCTTCTGTCAAGATGCTTGCAGGTTGATCATCCCCAAAGAACTGCTCACTTAGGAAGTTGCCTCTGAACAGCAGGGGGGCACATTTCACATCTTCTCCAACCTCCTTACTCACCTGCACTACAGGACAGAACATTTAGATAGATATATCGGTCTTTATTTTCACTTTATACACATAACAAAATTATATATACAAAGTAGTTATATAGCCAAATTTTAACCCAACTGCCCTCAAATGCCCTCCACTTGAACACCATTCATCAATAAACAAATCACTATTTCATAGTATTTTACCAATCATGCAAGCACAAAAATATTTATATATCCTTATAGCTCTGCATAGTTTCTGAAATAAAAAAACAAACATATTTTGCTTAATAACATGAAATGGTGCATAATGTCTAGTTATATAAGCTATAGTTATATAGCTTCCAAAAATATGCAACACATTTCACCTCAGCTACTTACATCACATTTTTCATGTTAATATCTGTACTAGCTGGGTAGCTACTCCACTCCATGGGGCCGATTCTCCCATAAAGCACTTAGTCAAAAACGTAGCCCCACCACGGGCAGCTCAGGAGAGGAATAGAGTCTAGACCCTCACTAGAAGTTTGGTTCCAGAGTCTGAATCGTGCTTTGAGGTGAGCCTGACTATATCTAGTTGGTATATGTCTACCTTCTGCACCAGTGTGGGCTCCTTTCCCACCAGAGAGGTTACAGTCCATGTACCTAGACCTATTTTGGCTGCTGACGATTGGTCCACAGAGGCCCCTGCCGTTGACTACCAGGTGATGTGACTTAATACAGCCCTCCAGAAATGAAATGAAGTGTGCTTAAGTGTACTTAATATTTTGGTGTTTCTCTGTCCAAAGCGCATATCTAGCCAAAGTGGACTTAAACCCCATCAACTTAAGAAAGAGCTCAGCTACGTGCTTTTTTGAGTAAATCTCATGGGAGAATAGACCCCTACAGTATATGCGTAAAGATTGCAGATGTCATTAGTCCTCTGGCTTGAGTTGTTATATATTTGTGAAAATAGCCAGGAATAAACGTTTCACATTCCACTATGAATTTTAGTATATCTCTAGCTAACAAACAATGTGTCTACTGTCTAAGATTTCATTGACATGCTGTTTATGGTTGCACCAGATAGGATATGCATATTAGAAAAATTGTATGAGGTAAAATTATTCATGACTCACCAGTTTGATTATGACAGGGGACAAGTTCATTCAGCTCTGCAAATCAAAAGCTGGTATCAGTTTAAAGCATACTACACATGAAAGCCAGCATACTACACATGAAAGCCAGCATACTACACATGAAAGCCATGCCGAGATAACTGGGATAATGGTGCTTTACCATCAGAGGTCAGGTGGAATTCTGAGAATGCATTTCCATTAGGGCTCCTCAGGCAACATTTGTACCATCCTAGGTCTTTACTGGAGGCCTTAGTGATCATATAGGAAAACTCACTTTCATCGGCTTTGCTGTGAAAAAGATGATATATTAAAATTAAACATTCAATGTGAATTAAGGGTTGCACTGGAAATATTTACATTAATAGTAAAAAGAAATTATTTCAGAAAAAAACATACATACATACATACAGATTTAAGATTTGCAAATGTAAATATAGAACTGTTATGCAACATCTTTAATGAACATTTTGCTCTTGTCCAATTGTATTTTACCATGGCAGCGATTATAAAGACATCTGAATATATGAATCACCATATTATGTAAAAGTCAGTTCTATCCAGTTCTTGGCTGAATCACTCAGCATAGCTTTTGTGCACAACTTGGCAAAGTTGGGTATCTGTCATGATTCTGCTGCCCTGCTGACTTCTGGGATATGACGCTAAAAGTTAATATAATACTCATTCATGATATGTAATTTACCTTATTTTCTCTTCTACCAGAAGTGTCCCTTCTTTCATCCATACAATGAAGCAGTCAGTCGACACACCACTAAACTGACAACAGAGACTAATGTTTTCTGAGTCATCAAACGTCTTCATTATGTGGATGTTGTGCAGGATCTTTGGTACTATTTCAAAACAAAGACAGAAACAGATACTTCCTTATGCATTGCTTCCAGCGAGATTTCATGTCAGATACAAGATAAATATGAAACCAAAAGTACTGCAGTATAGAAAAAGCATATATACACAAATCATACACATTTCAGTTTTCCATTTACCTCTGTTATGTTTCTGTATCCTCTCTTTGACTATTGCACTGTATGACTTCTTTTGGAATGTTTCTCCAGAAACATTCAGATTATCACTGTCTTTAAGGGTGGAGCCTTCTTGTCTTTTCAGCTGAAGTTCTAGGGTCTGTTTTTCCTCTTCATCTTTACATAAATGTCTCTCTTTGGAAGGATTGCCATCTGTATGGATTGTAGGACCAATGGCTCTAGACTGTAACATTTCACTTGTGACTAAGGCACTCAATGAGTTGTCTGCTAAATCGTGTGTACCTCCAGTGGTGACTGCCACATTCTTGACTGTAGGCTCTTTCACTTTGTTATTCAAACATGAAAAATACTTTTTCGACATATGATCAGAAGTTTTTTCACTGGTTTTATGTCTCGGAGATGAAAGTATTGCCTTAGACTCAGTTTTCAGTCCCGACGTGGTCCTTTTGTCTAAAATAGGGTCAGTCTCAACTTTTCCTTGTGAATTTTGGGATTTCCTTTTCTTCTTTCTGCTCCGCGGTTTGGAGCTGTTTTTTTCTGTCATTATTATTGTCCCAATATCAGTTGCACAGCCAGCTTTGCTACAGTCGTCATTGATTGTACAAGTAACTGAAGAGTTGGGAGGCAGTTTTTCCTTTTGGCTAGAAACTTGTTTTCCTCTGTTTACTGTGACCGTTTTCATGGCAGATGAGTCGTCTCTCTTGGTTTGGTGTGTTGATGGTTTACACTCCGCACATTCCTTTGATATTTTTTGAGGCTGTTTAGACATTATCTTTAGGTCCATTTTAAAAATATTGTTTTCTATTTTTACGTAATTCAGGGAAAATTGTCAAATGCTATTCTAGATGCCGTAAAAGATGGTCCATATGTGACCACCTAACTCATAAATCATCTTCAAGAGTAATGCACAGTTGATTGATTCTGTATTCAGTATTTTTCGCTGGACATTATATTATTTATTTATTATTTACATGTCAGATTGGGTAATTATTATGCTCATTTAAAATAAATTCTTATGTCTTACACGTCCATTAAAATTTCATTTCAGTGTTTGCAATACTCATTCAATTGACTTCTGATCATTCCACTACAAAGAAAATAAATTCGCTAACAGAATGAAAATGAAGAGGTATCAACATTTATGTTCTTTATGTTCCATCATCAGCCTTGTTCCATATTTCTGATCCCCTCTTGTCAGTTTTATTCTTCAGACACAAATAACAGCTTCCATGGGGCAGTAAATGTTACTTGGCCGCTCTCTGTCGTTAACTGAGGAACAGCTGGTCGGCAGTGTTAAGTAGCTTATTCCGGTCCTTCACATAAGACCTACGGCACAAGGTTCTGCACAGGAATTTGAGACCTCCAGCGACACTCAACCCTATTTCCACACAAAGCTCACAGGCCGTGTCTTCTGCTACCTTTAAGAGTTCTTAGGACTGGAAAGAAAAAACGTTGGAAGTAGTTAAGTTTTTGTTTTTATGGTTTTTATTTTTAAAACATCACATTCATTCTTATCAGTGAATGTGAATAATGGACATCATGCAAAATGAATACTATGCTGGAACATTTGTAAAGTGACAAAATAATCCCGTTATCTTATTCTTAGACATATTTAGCACATACATACCTTTTTATGATACTTCATGTACTGAATTCCACCATGATCAGGCAAAGGAATCCACTAACCTCTGGGCAGAGTTGGCTACTATTATAAGCAAGTGCTAACTCTGACGCTGACACACAATCTGATTGGCGACTGAGTTAAACCAATGACGTCTGACTTACCAGCCCTATATCCAATGGGTTTTGTGAGACTGGCTATAGGACAGACTACAGCTTGACTTTAAGATATCGGGTTACAGTCTTCAGCAGTGCTAGACCTCCTTCCTTGGGATGCTTCAGCTCTATAATTAGTTGGCATTTCTCTTCATCTATGGTTTTTAAAAACCTTACACTTCCTTTGCAGAGGTAGCTGTCACTCATAGGCCACTTGGTATTATGGGTAATACTCTACAGCGAATGCTCTACTGCAGGCTGTAAACACACAGCATTGTGCTGTGCAAACAATTTACATATTTATGAGATATTTGTAATCATATGTCTTAAAATATGTAGTACACTGTATGTTCATATACACGGTACCTTCTACTTAAACTATTTCTTAAAATCTTAATCTCAGTTCTGAGCTAATTTTAATTATTTTACTTACATTACGAGCTTGGAATATAAAAATAAGCTGAATATAAATTGATGATGGTTAGCACCATTTTCATTGAAACGAATGGTTCTGAATGTTTATAACCAAAAGGCAGAATATGCACAACATACTGTATTTTCTTTGACATATTATCATCTATTCCTCCCTTCTCTTCACTGAGTTCATTTTCGTGGCTCCTGTATAAAGGGTTGACTGACTGTAACAAATACTGATAGGCCAGTGTTTCCCAATCCGGTCCGTGGGGACCCGCTGCAATCCATGTCTTTGCTCCCTCCCTACCAGTAGCTGGGGGGGGGAGCAAAAATTTGGACTGTCTGGCAGGGTGTTGGGAGGGAGCAAAAGCGTGGAATGTCTATGAGTTCCTGAGGACCAGGATGGGAAACACTGAGATAGGACATGTCAGCGAACACGGCTGTTTAATTTTGTCGAAACTGTAGCCCAGGAAAATCATCTTTAACAAACTAGGAGAGGCCTCCTCTCCTGCCCTTTAACCATAACTGTTAACTTAATTGAAATAATACACTAGAAAACTTTTAACTGAATTAATTCTGTCACTTTTTTTATGCAGCTATATTATAGCTTCCACATTTGGAGTCTGGGCACTATTAATGTAAGTATTTATGTCCAAGGGGAAATGACTACTTGAGAATATAGTTTACCACCTGTGGTCTGTTTACCCAGGGATATTCTGTTCTTTACGTGTAAGTAAGGTGCCGAGCAGAAATGCTGGTGTTTGGCATTTCAGGCAGCATTTGCAGTCTCGCACGCACAATCATGGGTTAAATTAACCTGATACCTGACGTCGCATGTATTTTAAAATTAAAGTGGTAGGCATGTTTTTCACTTGCCTTTCTATGGTTGATTAATAGGAGTAGCATATAATTACAAATTAAAAGCAATTTTCAGCCGTAGTCCTCTTAATTCCAAGAATTAAGAGTATTTCTCAATTACAAACACGCATTATTATTGCATTATCTAACCAAAAGTATGTGGATCTGTTTCAACTAACCTTGGTATGTATGATGTCATTCATTTGGCATTTCCTTCAATAACAATGACATTCAAAGGGCAAAATGTATTTGTATTCATGTTGGAATTAGTATCAGCGATACTACCCTTAGATCAAATGAAAATTGGATCGAAAAGAAAATCAGTGGTATTGCCCATCCGTAATGCATGCTACATTTGTCTGTAGACAGGCGGTCATGGGGGGCACATGTATACAACAATAATATTTCACCAGACCAGCAGAGGGCAGATGTGTTACATTTCCATTCCTGTTTGTCCTGTGCATGGTGCGACAAATATGAATACAAGCAAGTGAAATGGGTAAACTTTTATGAATAGTTTTAAAGTTGTTACTAGGCTTGGGCGGTGTTACAGTAATATGGTACACTGAGGGAAATAATTATTTGACCCCCTGCTGAATTAGACCCATTAATAAAGATATGAGAAGTCTATAATTTCACTGGCAGGTTTATTTTTAACAGCAAAAGATAGATTATCAACAAAACAAGCAAGGAAAATCATCCATCCATCTATCCTCCAACCCGCTTATCCTTCTGGGTCATGGGGGGTCCAGAGCCTATCCCAGAAACTACAGATACAACCCAGGATGGGGGGCCAGCCCACCACAGGGCACACTCACACACCATTCACTCACACACCATTCACACCTATGGGCAATTTAGTAACTCCAATTAGCCTCAGCATGTCTTTGGACTGTGGGAGGAAACCAGAGTACCTGAAGGAAACCCCACAACACGGAGAGAACATGCAACCTACACACATGGAACCATGGTAGAGACTTTAACCCGGGTCCCAGAGGTGTGAGGCAACAGTGCTAACCACTGCACCACCATGCCGCCCTGTGTAGAGAATTGTTTTCTCAAATTCAGTTTAAAATGTTCTCCTAATATAATTTCCACCTATGGCCACCAGCTGTACTATTTAATCTAACATTAATAGTAGCCATTTGGCTGAACAGCATCCAGACCTGTTAGAATCTTATAGACCTGGATCATATCCCCCCTTAGTCTCCTTTGCTCAAAGCCAAACAGATTCAGCTCAGCTAACCTCTCCTCATAAGACATTCCTCTAAGACCAGGAATCATTCTCGTAGCCCTAAATTGAACCTTTTCCAAGGCAGCAATGTCTTTTTTAAGGTATGGTGACCAAACCTGCATGCAATATTCTAGGACCCTTACTGAGATATGAATGCCGAGATCAGCATACCTCACGGCGAGAGCGTTATGTTATTCATGTAAATAAACAGGAAGTGCGCAGTCTGACTAGCAACCATGTTGAAATGCTAAGAAATTTTATTAATATTTTTTTATTTAAGTGGTTTTATGTCTGGATGATGTTTTGTATTGGCCGGAAACTCGTGTATTATTATAATTAAGTAATTTTTGGCTCATTTTTTTTATTGAAATGTGGAAACTGGCAGCTGTACTGTGGATAGGTCGGCCGGGAGGCAGGGCAGGTTATTAGGCTAATGAAAGCTTCTTTGAATGGCTAATGTCCCTTTTGCCTCAGTTGTACGTTGCTTTGGACAAAGGTGTCTGCTGAATAAAGTAATGGAGGGAACATAAGGACCTTTGGCCTGTTGGTGATATGCTTAAGTAAGACCAGTTCATAAAAAGACCAGAATATATCCCTTCATAGAAGACATAGAGGTACAACAGAAATCACTCTGCAAAGGGGGGGAATTGGCAACATTTGTTTTTATTGTGCTTTTTCAAGCGTTTAGCATACTTTGGTTTAACAACAATAACAAACACAAATTACATATTACTATTTCCCATCACAAAGATCAAAATTAGTGAACAAGTGACAATTGTAATTTACAATCTTGCTACCTATCGGAATTCAAAGTTATTCTAACATGAACAGAAGAGATGTATTTTAATCGCATTTCTTCTGTGTAAAACATCACAAAATAAAAGGTTTAAACAAGAAACTCCAAGAAGGTCTGCAGTGCTCTCTAATTTTGATCACTACTGTATGACCGATAAACATAAACACTAAATATCAACTGATAATGTTTAATAATTTTCTATTTATTATAATAATGTATTATATATCATATTTCATATATTCAGTCATATTCAGTGACGTTATGCTTTGAGTCAGTTATATCGGTGCTTCCTTTCTCAGTGTCAGTTTGATTTGTTTTACTACATTTACTACAGCTCCTCAGAAATGAAAATGGCCTTTCAATAAGCACAGTCAAGATGTATCCTGAAGTCACAGTCAATGCAGTGTGTCCCATGAATAGGTAGAACTGCAGTGAAGAGAGATATGTCATTCGGAAGTCACCAATGATATTATTATTAATAATAATATGGAACATATGTCACAATATTTTGTCATGTCAAGATACTTACAAAGTTGAGGTCAGTATAATGGATGGCAGTCTCTTGTTTCCCATTGTATAAGATAATCAGAACAGGGTGAATTAAATAACAGGCAAAGCTGATATTTGAAAGAGGAATCCACATGTTTAGTGACAATATTCTGTTGACTAACCCTGCATAAACAAACAAAAAAATGGCAGTAATGCTTGAGTGTCTCAAAAGGATATGTTCGGCATATAATAAAATATGTTATGCGATAATACTGAACACAAAGCAATAAAAGAAATTAGACAATCTATTCCTGCTTGTTAAGTTGGAACCATAGATCAGCTTGCAATGCTTAATTAATCAATACCTGGCAATCCATTTTCTTAAATATATCTGCCACGGTTTTAGCTCACCTCCATACCCCTCTTCGCAAGCCAAGATGATCCAAGCCACAGACATTGCCCACAGGGTGCGGTGGAGTCCTTGATACAGAGAATGTGGTACTGAGGGGTGACTTGGGACCCCCCGCAGGGCATATGCCAGACCCACCAACAGGGCCATGACGGAGAGGCAAGAGGCCCAACCCACTGCGACCTTCCACTGCAACCAAAGAATTAGAGCCTCATAACACAACTGCTTTCCCCAGTTCTTTTTTCTGCAACATTGTTTTGTGTTACTCGATTTGTTTGTTTGTTTGTTTGTTTGTTTTTGTCTGCTGTTTTTTGATTTTGCAGTGAGCCACTGTAGCTACTGGTATTTATACCAGCTGACCTGCCTGGTTCACTTAGTAGCTAGTAGTTAGTGGGAGTTAAAGCATTTTTTTTGTGTCCCCTTAAACCAGCATTGTAGCAATTTTTTTTTAATCTGTCCAAATGTCCGCAGTATTGACTGTACTTTTCCTTTTTAAAAACAAAAACAATAAAACTGAGACACAATTGGTCATATATAGCCAAGCTGAGCATCCTATCTTGGAGCTTTACTTGCTCTGAATTATATGAACTGTCCCCTTTTCATATTCAAATGTATCATATGCATTTTATTATATCAAAAACCAGCGGACAAAATTTTGTCTGTAGCTGGAAAAATTACTGCAAAGTGCATTTATTATGCTTACAGTGCCACACTGTGGTTGACAATGGTAATATCTGTTAATCGGTTAATATTTGTATGTATTCATCAAACCAATATGCAAGAGTTATAAATAATCTTTTACAACAGAGTAACACTTGACAATATATAATATCTTTTGTATAGTTTTATGAGACATGGATGGATACGTATAGGACGAGAATAAAAGGTCATTTTACCTTATGATTTAAAAGGTTGCACTGTTTAGTCTTCATGAATATTCCTACCAAGATCCCAACCAAGTATGGACCATATCTTGTGTAAGGCTTGTTGTAGTAATATTGAAAGTATGTTTCATAATCTCTGAAAAACAAGAATTAGCTTTTGATTATTTTTTGGTATCCACATAAGACTTTTAAATGTTAACAGTGGATCTTCTTACTGTGTTGTTGGTTGGTGAACCGGTAGATGCAGTAAAGTGGTGAGCAGGGCACTGGATAGGCATGAGGTGACCAGGAAGAAAGATGCAACTGCCAGAAGGGCATATTTGTTTCTGTGAAAAGTTAAGTGTGATTATCAGCTTTCGATGCTGGATAACAGAAGACCTGCCCCCTCCGGAATGATGTGGACATCATTGCATGTGCTTACAATCTATAGATGAAGATCAGCAGTGGAGTTGAGATGAAAAACTGGAAATCAATGGACAAATACCATGTCCAGGGGGCACACTTCAAAATAAAAGCATTAAGAAAGAGTAAATACAAATCAATGCAGTACACTGGATATCACATTCTGCTGGCTTACAGCCATTACAGATACAGTTTGTACTTACAACATCAGTGATGTCAAGCAGGTTATTAATGAGCAACAAGTTGGACCACCAGTACTTCTTGCAGTTCAAGATCTGATCTTCTACAATAACCCAGAAAGGACCCTTGGGAATTACAGAAAACAGACCGATGACCAGGCACACAACGAAGAGCTGAAGGGGCTGGACCCTGGTAAAGATGGATTAGACAGGCTGTTATTCCACGTAGCAGTACGGAATCGCCAAAATCTGAGCTCAAGCTCAAAAGATGCAGTGGGAACATGTGAGCTAATGGTTACGAGACCACTGCAAAATACAGTGAGGACCATCACAGTTTCACCCTTGAGCAGAGTATTGAATTACATTCGTAAATATCAAGATATGTAAAGTCTGATCTTATATTATATTTCAAAATAAATGGAGAGACAGTGAGATCTTGCATTACAGAGTTAAGAAGAAAGATAAACCGACAAATCGATGGTAATTTTGAATGTGGTTCATGGAACCCTTTGTGAAGACAAAAATAGCTTCCCAGAGTAAAAGTTGTTGCTATATTTGACCTGAACGAATCGCCTTTTGGGCAAGTTGGACAACACACCTTTTAAACCTCTTGAAAAGAAACTTGGCTACCAGTGCTGGGCTGAGTTTATCGTCTGCTGCCTCGATAGATGCGAGAAGTGATTTTGCACTCAGAAGTCCACTGCGACAGAACAGGACAGAAGGTTTACAAATAACTCATCGGAGAAAAAGAATGACAAGAGAAGCACATGCACACATGCCAGAGTTGTTTTGTCTTATAAGTGCCGAAAACCTACTCATAAACTCCTTAAAACTCACTCTTACTCAATTCATATCTTACCCAAGGAGCAGAAATGAATCTACAGCTAGATATACAGGCCCGCTGAAGGAAAATATGTACAGAGGATTTTTTTCCACAGCTTCTTTCCATCTTTTATCATTATCTGGAAAGAGACAATAATAAAATCTTGAACAGGCCTTTCCTGTCAGTGAAGTCATATAAAACACACTATATGAAATATAATCATTTCACCTATGTTATTCCAGACACTGAGCTGTACGCTGTGACCTGAAATAATCCAGAGCAGGCTAAGAATACGTATCCCATTCAGAGACAAATAACTTTGTCCGTTACTCGCTGTATTCAACACTCCGGCAGTGGTTCTCTGCAGAGAAAAACTTTGCAGGCAGTCGTACAAGCAATCTGCCAGGAAAGAGCATTGGATTGTTAGATGGAGATATACTGAAACTCTATCTAAATGCTATTCTAAAGGCTCTGAAATTAGCTACGAATGGGATTCGTTAACAACAGTAGCTACCTCTAGCTTTTTAACATATTAAGTTAAAACTATAGTACATGCACCCTGTTAAAAAAAACATCAACTTCTTATGAAATTCAGATACGTAGTAGATTTAATAAATCTGAAGGGAATAATGTGCTTTACAATACATCTCCTGAAGTCACTATCAGCATCATCCATCTCACCTGCTTCTCACTGCTTTCTTTAAATTAGCTTGTTGAGCATTTTTAAAATGATATTCGAATATTGTAAAATAAACAGTAAATGAAAGGGTCCTTCCTAACCTCAGAAACAAACTTAAATAGCTGTATTTATCATGAGCATGGGTTATATTACAAAACATTTAGAAATATCGCACACTTTTCTTTAAGTTTCATAAGAAGTTGATAGCTTCTTTGAGTCCTGCAGCATGTCCAGCATTCAGGGTATTTATACTTGCTCTTTTCATCACCATCTCCTTTGGCCTTTCCGCATTCTCTCTGTGTTGTCTCTGGAGCCCTGCAGTCCATCTGAGCGGACTGACTGGAGCTTAGGGTCCCATAGTGTGTTAAGTTTGAGTTCAGGGCTAAGTTTACCCCTGGACTGATCCCTTTCTGACGTTTCCATTTAATGGCGGTTATGTAAATACTCGCCAAAAGCGGAAGTATCATCAGTAGACAGCACAAAAACCTGTATGTGTTTTGGAAAGCACATCAGATACCATGTCATCAAACATAGCTCCCATAATTGAAGGTTTTCACACTGCCTTTTATATTACTGATACATTTTGATGGGTACAGGTACTCTACTCACAAACAAATAACAGCTGAAAAATCTTTGGAAACAGTTCCAGCAAAACACTGTGTCGTGTAGATGGCTTGTGTGGACTGGATTAAAAGCATTGAAGGTATTGGGGGAATCATTGATGTTCCATCTTTCTGGAAGACATCTAGAAGTCAAAAACGACATTTGGGAAACTTAAAAAACACAAAATATTTCATGCAAGCACAGCATTATATTTACAAAACAAAACAATTGTATGTATATTAAATAAGTTAATATTCCATTAAATGGTATTTTGATTTCGCATTTAGTTTTTGGGTACTCACTGTAAACAACTAATGCTTGTACTTCTTCTTCATTACAAGAGCCAGGAACACATATGTCAACAAAGTACTGGATTGATTCCTGTTTCACAATCACATAAACATAAACATGGCTAGATCTGTAAGAGAATGATTAGTTGAAACAACGTCCTATTGTTTCATTTCTAATTAAGGTACAAGCTTTACCTGTTTTAGAAATACTTGACAGAACTGCCCATTAAAAGCAGGACCGTGAACCAACAAGCACTCTTGAAGGGACCCAGGGCGATTCACATTTCCACCCACAACGTCACTGCCCATTTTACCAAAGGCGTCATACACTGTAGGAAGATACAAAAACAATGGGCTTATTGTAGTTTTAAAGTCATTTTCCTGCCCCATGCCTACTCCATCCTTGCAAAACACTCTTTAAACCTAATTGAACAGTTTGCAGTTGTGCACTGATTTCCGGCATTTAACATTCCATCAAGGAATTTACTTTCTTTACACACTACAGACCACATGGTGTCAGGAAGAACAGCCGCTACCCTGGGAGACGGAGCTCTTACTGAGGGCTACCAGCGATTTTGAAGTGCCTGACAGGTTTGTAGGAAGTGCTGATTTAATGTACAGCCAACTGCAAAGTCAATGTACATCTCCAGGTTTTAAAAAAAAAAAAAAAACCATTAAATATGCAGATGAAGAGTAGATGTTAACAACATTCTGCAAACCATTGTGGTAGATTGCATATTATTTTGTGATATTTCAGGCAGGGAACCTGCCATCAGATAAATGTATGTTATATTTGTACTATTTGTACTGTACAACAAATATGGGGAACTTCAAATAAAATAAAATTTCTCATAATGCATGTTATATGTTACATTACAATAACATTTGGTCAGAGGTCAGGTTCAGAAGATCTGAATCGAAATATATCCACTTCACCCCTGAAGTTCACTGCGTACTTATGCTTTGATTCCGATGATAATTTTATGAGCTAGTAGCTATTATACAACAATTGCACTCATGACAATTTGAAGGTCATAAAATAAATTATGTCATTTTTAGTTCATAAACACTAATGTTATGACTATTTGTAAACTAATTACAAAGCATATCCACTCTCATACTTCAGAAAATTCCAGCATGCAAAACAATACTGAAGCATTTATAATGTTTAGTATGACAGGGTGTCACATTCAAACCTTTCACAAATTATTACAAACATTCAGAAATACATTGTACTTACTTAACATTGCATACTTGCTTGGCTTGTCATTGTGCAATTCACTGAGAAAACCTTCTGTGTCCTCTAAGCATTTTTGTGTCACATTATGAATATGGACACAAGAAAAAACTGTCACTTGTAAAATGAAAACACTCAACTGAAGCATCATCTTGAGCCTTGAGCTTCTTTGTGACCTTCTATGGTATAAATACTCCACTAGGGAGACTCATGACCTCAAATTTCCGACTTATGGCCGCATCTAGATTTACAAATATGCATGCAAATTGAAGCATCACAACAAGAATTCATCAGAGCAGATGGGGAGAAAGATCATTCTGAGCATAGCAAACAGTTGCTGGTCTTTACAGGCCTATTCCAAATCTTCCACACAGTTTTGCACAGAGTATGACATGAGGGAGAGCGAACTGGGCAGGTTTATTCATTTATTTGACATCAATAACCATCTGTACAGGAACATTTGACATCTACATCTAACAGCAGTAAGACACATACTAAGAAACAGGTAGCAACCTTTAATGGTTTCTGTCATGCAGTTACATTTCTATGCAAAATGTGTTCTTGGAAAGTAAAAAAAAGAAAAAAAAAAGAAAAAAGAAACCAGAATAACAAAATCATTGCATCTCCAAAGAAATACATGACATAAAAAACAAAAAGCACAAATATAAAGTTTTTTTTTCTACTTTAACACGTTTTAATTGTAAAACACTTCAAAATTTAAAGACACTGATTGGCTACAGCTAACTGCCAGCTAAGAACATGTAACTGTCTCCAGTTTCACATTTATATAAACATTCTTGAAAAGGCAAGTCCGTTTTCCCCCCAAATATAACTGACAGCTGGGTCAATCTCCCTTGCCATTATTAACAATTCACAGAGTCCACAAAGAGTAAAAGGAAAGATATGGTTTGCGAAATTCCTCTGAGGACATTGATTGGCAGGAAGCAAGAGAAAAAGAGAGTGGAGGGTTACAGACCGTTAATGTCCGATCTTGGCACCAGAAAACTTTTGAAGTGATTGATATCATTGCTTTGTTTTTTTTTTTAAATGTTAATCCTGCCCAACAGGACTAGGACACGACAGCCTTCACTGGGACGTTTTAGATTTCTGAGAGTTACTTTGTAGTTGAATAAGGTGAGTAACATACCCCTACAGGTCAGCATGTTCTCCCATTCCCAGTCAGGCTGTCCCTCTTCACTTGTCTCCATTAAAGGTCTTAAATCTGATTGGGTGTAAACTCACTGCCTCAGCACTGCATTTGAACATTCGCTAAATAAAATGAGAACACAGAGTTTGGCAAACCATACTACGCCTGTGCCTATTTTTAAACTTTTTAATTTTATTACACTATGAGAGATGCAGGGAGTTGTGGTGTATTTACATTTACTACATTTTATAAAACCAATTATTCGTATTAACAAAAAGGTGAAAGCCTATATAACTTGAGATATGTGCAAAGGAAAAAAATACATTTCCATCATAACTAACCTAGTTATGATAGTGAAGAGCTGCCTGAGAAGAAAAACGAAGACAAAATACACGGTATGATACTCAAACGTAAAGACACGGTATGATACTCAAACGTAAAGACACGGTATGATACTCAAATGTAGAAGTCCCTCACACAAAAAGCACATATGGCGTATTTTAAGTACACTGCAACAGACATAACTCCTTAAAAATCAACTTGTGTAGCGCTTTCATTCAAACTTATGTTCTTAGTAACCAGACGTTGTTGTAATTCACAATGAAACAGAATTTTGAAGCATGGAAGGAAATACCTCCAGTGGATGGCTGATTATCCTCTGCAGAAATGCAAAGTAAAATGCCTTTTTCTACTCTAAAAGTGTGAATGTCTGAACATTCCTTAGAGACTTAGCAGCAACAACGACACATACAGCTGTGGAACAGCACCTACCTGGAAGAGACAGCAAGGCCGGATCTCGCTGACAAAGCAGTTTAACAGAAACACAGAAGAGCTTACAAAACGCTGTCAAGCAGGGAACAATGAGTTCAATGGGTTATATCATTCTGTGTATTTTGTAACAGTGATATTTAACCATATTTTGCAATATAAACAAAGTACCATGTTATGAGAAAAGGTGCAGAAAAACAACCTATCATTCCAACCCAGAACTGAAGTAACCATACTGAAACTGCTGTTATACAAAAGTAGGGAATACTTTAAAAACTTCAAGTTTCATCTAAATCCAAAGTATGAAGTCATACAAAGGGGGGGGGGGGGAGGGTCACATGAATATTACGGCTGAAAGTCACATCAAACATAAGTTTGTAAAACTCATACCTTTGCCTTCCACAGATGTACTGTATTCACGTTAACCCCATATCACGTGTTGAAAGATTTACTTTTTCTCTCTCTCTCTCAAAAGTCAGACATTCATCATCCTTAAATATTCCATTACGTGGCATTAAGTGCATTTATTCTGTGTTTTAACATTTTCAGCCCCAACAGCCTTATTTTAGGAGCAGCAGCGGCATTAGGGTTGTAGAAGATTAGCGTTGTCAAAATAAGTTAGCCCTACTGTTCATATAAATTCATTTGTTTATCTCAACAAAATCTTCTCTGTCCCGAATTAAAATTTTTAACAAACCTCCGCCCCCAATTGTATATACAAGTCACAGCAAATTACATTTATTACAAACGAAACCCACTGCACTCATCTAGAACATTGGCCTTTGCACCAATATATTTTTTTGATAAATTGCAACTGGTCCTTTAAATCCCACTCTAACATATGATTAAAATTCACTGTTGTACAAATTCTCAGGGAGCTCGACATCCCGCGAGTACCTTAAAAGGGTTCTATGTTGGTCAGTAACCACGGAAACATTTTAGGGGTAATCTCATATCCTAAAGAGCACCGTACATTACCCAGAATCAAATAACCGATACTGGACCAAGCGTGCCCCTTTTCATGGCCGGCCAACAAAGAAAAAGGGAAAAAAAAGATTCTAAGCAAACAAAAAGATTAATACAACTAAATATTCAGCCATAAGGACACTAAATAAAACAAATTCTTGGGATACGTCAGTCCAGATAATCATCTTTACCATTTTTTAGATGTTACTTATAATATGAAGGTATGAATGAGACTGAAAGTACTTTTAAAATAAATGCTGATTAAAAAAACACACATATAAATATGCTTCTTGTACAAAATGTATCCTCTTAAATTTAAATATACATAACTTTTAAATATATTACATTTTTAAACACTTAAGGAGCACGTCTGTATATATGTGTGTGTATGTATGTGTGTGCCTCCATATGCATATATGATATACACTTTTAAATACACACACAAACATACATGTATGTATGTATAAATATAGAGGTGAGTGGAGAACGGGACTAATGTCTCAGAACAGTCTAATTATACTGTTTCACTTGTAGCACTGCAAGTGGCAAAAACGTAAGAAAACTCGAATCCAGAGGCAGGGTGATATTTTCCAGAGTTTTCTTGGAATGCCTTTTCACTTGTCTGCTGTATTCAGTCTTTTAGACTTTATGAACGCCATGCCGTGTGTCCTCATGTGCGTATTCAAGGCTCCTTCTGTCTCAAAAGTCTTGCCGCACACTTTGCACTTTGTTTCCGACGCTCCGTCATCAGCGGCGTCCTCGGAACTCAGCTGGTTCTCCTGCTGACCCTGGTCTCCAGCGCCGTTCTGCCGGGACAGCCCCTGCAGCTCCTTCAGCTTGTGCACGATGAACAGGTGCCGGGACAGGGAATTGTGGGACGTGTAGCACAAGCCGCACTCCCGGCACTGGTAGGAAGAGCCGTCCGACTTGTGCTGAGGAATGTGTTCGTGGAACTGCACGATGTCCTCGGTGGTGAAGCTACACACTGCACATTTGTGCACCTTGAACACGTTAATCTTGAGTTTCTTCAGCGGCTGCGCAGACGCTCCGCGGGAACGGAAGCCCACGGAATTCTCCTCCTGTTTGCGCTTGGGGCTGGAGGCCTGGAAAGAAACAATGCTATGAGCTATGAGTACTTCAGGAGTATCACTGACCTACATCTGTCTCTGGCGACGCCAGAGATTTCGTCTGCAGATTCACATTCCGCTTCTCTGTCTCCCTCTCCTTTGTGCAAACACAGGCATGCTGCCCAATTATTACTTTATACCTGGGCAAATTCCTTCTCTGAAGCGTCCTCAGCGTTTGTGGAGTCGGTCCCCGGTTTCCCCTCTTTGATGCCATGCATGAGCTGAATGTGCTTCTCCAACATCAGTCGCTTACTGAAACTGCGATTGGGCTCCGGACAGTGCCTATACAAACAACCGCCAGAATGAAAACATGTCTTTATATGGAACTCCCATACAGAGCTTGACTAGAAAGACATACTGCCAAATGCTGTACTGTTTGAACATCATATATCCAAAGGGAAAAAGTGGTGCTTAGTGCTTGTACAGGGTCTGTGTACAGTACTTACGGGCAGGAATAGACCTTACGGAGGCCCTTGTGCTTAATTCTGTTATGTCTGCAGAGGCTGTGGGAGGAGCTGAAGGACTTCTCACACTGTCGACATGGATGTTTCTTCATTTGCTGCTTTCAAGAAGAAAATATTGAACACTCTGACCTCCCGGCCACTACTACAAAAATTGCACGATATTTATTCCACATGACACGCAGATCCGGGGCTCACAGCTGGTATAGCCTCAGGACACGCATTATTACTTGGTCAGTAAGTCACGACCCAAATGCACGGTAAAAGCGGGCAGCCGGGGTTACAATTTCTTATTTTTTTAACCACACACTCGGTGACCCAGTGAAAATCGTCTCGCGGCCTACCATCAGCTGAGAAACTGATCTAGATGATCATCCTAAACTTTCTAAACTTCTTCAACAGTTTTGCGAATTAAAGTCCAGTTTTCCATGCCCTGGAATGAGCTGGAATCTGAGTTAGTGACCTTGAATAAAGCGCACTGACCTTGCCGTGCTCCCTCTTCATATGGGAGATGTAGACCTCCTTCTGGGTAAACAGTCTGTCACACTCGCGGCATGTCCAGCCAGGGTTAGGGGGCTTCTTGGGGAGGGCTGATGTGCTGCTTCGTTTCAGAGGGGACTGGGGCTTCTTTTCGCTCTTCTCCATCCCATTTAATGTGTTGAGCTCCTTGTTGGGGCTTTGGGCCATAGGGTTAGTGGGCTTAGTTGTGAGAGGCAAGTTTATTCCCAAGTTAGGGGGACCTTCAATGGTCTTAAGAGTACCGTGCATAGACTGGGGGGAGAAAGAAAAAAAAAAACATACAAATAAACCTCGAAATATGGTGTAAATTAACAGATTTTAGGATTAGAGAGGCATTAGTAAATTTTAAAAAAGTCATTATGTACGATAGCCACTAAAGACGCCTTAGGTGCTTATGCCTAGTATGAGTAAAACATATGTCAGTATAAGCAAACAGATACATGAGCCACAGGATATGTATATTAAAAGAAAGTGTTTATGTAGTTTGACATAACCGAGGTCCAAGATAACCCAATAATAAGACTTTTCCCAGTAACTTGTACTTTCAATCTTTGCAAACTCATCAAAAATCTAATTTGTGATACTAACAAATGACCCGTTCAACAGTCTTACTACGTTTGGGGAAAAACCTTTCATTTCATTTGATTCTGTTACAGCCTTTTCAACAAGATATTCAAAATTCATATCACTCTAAACACAGAGAAATCTTTGCAAAACCAAATTTTTACAATGGATTAAAATTAAACTGAACAAGACTAAAAAGCTTACAAAGTAGATATTTTTGTCATTCCTTGATTCAGTTTAACATAACAGTAACTTAAATCAGCAGGTAAATCAAAGTTACTAAGCGATTAGATGAAGCAAAACCAAGCACACAACAGGGTCACAGTTGCCTAAAAGGAACCATCATTCTCTGGCCACCAGCTGATCTAAAGATCTAATGTTTTTCCTAAACTATTAAACTTTGTATCACACAAGATCTTTGGAAAGAAGCAAAGGAATACAATATATTTGAGGTGGTCTGCTGCCACACAGAATTGTTGCTAAGTCTGTTACAATGCTTATTCCACCAGAGCCCCTACAGATACACTGACAAAGATACATTATGTGGTAGATGCTATGTGGTAATATAAAACAAAAGCGTTTCACAGGCATTGCAGCCCTGGAAACGGTTTAAACCAGTACCTTGATGTGATCCAACATGAGCTGTTTTTGAGCGTAGTGCATGGAACAGTCCGGACACTTGAAAACAGATACTTTCTGATTGGCAATGTGTTGGTCAAAGTGGGAGTAGAGCAGAGTTTGTTGGGTAAACACAGTGTCACACATAGAGCACTTGTAAATCAGCCTGTATGACGACAAGAACAACACACAAAGTCAACCTGATTGAGTAACATTTTGCCTTAAAATCTTCAGCTTAAAAATAAGAAAAATCTTCTCATGATCTACTGTGTTTTCACTATTTCACCATAGACAAAAAAGAACACTGGTTTGTCACTAGCACTGGTGAGGTTTCAACACAAACATTTTAATTTCCCCTGGACATTACAATAATAAAGTTACAGAAATCTAAATAAGGGAATGTCTGGATAGATGTTACAATACACGTAAACATTTTTAAATACAATATTTCCATGACCTTGGCCGCAAAAAACAGAAATCTACACCATGACCACGCCACGTGCCATGCTGTGCACAAACAGTGGTGATCACAGTTTTTCCTTCACGTGATGGAAGCATAACACACAGTGAACAAAACACCTGCTGCAGGGTCAGGAACTCATTAGTACATGTTGATATCCAAGACGAGTAAAAGGTCAAGGACAGGAAAGCTACTTGCTCTTACAGCTACCGTGCATAATGGTATGTAAGCCTGTAAAATGTCATGCAAGCTTTCTTTTATTATCGGGTAACTGTGAACTTTCAAACTGTGCTGTAACCTCCTGGAACATAAAGCATGGTATTCCTCCATAACAGGAAACAGTGTAAGAAGATTAGAAAAAGGTGCGTCGCTTCATAAAAAAAACTGACAATAGACTAATAAGTGGTTACATGACGACTGGACTTACTTGGGCTCCCCTATCTTGACACCAGGATGCTGAGTGTAAGCGTGGGAGTGTGTCCCTGGGGCAGATTTAAAAGCCATGGGGCAGATGGGGCATTTATAGAAGATCTCACAGTGAGTGCCCTGGATGTGAGACTTGAGGGCAGCTACGTCAGCATAGATGACGCTACAATGTACACAGCTGCGGATCAAAAATAATAAGACCTTATTACTCATGCAGCACATTTTTTCCAATATCCATTCATTTATTAGCATGAATCAAGTGACAAGCTACATTCAACAAAGGTACTGGTATAGTGACAGATGAGTCATTTCTGTATGGTCACAATGTGTTTCCATGGCAGGCGGCTGTTTTCATAAAGCATAAAATATTTAAATTACATTTTTACTTATTTAGCAGATACTTGAGAAGGCAGGGTCACCCAGTCCCTGGCAATAGGAGTTGAGGGTATTGCTATTGGATTTAAACCAGCATCCTTGCAATAACAGTAAAGACCACGCAAGTCCTAACTCCCCAGTGCTACATGCCGTTCAAAAGATAAGACATTTCCAAAGGCAAGTAGCTGCAGAACGGTGTTTTCAGCATGAATTCACATATGGATTCAGTCATTGCACTTTACTATGATCTCTTAGCTGCTCATTCAGTCAGGGACTGAGACAGAAGGGCAATCAGAGGGGCAATCAGAGGGGCACTCACCGGTAGCCCACCCTCCGGGTGTAATGCAGGCAGTTCTTGGTGACGTGTGTTTGGAAGTGGACTGAACGGCAGACTGCGCCGCACTCAGGACAGATGTACGGGGACTTGTGCTGGTGGATCCGCTGGTGTGACACAAAGCTGCACTGGTTCGGGAGCAGCATTTGGCAAATGTTGCACGTTTTCTGTAAATTGTTAAGAAAGAAAACATTTAAGAGCAAGACTTGGCAAACTTGGAATATTATATTTTCAATGACATCGCAGAATTGAAAAATAGTTAAATTGCTGTTTCTATATCTAGAAGATATATCATCAGGGTTTTTAAAAAACAGAAATATGTCTTGCTATAGAAACTGATTGAATGTTAGGTGTATAACATGGTATTCAAATGTATTCCTGAAAATAAAAACATTGGTTATATACAGAGGTGGAAATTTCAGGTCCAGAAAGTACAAATCCAGACCACGATTTAGCTTCAACCAACCAGTTGCGCATAAAGAGTCACTGTTACAGAGTACTCCACTGGTTGGTTGAAGCTAAATCACGGTCTGGATTTGTACTTTCTGGATCTAAAATTTCCACCTCTGGTTATATAAAGCTTCAAACATGTTGATGGAAACAGATCAGGTAATATAATTACAAATCACCCTACAGAAACAAGCACGTATGGAAAAACAAACAGCTATTGTCAAACAACTGATATAGGAACATTTGTCTTTAATTTAACTACGCGATAACTGATCCGAGGGGGGAAAGCACACCTACACCTTCTGCACACATGCACACACCTGTCCGCTTGACTCCACGGCCTGCTGGTAATGCATCGCAAGGGAAGCTTCATCCTGAAACATTTCACTGCATTCGAAGCATTTCAAGCTGTGCCTACACAGCCTCGACGAGTCTTCTTCAAGGGGCATAGCAGCCACAACCGGGGCCGTGGAGGGGGCAGAGACCACCGTACTGAGGAGGCTAGGTGTTGTCTTTCCCACTGAATTCACCATGGAATTGTGGACAGTGGTGGTAGCCAAGACAGAGGAATGTAAGGGTGAGGCAATCATCTGGTCTGCAGGGATGGGCTTCAGGATTAGGTGCGAGCACTGCATGACAACCCCTTTGTCTTTGTGTCCCCGGGCATGAGACAGGAGGCTGCACTTGTTGTAGAAGACTAGGTTCTTGGTACAATGATTGCAAGTCACTTCTATGCGGACACTCCTGCGGTCATAGTGTTGAGTGAGGCTCTTCTCGAGAGCAAAGGAGTCTCCACACTCCAGGCATTTGTATCCACGGGATGGGATGGAGATGCAGGCAGCAGATGGGGGGCTTAAGTTCGGCACATAGACTGGAACTGGATTGATACTACTTAGGACCTTATTGAAGGCTTCGACGACAGAGCTCTGTGAGCTGGCAAGTACCTGGACTCGAGACACTTTTTTAGGCGGCTGAGCAGCAATCAAAGCCTGCTTAATGGGCTGCTGTGGCTTGGATAGCACCTGGTGGAGCTCCGAAGTGTTTGTTGATGACTGAGGAAGAAGGTTGAGGTTTGTGAGGTGGACAGTCTTTGGTACAAGTTTGGCATTGGCAAGGCTAGAGGCAGGCACCATAACGGTCTGCTGCTGGATGGCATTTGCAGCCTTGAGAATAGCACTGCTAGCACTCTGCACTGAAGCAGCGGGGATGACAGTGGCTTTCACTGTGGTGTTGTTAGCCAGCTTGAGGTTGATCACCTGGGAGCCTGCAGTCTTAACTGCAGAAACAGGCAAAAAAGCAGTAGCTACTGGCTTAATGGTCATCTGCTTGGTGACTTCTATTGGCGCACTAGCAGAAGTGGCGACCACTGGGGTGGGCAGCGATGTCCGGGAAGGGGATGAAAACACGGATGTGGATGTTGGGGAAGATAACAGGGAGGAAACCACAATCGAGGCGTGGTCTGTCCCTTTTTTAAGACCTTCGGGATCAAACTCAGGGAGGACTCTGGTGACCGTACGCTTGATCTGTCCTGAAGAAGTCTTTATAGTTTTAATTCTGACTTTGGGGATAACTGGTATTGAGCCTGCAGGGGAAGAGGGAGAACCTTTGCTGCTGCTTTCACTAGTGACACTGCAGGGACTCTCTGGCTGTTTGGAGAACATCTTCTTCACCAGCTCCAGTGCCGGCTCGGGATCTGCAGGCTTTTCACTGACTCTGGGGCTCTCTTTTGGCTCCATGGGCGAATCACGAGGGAACGTGTGCAGGTCAGGAATTACAGGATCGGTTGTAGCTTTCTTTGCACTCAGAGCAGCAATAGCAGCAATACAGGAGGAGAGCTTAGATGATGATTTCGACTTCGCCTGAGACACACTGGACATACTAAGACTTGCAACATCCCCACTTTCTTTCTGATCTAGAGAATTTGATGCTCTCTCTTTGGAATCTTCTATTTTCCTTGGTTTCTGAATATCATACAAGTTTAAGCTATTGTTGGTTTCTATGCTGGTTTTATCAAATTCTCCATTTGTCCCAGACCTGCTTAGGAGGTCCCCCGAAATGACATCTGGGGATTCATCTTCTTTCTTCTCAGCTGATCCAGTTAGGGGATTTGGTCGAAAACTGGGCAGATTATCTTTCTTGTCCAATGGATCGTCGACTTCAATTTTATCATCATCATCAAATTCTTCTGCACTGGAGATTGGACTGAACTGGTTGAAAGATGAGCTATTCATTGCCAGCCCATGTCCTTCATCACTCAGAGACTTTCCGATGTCTTTTCCGTATCGATCGTTAGAGGGCATGGCCAAGAATCCATTTTGAAGTCCATTTCCCAGAGAGGGGTGAATCTCCTTTTCTGTATGTGCCTGCTCACTGGCTTCAATGTTACGGATGTTCTTCACAATGACACTGACACCCACATCAGGTGCTGAAGGAACCTGGGATTCCTCCTCAGAGTGAACACTTTGCTTGAGCTGCCCATCGTGGTCATCATGGCCTGACTCTATGGCCGCCTTGGGATCGACCATGTCAGGGATGTCGAAGGCAGCAAGCAGGTCATCAAAGTCAGGGGTCTTCATATCACCCATGATCTTAAAATTCTATTGAACAAACCTATGTGAGACGTGAAAAGAGAAAATACATTTTTATTTTAATTTGTGCCTCTTGTCATACCCAAAATGCAGATGATAATTACGACAATCATACAAATGAAAGTCTAAGTAAGCGCCGAAGGACACAATGTTTTTAACATAATTCAGTAATTATAGGGTAGGGAGTGGTTCTTAACCCAATCCTCTGGGACCCACAAGGTCCATGTTTTTGCTCCCTCCCAGAAAGTCCAGATTTTTGCTCTGGTAGGGAGCTGAGAGGGACCAAAAATATTGCTGGTGTGCAATTCCATTCAAATAATTTATTTAAATTTATAAAAAATTATTAAATCTTCATAGTATTACGAGATAGCCGTTAAATCTCTTTTGTTACTCAAACTTTTGTATTTAGTGAACTGTAGTGAATATTAAAGCTCTAATTTTTCAAATATGCCAAATCTACTCTATTCAAATCGCATAAATACTTAACTTCAATCTAAAATGTCACTGATTAGTCAGTCCATTAGCCACTGCAAGATTTCAGTTTACTGCATACTCGTATGTACACAACATTTATTCCAGTTATATCTGCATAAACTTGTTAAAAACAAACAAGAAAGAACAATATTAAAGGGAGCTGTACTATAAAGGTGATATATAGCATAAGTACCTATAAGAATCTCCATAATGTCTTTAAAATGCAAAATAATCATACGAGGTTTATTACTCACTGCCAGTTTTTTTTCTTTTTTCAAAAGCTACAGGGAAAATAACCTTTTACAAACACATACTTCTGCGTTGCTGAGTGCCACAGTTAATCAACCCCCATCAGGTGAAACACATTAGACCAAGCACTGCTTAAGGGGTCCAGCAGTGCAATGCTGTAGCTAGTTAATGAAGGAACTTAGCGTTGTGCACATAACATATTTTTCCCCCAATTTTACGTACTTCTTACAGTGAGACGAAATTAACTAAATATAGGTCACAAATAGTTTCTTCAGTAATTAAAAAAAGACAAACCCTTAGCTCTGATTGTGCATGACCAGCATATTACATATAACATATATAAGAAGTTTTATACCAAGCTGACATGGGAACGATGCATAATCAATGGCCTACAGCATCCCATTCAGGTATCCCAGTCACCCTTACTGGGAATATGGCTCCCAATATCATTGTTTTATGACAATTCACCCTGTACTTTTTAACTGAATTACAGTCATAAAAAGATTGTATAAGATTCTCCCAATACTACAATATATATGGGACATGTGAAAAGCCAGTGGTAAAGCCTAAAAAAAAAGCTAGAAGATAAAAAAGATAAAGATTTTAAAAACTAATTTAATTAGTTTACTCTTACAAGAAACAAAAAACACATGACGTTGGGAAAAACATACCATTTGTGCTACACAGCCATTCATCGTAATGCAAAATTGTGCATCTTATACAAGATGATATAGCCTTCATGCTTTTCTATGTGTATCCTGCAGTCTTCATAATCTTAAAGGCTGAATGACATAGCAGCCAAATGTGAGGAAAAAGCCGGGAAACGGCCTGTTCAGCTTTAGGAAATGAAAACGTCAGACTAGTCATGTTTTAAGTGGACAAGATCAGCAAAATATATAACAGGTAAAATGAAACCGCAAAGGCAGCAAAATTTGTAAAATCTGTAAAATGAAGAGAAAAGGCAGCAAAATCTGTAAAATCTGTAAAATGAAGAGAAAAGGCTTAGGCTAAGCAGACTACATACCAATAATGAAATATGGTCAATAAAAAAACAGAACCGAGTATGAAAAATAAACAGAAATATGCTATATGACAAAAACACACTCAAAATTAAATAGATGGATGTTTAACAAACGCATCAAAGGGTTGTTACAGCAGAAGAAAACTGAGGACTTAAATGGTTTCTGTTAGAAAACTAAGAAAAAAATGCAGACCAAATGATGGCTGTCGCTATGAATCTGTTTGTTCAGAAGGGCAATTCCAAGTCTTTATTTTAGTAGAGTTTTAATTGTGAAAACGAAAGAACAAAAAATACAGGATGTTATTAAATTCAAATGGATTCGTGCTTGTTGCCACTATGGCGCGTGCACACACACACACACACACACACACACACACACAAACACAAAAGGACAAAAGCCATCCAACAAAAGCAGCCAAGACGCTGGGGTTTAACAACTAGCAATACAGCTGGTGCCCCAGTCTGATGATGGGTAAAGGGTGCGCAGCTTTGTCTGAACTATGTTCTTATATATTCAATAAACATCCATGAAGCTGTTTACATTATAGTTATACAGTAATGTTTTGTGAAAAGCAAGACACAGATGGATATCACATGGTGAAACACTGCTGTAGTGAGAATGGGCCTAGTACAAGACATGGCCAACACAACACAAAGATGGTTGCTGATGGTAAGAGATGAATGTGCAATGCATTGGTACACACTGACACACTTCTTTGTCCCCATTTTCCCCTTTAACCAGCGTGCTTCTTCGTTGCTTCAGATTGAACACAAGTGAACATACAAGCACTGCGGTGGAAACATGCAAATCGGCCACTTCTCACCCTCAGCGTTCCTGGGACTCTAGCAAAACCATCTTTCTTCCTGTAATTAGCACCCCCACCCGTGAAAAAAAGCATTCCGCTTCCCAACCAGACCGGGCCCAAAAATGGGTCACGTTACATCCAGAGAGGTGGCGTAATCCTCTGTCATCCATAGCACCAACAGACGACAGATAACCACCATCACAGGCTGACTCCCGGGCAGTTCTCTCATCCATCAGTCAAACAGAATGTATTCTGATTGCTGCAGTCTACATACCCCAAACACTGAATCAGGGTGTGCAACCATACTGTTTGGGATGGTACTGTGCTGCAAGCTCCTCAGCTATTTTGGCTGCCATGAAGCAGAAAGCTATTTTACTGTAGCACAGTGACTGCATTGTTCATGAGCTTCAGTCTGCCTCAAACCAGTTTCAGCCGGTTCCGGTCACCCCACATAAAGGCTCAGCTGCAGCACAGCCACTGAGACACATTGCCCACTCTCCCTGCTTGCTCGCAGAGATCATACTGCTTTCACACAATACACATTTAATATCTTCACATTATTGCTTAAACTCACTGTCAACATTGTTAGACATTTTCTCTGTGGAGAATATTAGAGAAAATTGAAGAGAAAACAATGGACATCTAAATGTAAAATTAAATAGGCCTTAATAACGTAAGCTCCCATATAATACCACAGATATACCACCAAAGTACTGTTCTTCTACAGAACGGTCGAACACAATTAATACAGCTTTGTTGTCAGACTGTAACATGAAGAAAATATTGAGAAAAACAAAACAGCAAGCAGTCATTTTTAAGCACAGCAAACACTTCAACAGGATGGGAAATTTTACAGTGAGATACCTCTCCTTGTTTGCTATGTTGCTGTAGTTTAGACCATACATCCACAGAAATAATACCGTTAACCGTCTTCCAAAGAGCTTTCTCATTTAAAATGCACTGGACCCCCACCCCCACCCAACACCCCCCCCCCGACCTTTGATAATTAAAATGAACCAGCACACTGTAATTCCATGGTAACAAAGCATTTCACGTTGTTGGGGTAGAAAACAAACCTGTTACTGACCCAGACTCTCAAAATCATACAAAAACACACCCCAGCTACACCCCTATTTTTTTCCAATAAAAAAAAAAAAAACTCGACCCAGACAGTAAAATTATTTTCTTTTCAGGTCTGCAATTTGAAACAGCCGAAAGAAAAAGTGGGCACCCTAACGTGGAATTAGGCCTTTTGTGAGAATCGTGCATTGAGTCATCTTTCCTGGCTCCTATATAGTACAACCATCTAGTACAAACAAAAGAATTACAAACAAAACAGACAGCAGGACAAACAATGACAACTGACAAAGAATAAAAGTAACCAAATTACAAGGTTACACCACCGTATAAAACTGCATTGTGCTACATAAAACTTAAGAATATACTCTTCTGGAACCATTCCTTTACATATTGCACAAAGATGCATTATTGCCAGTGCAATTCAGAAAAGTAAGGAATAAATATTAAATAAGTAAATTAGCCTAAAAATGTTCAATGCTTTAACATACATTTAATATAATTTCCTTTGAATGGGGATGACTGAGTAAAACATCTCTTATTACAATTACAGCCACAATTATTTAAAATCAAAATTAAAAACACTTTAGTATTAGCAGACTCATACATCTTTATGGTCTAGATTAAAGCAGCCTGCAGAACAGCAAAGATCTGACAGGATAATTGTAAAACACTATATATGAAATACTGGTAGTTTTTATTAAAGGTTTAAAAATCAGTAGGTATAATGTATGTCAATGTAAATCTACACAAATACAAAAATCTTGCTAGATAAAATGCTAAAAAGATGCAAATATTTTGTCCGATTAACACAGTTTCATTTCAAGTGAATAAGCAGTGCATATTTAACACAGTTAAATCGCTTATCCATTTAGAATTGACACTGCCAAAAGGCAAAATAATTATTACTTTACAAAAGGTACATTGTGCCAGTGAAATTCAAAAACTATTGCTGCACACCATCTTGGATTACTAAGACAAAGAAGCATGCAACCCTCAGCATGTTTTGGTTCCTCTAGTTGTATTTGAACAAATTACTTTTTTAGTTTTGTGACAAAAATGTAATTGTAAAGCAGTAAGGCAACTGTTCAAGTTGAAACAAGAAACCTTCTGGAATCCCTCCAAAAATGTAAGACACTCACTAAACCATTTCATATCAAGGGGCCTCCATAACATTATGGCAATACCTAAGATGGCAACTAAAGCAACTCTTTACATTTTGAACAAAGGTGTGTCTGCGTACTGACAAACAGTTTTCACTGAACCATGATAAAGATATAGCCCACTACAAAACACAGGGTTGCCATGGTGGCTTCCATCTTGAATGTGGCTAAAAAGATGAATCTCATTTGCTGGTTGGCCTCATGTAAATCAGTGAATCATATTAATGGTACTGCTCAACAGAATGTCATGGAACAAGTTGTGGAGCCTGTTCCATAACCTCCTACAACAGGCCTCCCATTGCATAGCTTCCCAGCCCTATTTATTTCCTTATAGTACTGAACAGCACTGGTAGTGTTACTCAACACTTTCGTATCAGACAGCAAAAAGAAATAAATAAAATAATAGTGGTAGAACTCCATGAAACCAAAACACAGTTTTATATTTATGATGAATGTATGTCTCTGTCTTACACTCACCTGACACTTAGTTAGCTGAAGTTCCACCCAAACCACCTGCAGAATCACCAGCTCTCTGTAGTGGCTGGTCCTCCTCAACCTGCAATGTAGAACAAACATTTAGAGGTTTTCCATGGAAATAAAGAAGCTGCAGCATTATAATCTGACTTTATTATGCAATGACACAATTCATTTATACTGCAACATCTATTACAGGAAGTGTGTTTTGGGGAAAAAGATTTGGGCCCTGACTTGAAATGGGACAATAAATATTATTATTATTATTATTATTATTATTATTATTAAGAAGAAGAAGAAGAAGAAGATGATGATGAAGAAGAAGAAGAAAACATTTTAATAAAAAGGCTGTTTCTATACATTTCACTAAACTCTTAAGATCCAGTGGTAACTAGGCTGCACTGAATCATACTTGCCCAGATGGCAGCTTGTTTAATATTATTTTTAATCAGCACACCTAATATGAACTTTGGACCATAAGAAAATCTTCAACAGTGTTACCAGTTAATAAGTACACAGTGGCAATATGAACTCACATAAATTTTAACAGTACCTACTTAAAAGCTCAGCCACACCTTTACATACATGGACGTAAGTATCACTGTTAATCACACTACAAGTAAACACACATTTCTGAAGGTAATGTGGGGAAATATTTCCTACCTACCTGTTTACGGTACACTGCGACTGACAGAAACATCAATCAGAGTTATGTGACATCTTCTGATTAGGAAAAATTCTCTGGCAGGCCAATTCAGCAGAATAAAATAGCCACTGACAGCCATGACCTCAACACCAGGTTCAGCCCTGCATCCATCAGCATATCTTATCAGTACCTATTGTAATGATTTGGTTGGAGAAAGAGAGGTTTCAAATTCATTTTAGGTTTAATAACTTTTCCCAACTCTTAAAAAGCCAAGGAAGAATACAAATAACTATGAAAGCCGTAGTGTATTGCATATCCACACGGTAAGAGACCAGAAACTGATGCCCACCCCATAATGCTGGGATAGTCACGTGACGTGATATTCCGTCTTGATGCAGTCAAAAGCATAATTTGCATTGAAGGTATATTCCTTAACAATAAACTTCACTCGTACAGACATCGATATGATGTTTACTTAATATTTACGCCTTTATAATACCCATATAGGTTAACTGCACATTTCTTTCTATTCCCAAGAATTTCTTCTATACCCAGAATACACTTCGTAGCGTTCTTATCCCTGCCTAGTGTAAAAATATGACTTCACTCTTAGATATTCGTAAAACTAATCCATCACGATAACATCTTGCATTTTCGGATCACAAACTGCTGTTGTCGCCAAAGCTTTTGTTAAGAATTTTATGGAGAATTATAGGTTGTCATTCCCGTCAGCCATCGCGGTATGATACAGGCGAGCTGTGCTGTTTGTGTCTAGTTCGTTGAACGTGATCTCCGTTTGCATGTTGATACGGCGTAAGCGGGAACGTTTAAATACACAAAAGATGTCAAAATACATTAAAAATGTATATATTGACGATAATTTTAATGTTGGGGTTCTTGAACTGAATGGTGCTTTTTTTTAAGGAATTCTGTTGCTTGGCACACTTACCCATCAGCCTCCGCGGTCCTGACGAAGCTAAGGGTTACGCATATCCTTTACTATTTCATATGGTGCGCTACTTCCCCCTTTTTCTTTATCCTTCATTTCAAAACGCTTTGCTCATAAGTGGAGTTTGTTTATTCACAGACAAATACGAAACAAACTGGGCAATGACGTCCTTACAGTATCCATTTACAGCACTGATTGTATCCTCTTTTCCTATGCGTTGCAGCCGTATTGAGACTCCAGCATCAACCCAACCTTGGCTGCCTATTTCCCATAAGCCTTTGCTCTGCACTCCAATTGTGAACGTGATGATGTAGCCTGAACATATACAAAAGATGTCGCGGTGCCAGTGAAGCTTTTTTTTCTGTATACAGTACCGTCTAATTAAGAACAATTTTAATTTAATATGTGAATATAAATTTAAGACATATCAATATTTAGTGTGATCCACTCTTCATATCGGTTTTAAAGTAGTAAACGTGTGCATTCAATTTTTTTAACTATACACTTAATATATACAAATAGTTAATCATGTCGTTATATCTATCTATCTATCTATCTATCTATCTATCTATCTATCTATCTATCTATCTATCTATCTATCTATCTATCTATCTATCAGTTTGGCATTTCCAATATTACATATATACACTGATTTTCTTGCCTAAAAGCAGCAGAGAGTACGTGTGTAGGTAGTCGAAGAGTTTTTCCAGCTAGGCAGGCTTGGAATGAAAAAATACGTCTGTTCTAATGTATTTTCTATTTGGCTTAATACAACAGATTGAAAATTAAAGGTGTAAGACAACATATGTCTTTTATTCACGTAAAATGTCTAAAATACTGCCTTAGCCATTTCAGGTAATCACTTTCTGCCTATGAAATTTGATAGCAATGTTTATTTCCATCAGCATTTAGTGCATGTTGGACTCTTGTGTTGGATAGTGTAGCAAACTGTTATTATCCACATAAACACAAACAGTCTGTCTCTAGGCACAATTGTGCTTTGAACAAAACTGAAAAATACTAAACACGTACTCATTTACAAAGGAAATGGTGTAAGAATTGCAATGCTCTGTATTTTATTGTAGCAGTGGATCAGTATCCCTTGTATTCTTCCATTGAATGATAATCTTGCTTGTAAGAGGTTACACTATTCTGTTTCAAAGGAATTCATAGGAATTAGTGTTTCACAGAACTAATCCAAACAATATAATGAACTTTTCTTCACCTTCTTGAGTTTGAAGTGACACTTTGCACTAAAACTTAGATGTTTTTTTTCTAACAGCAAATGACAGATGGTGGTCATTTGAGTACTGAAATATCAAAGGCTCAGATAACTTCTACTTCACATCCTGCTTAAAAAAGTGCTAAAATATTTGTGTGGGGCACATTAAAAATGCCCAGACAATTAAGTATACAGACTCACTGGTACTATGGAGCAAGCGTTCTACCACGCGCAGGGTGGACTTACCATGAGGGGAAGGCAGCCGTCGGGGGCCCCATGAAGACAGACCTTCCAGAATGTCTTTAGTTCCATGCCGTGCCTTTCAGCCTGAGGTAGTGTGATATTTCAGAGGGCAAATATGGCTCCACACAGCACAAAGATGATGGGTTTGGAATAGAATAGCATAGAAACTTTGTTTTTAAATTATTGAATAAGTTTTTTTTCTTTTCTTAATTGAGATGAAAAAGAGTCTGACATGATAAATCTGCCCATCTATCAAAAAGCAAAGTAATAAAATTTTAAGTTTTAAAAATGTTTAGGCCTCCTTGTACCATTGTAGTATTCATTTTTATTTTTCTTACATTTTGAAAAAAGCCACAAACACACAAATGTATTTGCATGACAGTAATAGTCCATAAAGATGAATTGTTAGTATGACAGGAAGTTTTACAAAGATTTTTGTTGCAGCATTTTACTGGTTTTTTGTAATTTCCAGACAATATTACTAACCAAACAATTACACTCATTATATTTGCCCATTACAAGATTTTCCAGTAACTTCAAAATCTCAAGGTAAATTCAATATGGGCAGAGTTTTTGTATATTGTGGCTGAAACCATCCTGGATTAGAACGCAGATCGAGAAGCCTTTTCGTTTGTTACTTATATTTGAAGGATTACGACGGTACAGATTGAAAGAAAGGCTTTTTATCGCCACCTATCGGTGTTCAGTTGCTAGCAGCCCTTTTCGTTGTAATTTCCCGAATCAAACGAAGATAACAGTCACGTGGAATAATCGGTGGTTATCGTTCGTAAACATCATATTAGCAGTCTCTAATCAAATTTATCAAAACAATGCTGCTTCACTTTGCATGAAATTTAGTACCAACTAATAGTGTATAAACCTTGTGTTTACATAAGAAAGAATTAATTATTACATTTCCAATTCAGCTTGGAATTTTTTTTTTTTTAACATTTTTTTTTTTTTTAAATGGCACATAATTACAGCTCCTTTCAGTTCCAGTGTCCTTGATGCAAGTACAAGAAATATCCTGCAGCAACGTGGGGTCACCTTCCAAATTCTAGCTTTGGAGTAAAAACAGGAAGAGGTCTCACTGTCCATACAGCCGTGAGCCAACACGAGCCCCCGTGACTCTCTTACGTGGTTCAGAGACCAAAATTCTCACTCCAGATGCCTGAAAAATCTATCCTGAAGAGATTCCAGATGGAATAGAAAGCGACAGAATTCGTTTCTAAATTGAATCCTGTTACTAGGAAAAGAATAGATTATTTCTCAGTAGTCCTACTAACCATGTCAACAAAAGCTGTAAGGAGGGCATCGTTTAAAAAGAGACCCAGCAGATTTCACTGCCCAGAGATTGTTCAGGGAAGCTATTTGGGTTGGAAGATGGATGGAGGGGTTTGGGATTCAAATCTTATTTTTATAACAATTTAAATGTTTCTCATCTGATCATGCTTACATCACAGTTATTTTTGATCGAAAACAAACGATGTCTAAATACCTCCTGAATGTTACCTACTGGCTAAAAGAGAAATACAGAATAATGGTAATTGGCAGCTTTCTGGAGGTCTGGAACAAGGTTTTTACGGTGAATAGTCTAAGCACGGCCATCTTAAATATCACACAGACCATGCTGCCACACGGGACCAGTCCATCCTATACACTATCAGAAAAAAATACCAATTTGTACTATTAATGTTCTGCCAGTTGTTCCTTAGCTGTAGGTGAATGTATCTTTTAGTCCAATTTAAGGTATAGAAATTGACTCCGAGGAACATTTTGTACCAATGGGGTACAACCAATTTTTCATTTTCTTTTACAGAATATTCATTCAATTAATTTCCTAGATTAATGGTTCCAGAGGAAAAATACATTCACTTTAATTACATTGAGATTAAAGTTATACAAAACCCAAATAAAATTAATGCAAAAACATACAGAACTATAATTCTTTTCAGTAATATACAATAGCAGTTGAAAATAAATGTAAATGTTGGGATTTTGAAGCTCTAAGTCTTCCAGACATGTCTAAGTTTTAATCCCATTGACCTTAATAAATTAAATATAGACACCCTTAGGATTAAGTTACAATATATGTTGAATAGCAGACAGTCTTTGTACTTAAACTGTCAGTTGCAGTTTTTTCTGTTGTACAAAAAAGTCCAACTCATGAAACAGATGGCTATATTTAGGAATGCAACAGTCATTACGAAATGAAATAAATCTTCAAAATAAATCTACACCCTAAAAACAAGATCAAACATAGTATGGCTGGGCCTGGATGGATTGTATAGACTGGAAGTTGCCTCTATTCAGTACTTCCCACATATCCGAGAGGAAAGAAATTGCAAATAT
>JAODJU010000119.1:18717129-18745178 GCA_026776725.1 Gnathonemus echidnorhynchus
ATAGAGAGAGAGAGAGAGAGACACACACACACACACACACACACACACACACAATCTTCAAATTCATATTCCGTTACTGACAATTTAAATTGTGCTACCAGTTCATTCAAGGTTGTTCAGCAGCATAATCTAGATGTCAAGACCAAAATTAATAATCATGGGTTCAATATGTTTTACCCATGCTATCTCCCGTGGATTTATTAGTTCTAGTGTTCTAGTTCTAGATATACCAAAATTTATTACCAACTTTTGGTCTTCATGTCTATCTACTCTTTCTTCCTCACTTTTGTGTTTTAGACGCATGATTTGGTGTAATCAGTGTTTTCAGTTACTAGTTTAGTTTACTAAGAAATATTTGCTGCAGTAATTATCTTGAGCATTAAAACATTGTACTCTCTTAAAAACATCCACCAGAGCCTACAGGAAGCTGCCAGCTATTCCTCTCTGACAATGGTCCAATACTATATCCTTCTGCTTTCAAAGTTAACATAAATACCATTTCACTGTTAACTTTGGGCAAGTTTGCTCTCCATAACACACATATTGGTAATGATCTACTTCATCCATCATATGACTCAGCACCCTTTCATAAAAGCCAACACACCCTACACAGTGGCCAATCTTTCATGCCACCTATTCTTTAGCACGTTCATTCATTCATTCATTCATTTAGTCTATTTGCTTGCTTGCTTGATGTTTGACACAATTATATGCTGGTTTAAAAATGACACATAGTAAATAATTCGGGGGTGTTCTTCAATAATTGTTGGACTGGATTTCTTCTGGCCTTAAATATAATAGATTAGTAGGTAAATATTTTTTAATATTCTGATTTGATGGTTGAGTGCTTCCCATGTTCCCAGAGTGGGTGGACCAGAATCTGCAGGGTACATATGAATGAGATCAAGATCCGCTCAGTTATCAGAATATTTGATTTCCTTTTGAAGGGATTCAGATATGCAGTAATGATCCCTTTATATTGTCTGTACTAGAAGTAGTAGTTTTACTGTACACTGTTACGTATACTGACATGAGCTGGGTAACAGTTTCATGTTCCGTCCTCTAAGTGTTTGAGCCTAAGCTTAAAACAATGGTTTCTCCTTCAGTTATATTTTGGCTACACAGGTGTCAATAGGACAATGGACTTGATCTCTGAGATTAGAATAGGAACCAATAACTCTTGAAGCAGGAGTTGGAAAAAAAGGCACAAACAGATATCTGGAGAACCATAGCTGAAACAAATTCAGAGCTGAAGGACCAGTATAGGATTCAATCAAAGACAAAGAATCCCCACAGAGAGTCTTGTCTTTATAAAAGTTTCATTTTACAATCCTGTGAATCTGTTATGCAATTGAAGGTGAAAGTCAGTGTTGTGGTTTAATAATATCCATCAGACATATATCACATTATGGTTTACAGTTTCTTTATTCTCATATTCTCATTTGTTTAGCAGACACTTTTATTCAAAGCGACAAATACTTGAGAAAGCAGGGTCAGCCAGTCTCTGGAGCTGTTGTCTTTGGGGTCTTTCTCAAGGGCCCAATGATGAAGTCACCATGGCAACCACAAGATTTCTGCCAGCGACTATCTGGTCGCAAGCCCAGTGTCCTAACCTGCAGATAATATATCGAAAGTGACACACAGCAAGGCAAATACACCATAAGCAGCCAACTATCTAGTGTAGCTAAGCTGTACTTTCAATGAGGGGTCAGTCCAAGTTAGCATTGGAGCAAGAGCTTCCAACCCAACAGCAGACCTTTTCGGATCAGACAGCAGAAGGACGAATGCAAAATACAAGACCATCAGGTATCGTCAAGAGACCATAATCTAGGGACGGCTGACAATGGTACGGGTTGGTGACCAGAAGAACTATTTGAGATGGTCCCAGAAAAGATGTGGTATGTGGCTTTTCTCAAAGGCAATGTTGTGATAAGACAGATAAGTGATGAAGTTGGCTTGAGCTGTAGAAGGTTCAGCTGGTGGTGGTGATCCAGATTGCAATACCAGTGAAGCATGCAGAAATCTGAGCCGAAACTGGATGATCAGACAAAGAGAATCAATACAGCAAGAAGAGCAGGGGTCCAAGGACAGAACCGTGGGACACACCAGATGTTTCCAGATGTGACTTGGGCACCTTATGGATCCCAAGACGGAATTATCTACTATCAGATCATTTCAGAGAAGTCCCCCAAATGCCTAGGTGAGAGAGGAGGATCTGTTGGTTCACTATGTCACAGGACACACTTAAGTGTAGCAGAATGACCACACATGACCAAAATGCAGATCTTGCAGATTCAGTCATGGCTGAGCATGGCACACTTAATGGTTTTAGACAGAAATGAGTGGAGAGAGACCGGGCTGCAGTAATGGACCTTCCTGAAAGTGAAAAATACATAAATATCCATCCGTTTTCAATACCTGCTCAACCTTTGCAGGGTCATGGCGGTGCAGGGAATGTCCCGGAAGTAATGCACACAACAATGACAGCAGGGAGAACATGCAAACATCACATTTACTACTTTATTGTCCAAATAAATACGAAAATAAGCCAGACTGTAAAAATTGCCTCATACACTTAATTGGACCATTTCTGGAAGACAGACAAGTCTGTCACAAAGTTTAGTATTATACGTCAATTAGTAATAAACTATTTTATTACTATAGATCACATAGATCACCAGGAAATGTTTATAGGGGAATCGACTATCTGTTAACACCCCTAAATACAGAATCCTTGTCGGGAAGTAGGCCGTTGGTATTAATTAAAAAACGCTGACACCTCTTGCTGATGTACTCCACAAACAATATCCACCCATCGAGATAATATCAGGACTTTCCAGATCTGTCACTTAGATTTTTTTTTTCATTTACCAAACAAGCTGTATTTTAAAAGGTCCGTGACGTAAAAGACTTTGAAGTGGAAATATATACCATGATATCATTCTATATATGACACTAAAAGTTTTAGACGCACGCCATGGTACTTGAATTGCTTTTTTAAGCTTCATCGTGATTTCTTATAAACTGACAGTAGATTAAAGGGCATTAGTAAGAACAACAGGTATATGGTAGGCAGGATCGATGAAAACAGGAAATCAGACTTCCGAATAAAATTTCCGACGTTCAAGGACTCGTACCATGAATACGGAGTTTCTAGTGTGCAGACACACTGCGTGTTTTTCTCTTTTTGTTTTAGTTTTCGTCGGATGTACGATGCAAGTTTTGTCCGGAAATGTTGGATCCCTTGGCAAAATTAACCCCAGAGGAAATCACTGGGCAGTAGGTAAGACTCCACTTTCGCGTTGTATGTTTTATGAATTAATAAATTAGTATTGAATTAGTACATTTCAATAAATAGCAATCATTCCAGAATAATTAAAGATAATTTTTATACTGTATCGGGAGCTGGTGTTATTACCAATTATACATCCAAAGCTGACAGGAACCTGAAAGAAATCATTCTACAACGCACTTAAAAATCACAGTTTCTACTGAGTTGTTAATTTTGGAACATCAGTAGTTAATCTTCAAGACAACATTGTTAATCGTTGTAGTCTAAATGTGAGCTTTGTAATGGAACTGTGATATAGGCTATTCAGATCCATCTATTCGAAATTGACATTTTAATCATTGCTTTTCTTTATGTCAGTAAGTTTTTTCGTCAGTTAATTTAAATAAAACTACTAAAAGCTGTTATTGCAGATAATTAACAGGACCTGTTTTACATACTTTACTACGTCTATCAATACTAAGTATGCAAACTAGTAATTATAAAATCGTTTCTTTAAATTAATAGATCAAGTTAAATCAAATTATATCAAGTTCAATTTAACGTGAAATTTGAAAACATGAGACAATATACCACCATATTTTAGACTCATTCTATTATGCAAATCAGTGTTTATTATTGCAGATTTATCATGAATCGATGACTGTGTGTAACAATTCATTGGAATCTTGTGGGTCTCTTTTTAAATGAATGATTATAGCAATTATACAGGAAAATCGTCGTGAAATAGCACCGCTTTACGTATTGCTTTTTTCATATCTTCTTGTGTGTTTAAGAGAAATCGTTGTTATAAAGATTTATATTCGTACAGGACAATTAGCGAGCAGTATGTATGACAATTTTTATACTGGTTTCATAAACGTATTTGGCAATTAAATGAAAAATGATTTAAGCTGTTCATAAGACATTTCCTGGATATTTGCTCAGGCTCTTTAATTGCATTATTATATGCACTAAAGGGTATCATTCTAATAGCCAAGTAACTCTGACTAAGATGTAATTGCGATAATTGAAAGGCAGGGGCACTTAAAACCCTTTTTGCCGTGATTGCTGAACTTCCCTCCCGTTAATCAACGTTTTCAACATCACACTAGTAGGGAAAATTGTGATCCAAACACTTACATGATTCATTATTAATTGATTGCAAATTTCTGTCAAATTTAGGTCCACTCATTTGCAATATGTCTCATTCAATTAAATTTGTCCTCAAACATTTGAACGCATGATTTTTAAGCCAATGAAAAGACAGTGATTAATAAAGTTACCCAGGACTGTGAACAAACGCAGAGGCTAAAATATGAAACTTTGTTTCATAAATACTAGCCTAGACACGTGCTAATGTCACCGTGGGGGTGTGTACAGGGAGGGAACATGCCTTTGCAGACAGCATGGATGGAAGTGAAAGACACTTTTTACGTTTTTCCACACCTGATACTGGCAAATTATCTTTCTCTAGATTATAGCAGTCCTCCCTGAATCTACAATAAGCTCCCTGTTCCCCAAAAATACAAATAAATGTCTAGTCAAGGTAAGAGAACAGCAAGAATGACAATACCAGTCAGTAGGCTTTAGTTTGCCAGTGAGTGGGCAGTCCCAAGATGGATGCCCCTTCACAACAGATTTCCAGAAGTGCTGAAACCTTTCTGATACACAATGTGCACTTCTGCATCTAGAATCCCAAGTGCCTGATTCTTAGTCACAGGACGTATTCAAGGATTTTAGTGTCCAACAGTAGTTGCAAGGTTTGGATTCAGATGCCAAGCATGTCACGGATCATCATAGAATTCCAATATACCATAGATGCCTAAATTGCTATTATCTTGTATTGTTTGTTTGTTGGGAAATTAACTGCAACATTCTGTGTTCATTAAATAAATAGAATTGCTGGTTTTGAAGAGAAGCTATATAAGATGATGTAACATTTTAGATACATTGCTATAATTCAAATTAATTATCTTTTTTTTTAAAGCATAAACTTTCACAATAGCTGTTCATAGGATGCTTTGCATATTACTTTACTTTTGTGCCATCGTGACTGTTCACAGGACATCTGATGGGGAAAAAAAGCACAGATGGCAGATTTGGCTCAGAGGACGGTGGAATGCCTAATAATCAATACCTGCAGCCTGCAGAAAATGATAAGAGACTGAAAGAAAGCCTGCAACCATCGCAGCCCCTTACAGCCGTCCTCCGGGCTCTGCTGGCACTGGAGAAACCAAATGAGATTCCACCGCATTGGGCGATGATTCTGGAAAAAAAGACTCAATGGGAGAATGAGCAGGATAGGAACCTGAAAGAGGTTAGTGCTTATTGATCAAGTTCAGGTTGGTAAGATTTCAGAATTCCAAAGACATTTAACTATTTGAAACTGTTCAACTAGGTTTTGCTTGAATATATGGATTGAATTTAGTATGCTACTTAATATGCAAACATACTTTATTTTATGCCCAGAGAAAAAAACAGACAGTAAGTCAAATTTACTATATTTATATAGCTCAAGTGTTTACACAGCCAAAGGAATAAGAGCAGAGTGCAGTGATATGGGGTCAGTTCTGGGATTTGGAGCAAAATGCAGTATTCTAAGTCATGCTTTTGCCAGTATACTCACAAATACTCATTTAATGGGAGTTTGCGCAAACAGAGTGGACATCAGTTTACAAGGGCATCCATGTTTGCAAAAAGATCCAGAGAGTGGACTCAGGAAATGCATCCAAGAAAAAATCTGGACATTTTTAATCACATGGACATGGACAAATGTGGCATACTTACTCATTATTTGGGTAATTTACATAATTTACTATTGCTATTATTTTTTCCTCTAGATGGCGCAAATCTTGTTGCAGACTTTGACCATGAAGGACAACAGCGCCCCTTGAGGATATCTGTCTGATTAACATATTTCAAACGTTTTTGAAGCATTTCCCTCGAAATAATACCATGTTATATATGATGTCTGAGTAAAAATTATTTTAAAAGCTTTAACAGATTTATATAATGCAAACCATTATCTCCTGAAAATTGTTTTCTGTGATTTGTAACTTATTCGTTATTGTGTTCCACTGTCATTTAAATGTTTCATACCACAATTGTGTTGAACATACAATAAATCTAAAACTTTTGAAATGATTGTATGGCAAATAGACTTTAGTATCATTTTTTATGCGTATGTATACCTTAATTTAAAATCTTGCTAATAATATTGTATGTTAATAAATAAGAATTTATAAATAGTGTTCTTACCTCCAGTTACTCTGTCTGTGTTTCATTATGACATATGAACATAGGAAACAAGGCAGATGTAACAGGAATGTAAAGTGTCGCCCAGGGTAGCAAGGCGCGTCGTGGTTAGAGAATAAGACCAGAGGTAAAGCCTGACACTAACACTACATTTACTAGCTGTATAAATGATAAGGCTACACAGAATTTACTTAGCAAATTCTCATTGGTTAGGAATTTTATTTGGTTGTTCTAATTGCTGAAGATGGTGCGAGGTGAATGAGTTTTAACCACAGCTGTTTGTAACCTAACACGTTTACCCATCACTCACAAGAAATATTGGCTTGTGTTACTCATGCTTATGTGAAACAACACAACCTGTCAGTAATAGCCTACAAACTGGGCTTAAAATAAATTAATGTTGCATGTATATAGACACCCAAAGCAGTGGGGAGCCACTTCAACCCCCACCACTGTGTAGTCCCCACCTGGACGATGTGACGGCAGCCATTCTGCACCAGTACGCTCACCACACGGTACTAAGGTGGGGAAGGGAGAGAATTCAGCAGTTAGATATAGAGGATGATTATGAAGCCAGATTTGATAGGGCACAGTTTACAATTTTAGCCAGGACTCCGGGTACCACCCTATACTCTTTCAAAAGACACCCTGGGGTCTTTTGTGATCTCAGAGAGGCAGGACCTCGGTTTTACGTCTCATCTGAAGGAGAGCACCATTTTTACAACACAGTGTCCCCATCACTGTACTCGGGCACTGGGATCCACACAGACCACAGGACGGGAGAACCTGTTGGCCACACCAACATCTCTCCCAGCAGCAACCCAGCTTTCCTATTGGCCAGGCCCAAACCTGCTTAGCTTCAGGTGGATAACCTAGTCCGAACTGCAGGTGGTACGGCCGCTGACAAAAATAGCATCTTTCGCGTGGGGAAATTTGCATAGAAATTCTGAAAGTAATAAAAAGAGCTACCAGTAGATGGCAGAATGACACAAATGAACCTCCACTTGTAAGAGAGTAAAAAAAAACATCAGTATTGAACATAGTCCATATATTCGGGTGGTTTGAATTTTTATTCTATTTTGGCCCTCTTAATACAGAAAAATAAAATCCATTGTATGTTTTAACAATAAGTTGCTTTAGTGTTTATTATAATTTATATGAATGTTTCAGTGCTTCTTGTTACCAAGCACATTAACTCGTTTAGCGCCGTTCGTACCGCACGGCAGGTTGAACCGGTGCCAAACTTGTAATTAATTTAAATAGTTCCCAGTAATTCTTATGTATTTGAGGTGTCATTGTGTCGTATGTAATGTCACGTGTAGTGTTAGGTGTTTAGTATTGTAAATAGAGGTGTGCGTGGCAATGTGGGTTCTAGACCATTTCAAAGGGGGGGCAGTTGTTCTATTGGGGGGAGGGGGGCAGATGTATCTGACCTTACACCAGATGATTGAAGCAAAAGACAATTCTGAAAACTAAGTAATTAAAGTAATTTACGCAACGCTTTGTAGTTACATTTTACAGTTTTTACAAACAGGTAACTCACTCTGATTTCTTGTTCAAACTGTCTTGCTTCCGCAGGCTCGATTATTCTTTTCTGTCGTTACCTTCGCGCGTTAAGGGTCCGTCATGAAAATGTGCCAAGCTTGTTTCCAGCGCGCGGCATTTTAGCCCGCATATGTAAATGCAAATAGTAGCAGTACTAATATACTAATACATTTATTTCAGACTGAAGTAGCACACGTATTTAGGGAGTCCACGGGAGGGGGGGGCATGCATGTTGACACGGGGGCACTTGAAGTGTTCAATTTAATTAAATGTGATTTAGTGATTTCTACACCAGACCATGTAAAAACAACACTAACCATGCTACTGATTTATAATTGACACTGATAGTCACCAGCAGGTGGCGATCAGCACCAAGCAGGCCGAAATGTAAAATGTTTTTTTCATCGTCGGCCACACGGAGGCCACCAGGAGTTCCAAAGGGTTGCGGCTGAAAACGGCAAGCCGACTGTGGGTGCTTCCATCCACCTGTACATAGACAGGATGGTAGACAACTGCCCTGAAGTGACTTCTGTCTCCTTACCTGCCACACTTAAATATTCTTCTTGTCACGCCTAAGGATGGTGTTTCCTCTACCTTACACATCACTTCACTGTCAATATTCCATCTACTCCACGGCTGTTTCTCAAAATGTGAAAGGGTGTATCGTCTTGTATCTTCATCAAATGAAGAACAAAACAACAGAAATGATAATTCACTTCTAGAAACACTCTGGAAAGCTGTCCTGAGGACCACCTTCATCCAGACTCTCAAATGCGATGAGAGGACTGCAACCATAAGGAGGAAAATGCAACAGGACAAGTGTTTTTGGCAAAAAAAAAGTCCTTAGCATTGACTAACCCATTCATTTACAATTCTATAGAGCAGTGTTTCCAAAACTGGCCCTCAAGGACTCACAGATGGTCCCTGTTTTTGCTCCTACATTCCCTGCCAGACAGTCCGTGTTTTTGCTCCATCCCCACTATCTGCCAGACAGTTCACATTTTCATGAAACATGCAGTGTCTGCGGGGCCCAAGGACTGGATTGGGAAACACTGCTATAGAGTCTTAATTGAAAGCATCATTAACTCCTTACTTACTCAACAGCAAACTACACCATGCCATCAAATCTACAGGAAAAATGATCAGCTGCATGTTCACTTTCACTGAGAACCTGCAAAACTCCAGGATATAGAAATGTGTTGACAAGACCATCGATCCCTTCTGGCCAGGTAATCACCTGTTCTGTCACAGATTCATAAAAACTAGAAACAAGCAATGTTTGAACTCCATAGATCACCCCCACCCCCATTCACACCTCCAGGCCTCCTATTGATTCAAATATTCCATCTGTGGCTGTTCATCCTTATTGTCATTTATATTCAGGTATATTTTTATATACTCTTTGCATACTCTTTTTAGGGACAGAGTGGCGGCTCTGAGGCTAGGGATCTGTACTAGCAACTGGAAGGGTGCAGGTTCAAATCCCTTGAATGCCTAGAGTGATTCTACTCTGTTGGGCCCTTGAGCAAGGCCCTTAACCTGCAATTGCTTTGTCCAGGGTATGACGTTAATCTACATCCAGCCCTATGAGGAGGTCCACCAACTTACAGGGAGTAACTTGGGGGTTGGTGGCAGGATTGGCACTCCAGCCACTGGAAAAAAAACCTCACACTGGTCCATTGGGTCTAGTGTGGTGCTGAGGTATCGCCTGCTGCATAGCTGCACTCAGGTTCTCATCCCTGAGGTGGTTTGTTGTGTGGTGGGTGTGGCAAAGCACTGTAATCAATGCATGCTCCTTACACACTGTAATCAGTGCATGCTCCTTACGCACTGTAATCAGTGCATGCTCCTTACGCACTGTAATCAGTGCATGCTCCTTATACACTGTAATCAGTGCATGCGCCTTATACACTGTAATCAGTGCATGCTCCTTATACACTGTAATCAGTTCATGGTCCTTACACACTGTAATCAGTGCACGCTCCTTATACACTGTAATCAGTGCATGCTCCTTACACACTGTAATCAGTGCCTGCTCCTTACACACTGTAATCAGTGCATGCGCCTTACACACTGTAATCAGTGCATGCTCCTTATACACTGTAATCAGTGCATGCTCCTTACACACTGTAATCAGTGCATGCGCCTTACACACTGTAATCAGTGCAGAGGGAGTGTTTTATTTTAATGGCAACTTACCAACCAATAGGAATGGCAATGACAGAGAGAGAGACGCTCATTATGAATAAGGGGTTTGGAATACACTGGTGATGTCATGTCCTAGAATAGAGATTTCCTGGGTTCCCTGAGATACACACTACAGTCGAATGGTACAGTCTAATCCTCTTGATTGATAATGCACTGGTCGCCAAGCTCAGTCTATGCAAAGCTTACATCCTATTCAGTTTCCTAATTGAAAGCTGAAGTACATGTGCAATTTTGTACTATGGTTAACACAATATGTTATTTGAGAATGTAATGATTCATTACAAACTAAAACCAATACACTGTTGTATTAAGAGATGATGCACCAGATTTCATCTCAGTATTGCTAACGTACTAATTGTTAATGATTAAGAAATCACATAACAGCAATCGAGACAAGCTCCTTTCACCTGGGCAACCATCCAGCTTCCTAAAGAACCTCCAACCCTAATGTATCTAATATATGTGTCCTTTGCGTTCATGTCCTGTAACACTAATGCAGAATCTTAACATCTCCTAATCCACTACAAATCTGCACCATTTCTTTGTTCACACAATTATATGCTAAACTTTTGGTTATATCCTATTCTAGATAAGCGACTGGAAGACTATCGGATTATTATTACATAAGGTTTACTTATCAATAAAGCAGAAGGTTGCTATCTGTGTATCTGTGTAAGTGGGATGTTTTATGGCATATCATTGGTAATATAAGTTGATTCTGAGTTTGAAGTACAGAAGTTAAGTAAAAACCTAAGATTTGGAGTCTTATATCTGACAAAGATTGTCAGTAAATCAGATGCAGCCATGCATAGATTGAGAAAACGGGTAAATCCCAAGAAAATGTTGTTTGTTAGAAAGTGAGGACAGCCATTTCAATAATGTTTTTAATGGCAACCTATTATTGTGTGTTTACAAAATAATTATACACAATGTTACCCAAAAAGGTGATGTTAGTCTAAAAACTTGTGTGAAATTCTATTTTTGCATACAGGTGCATTAGTTATTTAAAGGACCCACAGGGTAATTAATTTAAGGTTGTTCACTTTATTCCACCTATGGGCTGTAATATGAAAATAACGCAGTATCTGATTACACAATGGCTATATTGCGTAGAGTAATACTGATACATGCCATTCCACTCAGACCTTTATGGAATTCTTATTTTTCCATCATTCCACCTTGTTTAGAATGAATGCTATTATGTACACCAAACAACAAAACTCGTGTGTGACAAAGCTCCAATTTAATATACATCATATATATATATATATATATATATATATATATAAAATTTCTCAGAAAGACATGTTCTACAAAAGAACATTTTCTCCATACAAAATATTTGAGCCCACAAAAATAATCCATTAAGATCAAATTTAACAATGTAGAGCAGTGTTTCCCAACTGTTCCTCAGGGACCTTCAGACTGTCCTCGGTCCTCGGGGAATTCCAGACTGTCCTCGGTCCTTGGGGGACCTCTGGGCTGTTCTCGGTTCTCGGGGAATTCCAGGCTGTCCTCGGTCCTTGGGGGACCTCTGGGCTGTTCTCGGTTCTCGGGGAATTCCAGACTGTTCTCGGTCCTTGGGGGACCTCTGGGCTGTTCTCGGTTCTTGGGGACTACTAGACTGTCCTCAGTCCTCAGGGAACTCCAGACTGTCTGGGGACCCCAAAGACAAGGTTGGGAAACATTGATGTAGAGGTTCTGTTTACAGTCAGCTATCAGCAGTGGACAGCCCTCAGCAGAATGCCTGAGTGATGCTACCACGTCTTTCCTATTGACTGAATGTGCTCCTTAGCCTTCATCCTCAGTGAGGCAATGCTGGAATTGCGAGGATCTGGCTCCTCCATGGAAAACTTGTCCATAAATCCTGCACATTGGTAGGAGGGAGGCAGGCACACAGTACTTATATGTGATAAACTGTGTCCGACAGAAGAAGAATTTAAGAAAGGAGGTGTGGGATAATTGTTGGGCAGCCCATGGGGCGGCGTGATGAAGTTTGAAAGGGACTGCAGAGTGGTGGAGGTGGAGACGCCAGGGCTGAGCCAGGGTTCGAGCTGCAGGGCCGGCGAGCTGAGAGGCGGCTGTGGGGATCTGCTAAAGGTCAGCATGGGAGAGTCTGGAAACCGCATGGAGCTAACGTCCAGCTTCTCCTGTCTTCTCCACTTGGCTCTTCGATTCTGAAACCACACCTGCAATCACGGTTTCCTATTAAATCTGTCACAATGCTCTTCACATATGTTGTAGTGAAATATATAAACATCTGTCAGCAAAACCCCTGAAATACAGTGGATACCACTAATAAATAATGTTAAATAAGGCATATGTAAGCAGTTACAGCATGAAGATATCCTGTACCTTAGTAGTGTATTTCAACATACAAAGACATTTTTTTGTTAAACTGATATACTTGCATATGCGTTTACGCATAATTTCAGAATGTTATTGATATTTTCGAAATGCCAAAGGAAAAAAACAAAAGCTCACAACTTGTAACGAACTACCATAATTCGTAATTTTTACATAAAAACGTAAATAATGGCACCCATTAATTAATCATAGCATCCATCAATCAATTCACTCAATCATCCATTGATTCAGTGCAAAGCCAGTGGGTAAACCTCACAACCATATTTTCATTTAAATCTGTAGTTACGATTGCTTACAAGGTAGTAACTCAGTTACTAAGTTACCATGTAGTACTCCTTCTCCTAGAGATACTACAGGATCAAGTGATAATTACATTTACTACACTTGTTTTAGCAAATTCATATTAAAGATACAAATGCTGTATAATTTTAACATGGACACTGTATGCTATTATAATACTGCTATATAATATAAATATCAGAATAAGTATTTTATTCAATACAGTAAGTATGTCCTCATATAAAGTACGAGTTTTTAAAATTATTATTATCTTACAGATTTTCAGCATTTACTCCTGCCATCTGTATCAATTTCCAGTCACAATGAACTGGACAAACAGACGTGCAAACATGGATTTCCGTGGTAACTATCTTTGAGACCACATGGAAATAAACCAAAGTGGATATTTAATGAACTGTACCAGTTACAAAAGTTTGAAATAGTTAAAAAATTTAAAAAACACTAGATTAATTTTAGTCCAAGCATATGAAAGCCACCTAGTACTTCTGTGTAGTTTCCTTATTTATTCTGCATAACATACGAGCTAACAAAACTGTGCAGGTTATTTTTGAACAGCAGATAACCGCGAGCTGCGGGCGCCTTTCAAATAATCAATACACGGCTACACCGACATCACATACAAGCTACAGATTCCCATTACAGAAAAAACTGTTTTAAACGAAAATTGCCGAAGTCTACTTTGTGTCATAAAATGAGTTTTTATTATCTAAAAAAAATCATGTTAGCATTACTCAACTCCATACACATAAACAGATACTAAAAACGATTTTTTTATGCGCCATCCAATACTTAGTTGCTGTGGTTTGATAGATAACATTCTATTATCAGGGGAGATTGAAAGCTATTGAAAAGATCAGGGCTTGACTAATCTAGTCAAGTTTACCTGGGGCTTGACTAATTTGTTTTGAAGGAAGATTGGCATCGGGGTTAAAATATTCGGAGCCTGGCTTAAAATACGACGCCCATGTTCTGTACTGATGCTATTTTGTTATTGGGATGCACGATCCACATAAATCAGACAAGAGTATTCACACTGAAAATGCACCAAAACAGGTCTAGGGTTTGCTCTTACGTGTATTCCGTAGGTGCTACATGTGATAATGAGTTTAGATGTAGCCCACATTGTCTAATAAATGCATTTTTTTTTTCTTATCCTTGACAGAGTTGGGGGGCATGAAAACTATCCCAGGTATCAAAGAGAATCATCCTCATCTGATATAACATCATAATATTAAATTCTTTCATTTACTTTTATACTTTCTGTATATTGTCCTTTGAAGTACAAAGATACCAAAACAAATACGATTCAAATCTACAGCATAGCGAGAAGCGAAGTTTTTAAGAAACGCACCTGAACACGGACCTCCGGCAGGTTGACCTTGAGCGCAAGCTCCTCCCGGCTGTATATGTCGGGGTAGTGCGACTTCTCAAAGGCTCTCTCTAGTTCGTGAAGTTGAAAAGTAGTAAATGTTGTTCTGTTGCGTCTGTGTTTCTTCTTTGGGTTATCATCTCCGGAAAATTTGCATTCCCTTTCAGGTGAATCGGGACTTGCTCCAGAACTGCTTGCACAACACGCACCTGGAATATACACAATTAAACAACTTTAGAAAACACGGACAGGAAATATATCAAAGACTGTATAGGCTATGCAATAAACGGTATGGTCATATTTCAACTAGTTGCTGAAACTGGATTATACGCAAGCACGTTTTTCGCCATTGAAAGAAATGTTAGTCTTCTGAAATACATTAAAATTCGAAATCAAAGGTGAGAAATAAGATTTCACGTTATTCCCCGTCTTTAAGTGTAAAATGAATGACCCAGAGCAGTGCTATTCCCTTTTATTTATTAATTCCTAAACTTACTTACTTTGAAAGCCTTCGGACTCATGACCCTTAAGAGGGGGGGCCACCTTACATTTCCTCCTGCGCTCAGTGTCTTTCGTGAATCTTGCCGGGACATTTGATGAGATCGGCTGATGAAAAATGTTCTCATCCTTAAACCCCAGAATGGCTTCAATACTATGGATTCTAGATGCGTGTCCGGGGCTGCGAACGAAACCTCCGGAAGGCGAAGGACGGTCTTCCATTCCTTCTGATGACGAATCGAGAAACCGCATTGATGTCTGTTGACTGGTATTTATTTCGACTTCTGATTATACGCGTCTTTGACCTGAACCGTAGCAGAGACGTTATCTTGTGGGCTTTATAAAGGGACCATTCGGAAGAGACCTATTGTCCATGTGACGCCCCCTACTGGCACGTCAGACGCTCCCAGCCCTCAGAGCAGCGAGCTCTCCCACTGAGCTCTTTTTAAACTCCACCCTATAATTTCTTATAACTATGAGCAGAGTTAAATGAACATCCTTATATCAGTCTTAAATAATCTGTTCCTCATCCAGATGTCATGCTCTTGGACATTAAAAATCGCGGGGTGGGGGGTTGGGTCGGCTCGAGAGCAAGAGATTAAAGTTTCAGTACAAATTCACAATTGCAAGATTTATAGTACGGCAACAAAGTGTAAAATGACACACCGACATTACATTTGCCACTAAAATAATTTTACTAACAAAGCAACTGTTATATGTTACATTAGCAAAACAATATTAAACACAGTGTTATGGTATACATTTTATTTTTTTCATTTACTATACCTACCGTGTTCAGTTAGTTGGTTTGCATGGGCTACATAAATATAAAATATAACCCTACTCAGTAAACATAAGAATAACACTTTAAAGTCTCCAAATATAGAAAGGGATTTTTTTTTAGAAAAGCCACATTCAATTAACATTCAATTTGAGATTTGATTAAACTAAATGTCCATTTTATATAACACGCATAGGCCTATATGGAACAATTATGTTTCCCATATCTGTATTCTGTAGGCTAACAGGCTTTGCGGAAGTTTCCTTATGCGAAAATAATTATTAAATTAAATTAAATTATTAATTATTATTATTAGTTTTAAGTACCACACGCTGATCACAATCAATGGCAATCTCCCACTGATTAAAGAACATGTGTTGATATACAGGTTCAATCAGTTGTCTGAAAATGAATATTTTCCTTTTTATTAATACTTAGCGTTGATGAAATGTTTCATAGTTATGCATTATGTACAGTTTATGGAAATCGTTCGGGCATCATGTCTGCGATTTATCGTGATTTCATTGCGAACTCAAGTAGGACATCACAAATTTAACCCTGAAATGTATGTGCAATTAAGTGGAAGTATTTCCTGCCTTACTGAATACTGAATGGATATGTGCATTTAGCACTAAATAAAGATCGACAGCTGTTTGATAATCCTTTGCCCACACGCTGCTAAGGGGATTAGAGTCTTTTCTTAAAACAGTTAGTACCATTTAAAACCATTTAGCCTTTCCTAATTACTGAGAGTGATGTTATCCTCTGCTAATAATATACAGAATAAGTACTCCTGGCGTAAGGACGGTGTTTTGTATAAAACAATGGGACTCAACAGTCTATTTCTCTTGGGCTGCTAACATACAGTGCAGTGTTACGTTTGCCATCCTTTATTTAAAAACAAACAATGAGCTTTGTCTGTAATATTCCCCTCAAAACAGACAAAACTTAATTATCACAGAGTCATTCTTCTGCCTCAGAATCGTATTGATGAGTGTGACAATGTTAATAGTGAATTGCATCCTTTGTAGAAGTTGCAGCAAGACAGCTCTTGCTTTGCCAAGGTCAGCTCTGTGGTACAGCACCTTTTGTATACTCAATTGCCATGTTCCTCAACACATTCATTGGGAGCATTGAGGTTACATGGTATTTCAAAAGGAAAATGGCAGCTCTAAAACAGGAATTATAAATGTCGTATTTTTATATTTAATATAAATGCTGTGGTGTTACAATGACTCAACTAAGGCCTTCTTAATAATCTATCCATTCATTTTCTATAGCCACTTGTGCTACGCAGAGTTGCAGGGTCTGCAGCCAATCCTGGTAGCTATGGGCAGAAGCCCATCACAGGACACACATACGCACTGAATGTCTGAGGTACAGGCCTTGATATATAGCACGTAGCATCTAAACATTAACTTTCAGCTAAGTAAATGTCTAAACAAATGTTCAAATTAATATGCCATGTGTATATATATATATATATATATATATATATAAATAAAACTAAGACTATGTTTCCTAAATATGTGTGATTTTAATAGACGTGCCAGAGGGAGGCAGGACAGGTTTCCCGATTTACTTAAGATAGACTTTCACGTTAAACTTTTAATATGACAGTGAGATGTTCTACCAGAGCCAGAAGTGTACTGCGTTGTTTCACCAAAAAATAATCCACGGTAGCTTATTGGTCAACCAGTGAGCACTGACGAGGTGAAAGCAGACTCAGGCCGTTTCTCCCAATAATCTGCAGCAGGACTTTCCCTGGCGATGCCGATGTCCGTCACAATTTCTGCTATAGTGATGAAGACCCCCCTTCCTGCATCAGTTCAGACGATATGTGCTGCCTCCCATTCAGCGTTTCTTCAAGCGCTATAATGGTTTATTTTGACTGAACACGTCTTGTTTCTCCAACGTCCAAATATCCCTACAATCTCTAGTTGTTTCAGCAAATGGGATATCAAAGCATGTGTTTGATGGGAGTTTGCAAAGAACATTTTGTTTTTTTCCCCCCTGTAAACCCAGCTATGTTTTGTGACAGTCCTTCCATGTGCATTATGGAAGTGAAAAGCATTTGACTGGAACCCTTAAAAAAGGCATCTTAGATGAAGAATATGAGGAGATGAGAGCCTCGTGAAAGATGGATGCTCATGAAGGTGTTTCCTCAAGAAAAATGGACTCTTCACACAGGACAAAATACTGTAGAGGCAGAAAATGATCCTTATGACTTTTGTATCAACTGAATCAAAACAAGAAATTTGAGTAGGGTAGTACACAAATCAACAAATACTAATTCCAGAGATGTACCTTTGCATACAACAGTTTCATTTAACTGACGTTTTCTAATACAAGTGAAACATGAAAACACAGAAGACACTGCAGGAGTTTTCTTCATGTTTCACTAAAACAAATCCATTAAATATCACCAATGATAAGTCGAAAAACCTCAATAAATCAGGCAACAGACAGCATTCTTAAGCTACAGTATGAAAATGCAGCTGGACGCTACAGTGAAAATGGACGGAGGGGCAGTGATCATGTTACATAAGGAAAAAAAAATAACGTCTCTAAGTTGCCAAATGTAGAAGCAAAACTGTTGCAAAACTAATTTAATGGTAAGTGTAAAAACAAAACTACAATAATTGAAAAGTACTGCACTTTTTAATTTTTGCACTCAGACAAAAAGTTACAAACATAAAACTGGACAGAATTATGGCCAAATTAAAATAATAAAAAACAAAGTAGAAACAAATTTGCAGTTGTGCAGTTTTGTTTTTTTCTTTGAGAAAAAAATATTTTATTCTGGAATTTAATTTTAACACTTGAACATACATTCAGGGCCTCTATTTTCATTTCCCATTGCAAATTCAGAATTTGATATATTACTTTCAGAGCTTTACAAAACATAAAAAGACAGTGGTCAAACGTAATTTTAATACTTTTCAATAACCCCTACCAAGATGCAAATTGTATACGTGTAATACAGTACATTTATGTTTACAAATTTTTGATCATAAATTTCCACACACACAATTAAAGCAAGCATTCATTCATGACCTGTACAATAATTTATAATTTGAAAGTAACCGGACAAATTAAGATGCTATAAATTCCCTCATTTACAGATCATTATTCTTTCCATTGTGAAAAGTTTCATCAAAAGAATTTTTTGGCAGCTGCTTCTTGTTGACTTCTAAAACAAAAAAAGGAGGGAAAATACTTTAAAAATCATGCGTTCATTTTGCTAGTAATTTTATTTGAGTAAACACACAACTCTGATAACTTCGTAAAATTAAACAATGATCCTGTGATTTGAAAAGATCACAATCTGAAAACCCGGCGATAAATAGACTCATTTTACTTAAAGTAAAAATAACTCTACTTGTCATATAACTGAGGGGGACAATAGAAGTTTAAACGTGAGATTTCTGTAACGCAGAGTCCATGCTACACTCACCTGTAGACGATGTATCCGATGAAGAGGACTGACTGAATGGTCACAAAGACCAGGAAATGAATCGTTGACAGACAAGAGGGCAAAGGTGGCAGTTCAGGGCAGTTCACCTTTTCACTTGGGTTCTGAAAGGAAATAAGGTAATGTCGATCATTATATTTAACAGATGTTCTTCAGCTACCAGTAACAAATCAATAAAACAAACATTAATCTATAATGCAACAGCTTACAAAGTAAAAAGAAACTAAACCAAACATCTACAGGGTGTACAGACTACATTGTCATGGCAAAAGTGTGTGGGGTCTAACCACATTGCGCTGGATCAGGTGGTCGATGTTTCTTTTGACCACGTGCAGGTGCTCCTTGATGTCATTAAAGTGCTGGACAGCCTCGTAGGTTCCAGCTGCATTCCCTTGGTGCTGGGCGGAGCCAATTTGTCTCACAGACTCATAAAATGAGCTCCTGAAATGAAATACTTTGTTAGTACAGCACAATTTTATCTAAAGAATCTAAATGATCCCTGTACTTCTACACAAGTAATAGTTATTGATATAATCATATATGATGAACTGAAAACTGAAAAAAAAAAAAACAATAAATGTACTTTCTCCTCTTAGTATTATAATACTCAGAAATATAAAGTAAAAGCTCACTGGTAATTTAGTGATACTGCCAACAATACCAGTTTCAGTAGTAGGGCTGGAACAACTAATCGATAACATCAATAATAATCGGCAATAAAAGTTGAAAACATATTCTGTTATTGATTTGCTGTATTGAGGTTAGCTACATAAATTGTGTATCATGACATCACCATTTAGCAAAGTTTGTATGCTTAGCCTAGTTTATACTTTACTTCTCCTTGTGTCGCATGTACACTGGCATATACTGCATACATACTGCAGTGATATTCCACCAGGCGAGCATAAGGCAAACCCAAATATAAGCCTTGGACATTATTTATATCAATACGGTACAATTTGTCATTTTGAAATCTTGGCGACCAGAACCAGAATTTTATCACCAAGATTTCAAAATGTCAAAACAGTGTTGCTTTTGAAAATACCATCAAAATACTGTATTTCGCAGTATAAAATACAGCTCATATGAACATATGAAATATGGCTCTGTTTCTGTGCCATTTCACACTGTACACTGTGTAAAGTTATTACAACTGTGATTTAAAAACCTGTTTTTTTTTTTAAATAAATGGTTTTTTTAAACCCTATTTTGGCCCAACTAAATGACAAGATTACTGGTTGATCATTTCATCAATCAATTACCAAGATAATCGATAACAATGAGTCAAAATAATGAGTATTATATTAACTGCCATAATTCAAGGACAAGAGTGAAAAAGTTTTTCACTTATTTCACAAATGAAAACTTAACCCTTTAAAATACAAGATCAAAGAGCTTTCTGCCTGCGATTAATTGCATCAGTCCTACATTTAGCTCTTGATAATGTTAGCTAATACTATACTTTATCATATTTCTGAACAAAGAACTGAATTGTTTGGCAATGTAAACAAAGCAAAGCTGTAAAATCTTAATAGATTGCTTCTCAAACCCCAAGCTGGCATAGAGTTCCTAAGGGAACTGCTGTAAGCCAGACTGTTCACTAGTGCAGATCTTCTGGTGGATAATCACAGCAAAAAAGGCAGTAGGAGCCAATGGGAAAATGACTGGGATATTTCAACTTACCCAATCAGTTTTGAATGTTTGCATTAAAGTGATTTGTTTCAATTTAATCTTTTGATCTCCTTTCCAATGGTCCCAGAAAAAAAATCTCATATTTATAATAGAAAAGAAAAAAAGTTACCAAAATAGTCATGACTGCTAAATTAAATGACTCAAATCCTTTTTTCAGACGTTTACCCACATAAATTTACCTATTTATTGGAAAAAAAACTCTTATTCCCCTCAGATTTACAGATTAGTGAAACACATTTTCAAGCATTTTAATCTCTAACCTTATAACAAACCTATCACCAGGGCCAGGTAAACATGACATTTGTTTTGAAAGATTTATATACTTATCTACAGTGACTGTTTTGCTTTTATTTTCCTCAAAAGTCAATCAAGATTCACAGAGAACTTCAGAAATTCTTGCAATATCATATTAGTTAAACATGACATGCCAGAGAAATAACAATGAACCATGTGAATAAACCTGAAATAATGAACTACAGCAAATACATATACATACCCTTGCGAATACTGAACAATCTTTGAGTATGTCCTTTTAAGGACTACCTAAGGGAAATTCAATTTACTCAAAGTAACACAGTAATTATATATTATCACAGAGCAGTTAAAAGTTTAAGGAGAAGTATTTAAAGAAGCAATATTAATAGCATTAATAGATGATCAGACAGGCTTCTCGTTGCAGAACATTGTTCAGATGTGCTCGTTAGTCAGTATTAATGTCGTACTTGATTTACGGTGGAGCTCAGTGAGTAGCACTGTTCTCTCACCCTTCCATAGTCGGGGGTTTGAATCCTGCCTCTGCTCCAACTGGAGAGTTTGCAGGACCTCTCCATGTCCCATGCGGTTAGGCTTACGGTCATGTCTGAAGTGTTCATAGTGGACAAATGTGAATGAATAGACGTGTGTGTGCGCGTCTTGTTATGGACTGGCATCCCAGCGAGGGTATACCCTCTGTCAGTCTCCAGGGTTTCCCCACAACCCTGACCACAACAAGTGGCTGGAAGATGGGTGGTTTGGTTTGATTTACTTACAGTCTCTAGTATTTTTATTTAAGTGGGAGAAATAATTTATTAAGAAATTAAACATGACTTAAGAAAAGATAAACAAAACTGAGCAACATTTCCCCTTTGGGCAAATGCAACAAGAAAGCAATTATATGACGGCAAGTCTTCTGCCATATGAAGGATATTTTAAAAAATGGAGACTAATCCTTGAAGAGTACAGAATTCCAAGAGGCATGTCATTTCATCCAATCTTTACCACATGGCGTTAGTAATTTATTACACACTCTCCATGATGCATGTCATAGAAACAAAATCATCCCCTCCACCCCACTAACAAAGAAACAAATTGCTAGAAATAAATCTCCTATAAAAAGTGAGCATGTATTAAACCATAAATCTAATCTTAAGAGAGGAGCAATGACCTACTTAGAGAATCAAACCCTGGTTGAGGAGCAGTAATCATGAAGGCCTGAGATGTGAGGATGATGATGATAAATCCGCTGACTTATGTAAAGTATTTGGTCATAATATTAATAAAAATTACAGAAAACCATAACAAATGTTTTGTGTATTTCATATCAACAGTGGAGAATTCTTTTTCAACTTATGTTTAATAATTTTGAATACTTACTAAAGGTAAACCTGGAAAACTAGTAGAATAATAGAGGTAATGCATGCCTTGATCATATAGAGGAATGAGAGAAATGCTGTATATTTTCAGTCATGAATAAATATTCTAACAAAACAGTATAAGATTCATTACATTAAATACATCTTAAACATATATTTTGATATTCTTTCCTTTAAATTAACAGCATGGTCCAGTAAGTGAAATACTGAACATACTGAGTATGAATGAAGTCCAACATAAATACAACAATGTCCTTAGCCAAAAGTGACCAGTGCTCCCCTTAGTTTGACATTTTCCTACTGCTGTGCCACCCAAGAAAAAAAAGCAAATCAAAGATGTACAGGAAGGAACAAAAATGAACTAGATTTCCCTCATTAGGGATGCAAACCCAGAGCAGGGTGGTGACGGCAACGTGATGACGTGATGGGGAGAGGAGAAATGTCAGCGTTAAAATGATTTGTTTATGTAACATAAGCTTGAAAGAAAACTCCCTGTAATTCAAGAGTCCCTGTACAGCAATGGATTTTTAATGTGAAAATTATGTAACATAGCGAAAAGGACATGGAACACTTGTTAAATACAAACGGAAAAGATGAAAGAGAAATACTTTTGCCAACTTTATCAAAGTTAGTCATTGGGCAGGTAAACTTATTTCACAATATTTTACTCAAAATCACAACTAACTGTGCTGAAAAAAAAAAACATACTTCGATATGACTCTCTTACAATTATACAACGGTCAGTCACAAAATGTCATCACCACAGACCAGTCTCTCGTCTAAATTATACCTAAAACTCTTGATGGTGCTTTTCTCAATCGAGCGTCTGCAGAAAATTCAGTTTAGCTTCAGTGCTGCACAATCTATTAAGACTGGGCAATCTATTAAGAATGGGCAATCTATTAAGACTGGGCAATCTATTAAGACTGGGCAATCCAGACTTCCCTCCTGACTGTGGGTATCCTGCGAGTTGAAAGAGCCACATCTCATCCTAACAGATCTTTCTGCTGCCTTCAATACAGTACAGATTGTTGCCAACTTACAGCCTATGGGACTTTGACTCACTCTCCTGTCAGGTTCTTGCAAAGTCTTTGTAATATAGTTATTGAACACTAGAGGCTGTAATGTTGCTTTGGGCAACGCTAATGTACTTATATATATATATATATATAGATTCTAAGATATATTCCCCGAACTGCTATTCAACAGAATTTTCTACGCACATCAAATGAGTCTATAAGACTACATATAACCTTCAGAAGTCACACTTACACTTAAAACCAGGCTGAAATGAAGTATTAGTACAAGTGGGCATTGTGATTCTGTAACTCAATATTCATTGATTCAAGAGAATTTATCAATAAAAATGAATGAATCAATTCGCAAAGCTGGAAAAATAATCAAGGACCCTTCCCATCCTGGACACAAACTCTTTACACCTCTGCCATCTGGTAGACGCTACAGAACCCTGTATGCACACACAACCCAGCTGAGGAACAGTTTTCACCCCACATACATCACACTTCTGAACTCGCAGCACTGATCTCAAACATTCTGAAGCAAGACCCCACATGTGCAATTTCCATATTTATATGCATTTAGTCCACTTGAAACTCTACCTCTGCAAACTTACTTACAAGCACCTTATTGTATATATATCTTGTACATATATAGTGACTGTACATACTCTCCCATTCTATTTATGCCTCGAATCTATTTAATTGTAAACATACTGTGCATCTGCTGGCGTGTTCCAAACTAAATCTCATCGCGCTTACAATGACAATAAAGCATCCATCTATCTATCTATCTATCTATCTATAATGAAAACACAATAAAGGAGAATTTACAATGAACATATTAAATATGATCAAAAATGTAAAAGTATTTTTTAAAACTATAGTATATATAGTGGAAAATGATATACATAGTACAATTGTTAGTATTTAAACGATTTTAATGTTTTATTATATCATAGAAAATATATTTACCTAAAATGTGCTGCCTTAAATTAGAATGATGCAGAATGAATGATGCAGGTTGTTCTCAAAAAACTCAATTCTTGGTCCCACAAATTAGAATAACACATTGTGAACTATGCAAACAAATCGGAATGTTTGTTCCGCAGGACGTGACCAGATAGAGCTTCTTACCTCAGCTCATTCAGGCTTCTCAGCACCTCCTCCTGCTTGTTGATGATGTTATCGATATCTTGATTAGGAACCTGGAAATTGTTAGATGCTTATACTTAAATACAAATAAATACAAATAAATACAAAACACGTGTCACTTAATGATGGGAATACGTTCTGAAAAATGCAGCGTTAGGTGATTTCTCCTTGTGAAGACATCATGGAGTATACCTACACACAACTAGATGATACAGGCTAAATTACGACACACCTAAGCTATATGGTATAGTCTAAATAATGATAACACATAGTAAATACATAAACCAAAAACACAACTGATTATTATTAAATATTATGTACTATACATTATTATTATTGCATGTACTGTACTTTTACATTACTGGGTTACTTTTACACTAGGTTTCTTTACACCAGCATCACCACAAACACCCGAGTAATGCGTTGCACTATGGTGACTATGACATCACTATAGGCGACAAATTTTTCACATCTGTAATAATCATATGGACCACCATTGTATAAGCGGTCCATTGACTACTGAAAAGTCTTCATGTGATGCATGATTCATTAAAAACCACAGCATCCACCAAAAAGACGTGAACAAGGGCAACGGAAATGGAAAGTTGTTAAAGGGTAATAAGCGAGAAATGGGCACTGCTCAGAGCAGGTTTGTGCATAGCCACATGAACAGCCACGGGAGTCTCGAGCTCACCTGACCAGACTGAGCATGGACTCCCCGCTTAGCTATCTCCTCGGTCACTACGGTGACGTAACGACGCTGCTCATCAAGAATCATGGCCAACTGCCGGTGAAGCTGTTTAATCTCCAGGTGAATCCGATTCTGACCTTCGAACACTTGCCGGATCTCTCGGTCGTTTACACTTTCATACATTTCCTCCACTAACAAGAAAAATGGGACGACACAAGACATGCGTATCTATGGATATTCAGTTCCTGGCAAACCAGTCAGAAGTGCCTTGAAAATACAGTGCATCCAGAAAAAACTACACAGTCTTACGCTAAAATCATTAAGATTCAGGTTTTCCCCTCATCAATCTGCATACAATACCACATGCTGACGAAGCAAAAGCAGGATTTGAACATTATTTGCAAATGTATTAAAAATAAAAAACTGAAACATAATGACACAAGTATTCAGACCCTTTACACAGTACTTATTGGAAACACCCTTTGCAGTGATAATGGCCTTGAGTCTTGTGGATATGATGCGACTAGCTTTGCACACCTGGATTTCAGGATTTTCTGTCATTCTTTTTTCCTAATCCTCCCCAGCTTTGTTATTTTGGACGGAGACTAAGTGGACAACTAGTTTCAGGTCAATCCAGAAATGTTCAATTGGGTTTGTAACACCAGATTATGTAATAACTCAACAGAATGTGCCAGATTTATTGCCTACATCATAATTTTTTTGAAATATTAAATTGTCATCATCACATTGTCACATTTTGTTTTTGTGATGCATTTTGGGTGAATTTTGTGTGTCTGCAATGGAATAACAAGCGAAAGGTCAGATAATGAACGACAAAAAAATAATGAATGGGTCAGATCACTTGTTAATTTACAAATAAGGTTGCAAACTATGTTAGTTACAAAGGGTTTTGAGAAACACTCAATAAATGAGCTTAAGTATGAGATAAAGAACTACTTAGCGTCACAAAGCTTTCGAGAAATGTACCCCTGAAAATATACATAAATTTACAGAAATTTATCAATTGGAACTTTGTTACCATTTGTTGAATTATGACACAATGTGGCGTTATGACAGAATGCATTGTTACAGGGTTGAAGCCTGGACTCTGGCTGGGCCAATCAAGGACATTCACAGAATTGTCCCTAAACCACTCCTGCATTGTCTCTGCTTTGTGATTAGGGTCATTGTCCTGTTGGAAGATAAACCTTTAGCTCAGTCTGAGGTTTAGAGTGTTCTGCAGCAGGTTTTTGTTAAGGATATCTCCATTCAACTTTCCCTCAACCCTGACTTGTTTCCCAGTCCCTGCCACTGAATGACAGCATGATGCTGCCACCACTATGCTTCACCACTGGGATGGTGTGGAGCGCCGCCTGATTTCCTTCAGACACGACGCTTAGGACTGAGGACTAACATCTAGTTACTCGCAGTCAGAGTTCTTTAGGTGCCTTTTTGCAAACTGCACATGGAATTCCATTTGTCTTTTACTGAGGCTATTAGGACTGTATATCAGATCTCAATATAATCACGACTGTATGATGCATGTGTAATAATCACAAGGGCTTTAAATGACAGGCGAAATCTCTTCAGACGCCCGCTTTTTGGTAGTATTTGGACATTTACGCCCACAATCTGGTACGCAGTTTAGTAGTACGCTTAAAATATTAATGAGATGCGTATTGTCACACCTATAAGTTAGTAACCTATATAAATTCTGTTTATTAACGCAGAGCACGCCACATGCTACTATTTTGGTAAATCATGGAAGCAATAAGCGCTGAAGTGGCAGTGAAGACAGGAACAGCTCAAGGTAGACAGTTGGTGTGGCTGTACTTTTGCAGTTTCAAGTTGGACATGTTTATCGAACAGAAGGATATGCCTAATTTATACTGATTACTAATATTTTAAGCATACTACTTATCTGCTTACCAAAATGTGGGTATAAGTATACATCAGCATCGCATACGATCGCAATTATATCGAGATCTAATATCCTGCAGCCGTAGAGGCTATGACTGGGTCTAGACTGGTGGAGTGTTGCAGTGATGGTTGTCTTTCTGGAAATTTCTCCCATCTACACACAGCTTCTCTGGAGCTCAGCAAGAGTGATCATCAGGTTCTTGGTCACCTCTCTTACCAAGGCCCTTCTAACTACACAGTTTGGCTGGGTATCCAGCTCTAGGAAGTGTCTTGGTTGTTCCAAAGTATTTCGATTCAAGTATTATGGAGGCAACTGTGCTCTTAGGAACTTTCAAAGCTGCAATTTCAGATTAGAGAGTGGATTGATGAGGGAAAAAAATGAATTTAAATGATTTTAGCATAAGGCTACAACATAAAATGTGAAAAACTGAAGGGGTCTGAATACTTTCTGAATGCAGTGTATCACTCTAAAATCAGGTACAACTTGAAAAGCATAACTAGTTACCAAGATTTAAATTATATGTATGCAAGTATTACATGTACAAAAATGTATTTATGAGAATGAAATGAAGAGCTTAAAATAAATAATCCAAGTGACCTGGTTCTCCCTGGACGCCTGGGTGCTCCTTCTGAAACTCTTCTTTCTTCTTGTCCAGCTCCTGCTGAAAGTTCTCAAACTCAGCTTGATATTTATCCTTTTCTTCTTTTGGAATCTCGACATCAGGTGGAGCCTTTAGAACAAAGCAGGGGAAAATCAGAAACTTTTGGTAGCAATCAGTGTTTCAGTTCAGCCAATTAGCCCCATTACAATTAATGTCTGGTGGGGGCCCTGTGAAGGGACGGGGCGGGGGGGGGGGGGGGGTTTGGATGATTAC
>JAODJU010000119.1:18781434-18793579 GCA_026776725.1 Gnathonemus echidnorhynchus
TGGATAGAGTACCAGTCTCTCATAGGGTAGATACTCAGACATACTGAGACATCAAGGGGACGCCATGGACAGAGTACTAGTCTCTCGTAGGGCACATACTCAGACATACTGAGACATCAAGGGGACGCCATGGACAGAGAACCAGTCACTCATAGGGTAGATACTCAGACATACTGAGACATCAAGGGGACGCCATGGACAGAATACCAGTCTATCACAGGGCACTTACTCAGACGTACACAAACACTTCTCAGAAGTAAAGCGTTGTGAGTGTCTTGAAAAGTGCTATATAAATCTAACATTCATTCATTCATTCAAAAGAACACCAACCTGGACAAGATATCAGCTTTGCTTTGTTGATTGCGATTTCTCTGGTGATCAAACGGCTGCTACTTCTACAATGGTCCTTGATATTGTACCCTTGAGTAATTAAAATGCATCTAAAAATCATCTATACCAAACAGCGCGATAATGGGCCTGGAATCTGAAACATTATTTAAAATATCCACTTTTCTAGCAAACACTGTTACTTTAAATTTCCAGTAATTAAAGCAACAGAAATGATACAGTTTTTAATTGACCTATCCTGCCTCATTTCAGTTGTTTGGTTAGGTTGGGTCACTGAAAGAAAATATTATATAACATCAGGGTTCTGTAAAGGAAACAATGAATCATAAGAAACTCTGAATCATAGATGGAGTTAACAATATCAGCATATCAAGTGGCTCATGCAGTTATATAATATAACATTATTCAATAGCCTTTACAGATATACACAGTTTCACATGAAGTGTGTTTCCAGTGTCAAAGAGTGTCTGTGTAACAATAATGCAGGTTCAGTCAATTGTCCTCTTTTCATGAAGAAGCATAGAGAGCAAAAACCAGACTAGTAGCACAGTTTTAGTGGTTAATGCTCACCATTTCTAAAACGGCCCTAAACAAGTTGTTTAGTATGTTTTGACAAACTGGCAGACCATAAAATACAACTGAACTTGGACCTCACCCCCCTCCACCATGGATCAGTGAATTCAGTATTTGGGAATGGACTGACGGAATTTGCCTCTCAGGGAAAGAATCATCGGGGACCCCTGCTCTAGAGTGTGAAACTATCACTCAAAGAAGATCTTACCCTCCAAACTTTAATGTATCCTTCAAGGTGTAAAATAATACTTTCCTGGTAGCTTTTGGTGCTCTGCTCTTGCTAAAGGAAAATGCTCAAAGGAGACTACTACACTAAATTATTTTTAAAAACTTTCCAAAAAACTTTCCAGAAAAATAACTATAAGAAAAGAAAGTGCATGTAATTAAAGTGGGCTTTGGACACTACTAACTGTCATTTGTAAAAAATGATTTGTAGAATAAAAAAAACTGCATATTTCTGTTGATTCTGAATCAACCTAAAATGGATATTAGGCACCCGGGCATGTCCAGTAATACCCAGCGGGGTTTGTAGCTTCCGTTTCCACCCACCATTTGATTAACTAAAGTAACGATTTAGGTATAAAGTAACATCACCTGGGTTTGCGGGTAACTGGATCAAAAGAACTGAGCTACTTCTGAAATGTTCTTATTCAGCAATGATTCACACCTGCAAAAGCCAGGGTTATGTGATTTTTCTATCCAAATGTTGACTTTAATTAATCAAATGGATGCTGAAATAAGAAAAAAAAATTGCAGCCCTTGCAGCTTTCTCAGAGAATTATTGAAATACCCAAGACTTCCTAGTTATGATGGTGGTGACCCACAGCTAATCCCCAAAAAACACATGGTGCAGTGCACCCCATCTGGCTTTCAGTTCATCGCACTTAACCTTAGGAACATGTCTAGTAACCAGCTCAATTAACAAGAATTAATTTAACAAGCTAAGCTACTCTTTTTTCATTGTTTTATTGGTGTCATATTTTGCACGCATCATTCCTGTGTGTGTATCCTGTGTGTATCCTGTGTGTATGCTATCTATGCATCCTAGGAGTGTTTGTTAGCCTCCTCAAATCACCAGTCACAGGTGAAATATATAATAGTTTACACATTTTAAATATAGTATATTCAGATTGCAGGTTGGTTAACATATAATTAAAATGGAAATTTTAAATTTAAATTAAATTCTAGGGGCACGAAGTACAAGTGTGTCAATAATTACCTGAACCAAAGCTCCCCAGTTCCGGTCTTGGAGGACCAGAATCCAACAGTTTGCAGATTTCCTTGCTCAAACACACCTACTAAACCTGTTAATTAGGTGATTAAGATGAGTAGGGAAATCTACAAACCATGCTGGATTCTGACCCTCAAGGACCAGAACTGGGGGACCTACAGTACAACTAGACCCCAACGAAGTACAGTTTTTTGCTATTTCTTATCGCTTTCTGTCATTAATTACAGCTCATTAATGTATTGCTAAGAAATGAGCGGTTGATTAAATGTAAATTCAATGACCACTTGCTCGATGGGTTGTTTCATAGAAGTCACTGATGTCATGCGTTACTGATGTTTTCAGTTCCATAATGTACTACAAAATAGCATACTATGAAATTACAATTGTTTTAACAATAACAAAGATGTTATCTTTCTATAGTATATAGATAGTGTTTTGCTTGGCCTTTAACACAAATATTACTTTTTGAATTCACCCTAAATTAGTGTCGCAAAGGCTGATATAATTCTTTTTTTCTTGCATCTGGGAATACGTGTCCAATTTACATGACTACTATTAAGATGACAAAAAAAATACCATTGATAAATGTCTATTTTTATCAGCGTTTCTAAGAGTCACAACACCTTCTGTTTCTAAACACAATCCCTTCTGTTTTCACATTGATTCCTTGCAGCTTCACCTGCAGCTTGGCAGTGATGAATCACAACATTGGCCTAGTTATTCTATTGTTATGCTTTATAGCTTATGGACCAAGAACTGTGTAATAGCTTATTATGTTTAAGTCTCCTGGTCCGCTGGGCTAACCCCATTTACATAGATTTTTGAGCAGTCAAAACAATATTTCTATTGACTTTGTCAATGGCAGAATCCTGTGAAATGCTCTAGGAAGCAGAACCAGCTGACAAAAGAATTAATCAAATAAGTGTTTTTTAATTATGATGCTGGGAATCTGATGAGTAAAACACACGCATGAAACTGAAGAAACTGTTTCAGTGGGTGAGAAGTCAAACTGAAAGAATGCATTTATATTTGTGTATAATCTGTTGTTGCGGTTAGTGGCTAAAGCAAAACACAGTATCCCAATATAAATGCACTGGGAATGAGGAACAGTGGAAATCTACGTAAAATCCCACCTCTAGTGACTCTTTCTGGTCCTCATTTGTGTAAAAAAAAATGAAGGAAGGTGACAATGGGGTTCACACCTTGGGGTTTAGGGGTTTGACCTCAGGGAGTCTGCATGTTCTCTCCATGTTATGCAGGTTTTATCCCATAGTCCAAGGACATGCAGTTAAATGAATTCATTGGTCTGTCTAAATTGCTCATCATTATGTATGTGTGTGTATGTGTGTATGTGTGTGTATGTGTGCATGTGAGTGTCCTGCAGGAGAATGACAGTCCATCCATCCATTCATCCATCCATCTATCCATACATTTTCTGTATCTACTTTGTCCTATGCAGGGTTGCAGGGGTGCAGAGCCAATCCCAGAAGCAATTGGCACAAGGCAGATAACAACCAGGATGGGGCACTAATCCATCACAATTACTGCAAATATGAATTGCATGACTCTGTATCAAGGGGCATAGGCAGGAATTCTGGGGCCCCTTGTACAATATCAGCCTGGGTCCCCCCACGGGGGTGTTCCAGTCCAGGGCTCAGGAAAACATAATTAATGTTTTCTTCAGGTGGCCTATAGTGTATGTGCCCTGTGATGGACTGGCATCCCATCCAAGGTGCCCCCAGCCTGTGTTGCCTGGGCTCGGCCTCCTGGGTCAACCTTTGGAAGTTGGATGGACAAAAAAAACATTATATTAAGGGATGAGTGTTGATGCTGCATCAAATGACAATTAGTTATAAGGAAGTGTAAAGAATCAGGCGATGGCTGAGGAGGAGTGAGACAAATTAGGAGGAAGCGGAGAAGACGGAACACAGTGGCACTGATTTTGGAGAGGGAAAGATTTACAGAGGTGACACTGACAGGAGGTGCAAAAGGGGACGGAAGTGACTGTGGGGGGGGAGGGGGGGGGGGGGGGGGGGAGGGGGGGGGGGGGGGGGGGGGGGGGGGGGGGGGGGTCGCTTGGCATTTTGCAAAATAGAGCAGTGAACGCAGAGAAGCTGTAAATACCCAGTGGACCATTAATATTCCGGAATAAAACAGGTTTTTCATGGCTGACCAGATGCAGGAGTATTTTCAGATTTACACAGTGGACTTGAAATTAGTGACTGACACTTGACAAAATTATGTTGAGCATAGTATTTGTGCAGACGTACACAAAATGGAAAGACTCTAAACATAAATGCAAAATATGCTGATTCTCTTATGGGAAATTACAAGGCAAGATTATACGCACATGACAACTGCACGGTCACTAAAATACCTGAAAAAATATTCAATTTACTGCTTTGTGATTTTCAATGGACTTTTTAATTCTGTTTAATGAACTAATTATAATTACATTCTAATGTTCACTGATCGCTATTATGACAGCGTGCCATTTAAATGATACATTATTCTACACTTTCGTTTTTAAGCATTTTCAAATGGAGAAAGGCAATTTTATACTTCAGTAGTTTTAAAAAGAACCTGAAAAGTACATTCAAAATGACAGTAAACTGAAAAGGGTATATGCTTAGCGAAGTCTTCTGTGAATCTTGTGTTAGCTGGGTTTCAGAGTGATTCAGATACATGAGAAATTCTAGGTCTTGCAAAAGTACCATGTAATAAACAATGGGATTACTCACTTGCATAGATATATAAATAGAAAGAAAATACTACTATGAATGCTTAGGTCGATGCCCAAAAGCACACTAACTTTAATAATTCGATTAATGACTTTCCATTAAGCTCCATCCTTAATTAATTACATATAAACAGCTCATCATTTCTTACGGGGAGGGGGGACTATATACAGTACAATATATTAATGGGAAAAGGTGAGTATAAAATATTAAGGTATTATTGCACAGTGGCGAGTATTGTTGTGCACACGGCATAGTAATTACTTTGACATCTAAATAATGCCCGTCAAAATCCTAAACCAAAATCCACGCAATCATTACATTGCACTTAATAAGGTTGTCAGTTACTCCTACATGGATTGTTCCACTATTCATGAGAATAAAAGCAACAAAGGAACACATTATTTTTTTAAATCAGATGTGACAGGTTGCACATATTGACATCCAGCCACTACAGTAAAATTTTCATGTGAACATCTACTCTTTATACTGAGTATAATTATACGTAATTATAAAGGTTTTTGAGGTAATAACATTTCTTTTCTCAATTTCACTCAATAACCACTTTATTTCACCTTCTTAAACCTCTAGATAGCCTTCTCAACTTTCTGCTGATGACTGCAGAATACGGTGTCATTTTTGCTCTCCCAGGTAATGCTGAAATCTCCTAAGAAAGTCATGAGACATAGTTCTCTTTTGGTTGTTGTTTTCTCTTTCCTCTTCTTTTTTTAGTCTGAATGTCATAGATTCCAGGTTTCTCAGAGTGGCGCGTTGTCACTGGGTAATGTGTTTACAGAAAGTTGTTTCTTTTCCCTGACGTTCTGTAAATAATCAGAACCAGAATAGATTTTTGCAGAAAAAAATGTTCTAAGGAACTATGGGATTTTGCTATTGTGTGCGTTCATGACATGAATGATTACTGAAAAGCTGACGTCTTCTGTACTATGCATGAGATATTCCGCTCCTTTCTTATCAGCGTACGCTTCTCACAGATCATATGGACATCCCAGGGAACTCGCTATCAGGCAGCCCAGGTGACCGTTTTCCTCCTTGCGGAATTAATCCAATCTTTATTGAAACAGCTCTTCATGGCTGTTGCTGGGACATCACCAACAGGACATTCAGACCTACACTGTCAGGTGCACTACCAGGGTCACCTGCCCTTCAAGGGGTCTCACTTACCCACAGATAATTTTACCTCTTTACCTAAGCCTCAGTTTGTGTGGTTGTGTGGATTACATACTGCGCAACTCTCACTCCCTCCTGCTCTTTAATTCCCTCATTAATGTCAACGATGTGATGCACGGTATTGCTCATTGCATTTTTAGGCTTTTTATGTTTAACAATGTGGAATGTTATTATCATTTACACAGAGCATGATTCAAACCACAGTGCTAAACTGGGATGCTAACCACTGGCGTGGTTGAGCAATGGGTAGCGCTGATACCTCATACCTCTGAGACCAGGGTTCAAGTCTCTACCATGGTTCCATGTGTGTAGGTTGCATGTTCTACCTGTGTTGTTATGTGGTTTCCTCTAGGTACACTGGCTCCCCCCCCCCCCCCACAGTCCAAAAACATACTGAGGTTAATTGGAGTTACCAACTTGCCTGTAGGTATGCTTGTGTAAGTGAATGGTGTGTGATTGTGCCCTGCAATGAGTTGGTGCCTTATCCTGGGTTGTTCCCTGCCTTGTGCCTGTAGCCTCTGGGATAGGGTCCAGACCTTGACCTTGAATAGGACAAGTGGTTACCAAAAATGCATAGAATGCCATTACACTGTGGACCAATGATTAGCAGGAATAACAATTTTGTATCAGCTTACTTTAAATAGAAATCATATATTTACATGTTAACATATACCAGTTGCAGCTGAGGTATGGAGCCTATTCCAGGAGGCAAATGACATGAGATGCAGGTACAACTTGGATTGAGGTCCATGGGTCATTCTGAAAAGCTCAGTGCATTCAAGCGTGGTGCTGTCATAGGATGCCACCTTTGCAATAAGTCAGTTTGTGAAATTCCTTCCCTGCTAGATATTCTGGGTCAGCTGTAAGAGGTATTATTGCAAAGTGGAAGCATTTAGGAACAACAGAAACTCAGGCACAAAGTGGAAGCGTTTTGGATGAACAGAAATTCATCCACAAAGTAGCAGAGCATGTAGAGTCACAGAGCGGGGTCACCGAGTGCTGAGGGGCATAGTGTAGAAAAGTTGGCAGCGCACTGTTGATTCAATAACTGCAGAGTTTCAAACTTCCTCTTGAATTACCCCCCAGCAAAAAAACTGTGTGCCGGGAGCTTCATGGAATGGGCTTCCATGGCTGAGCAGCTGTATGCAAACCTCACATCACCAAGCACGATGTCAAGCATCAGCTGGAGTGATGTAAAGCATGCTGTCACCAGACTGTGGAGCAGCGGAAACGTGTTCTGTGGAGTGATGAATCACACGTCTCTGTATGGCAGTCTGATGGATGAGTCTGGGTTTGGCATTACCTGAGAACATTACCTGCACGACTGAACTGTGCCAACTGAAAAGTTTGGTGGAGGAGGGACAATGGTATGGGGTTGTTTTTCAGGGGTTGGCTTTAGGCCCCTTAGTTCCAGTGAAGGGATCTCTCACTGCTTCAACATACCAAAACATTTTGGATAATCCTATGCATCCAACTTCATGAGAACAGTTTGGGGAAGGACCTTCTCTGTTCCAGCATGACTGTGCCCCAGTGCACAAAGCAAGGTCCATAAAGACATGGTTGGGTGAGTTTGGTGTGGAAGACCTTGACTTGGCCCACACAGAGCCCTGACCTCAATCTCATCAAACACCTTTGGGACGAACTAGAATGGAGATTGGGAGCCAAACCTTCACGTCTAACATCAGATGAATGGGCAAAAATTTCCTCTGACACATTTCCGAGTGTGTCCTTGTGTTCCGATTCATCATTTCCGATATTCAACACTTTGATATAAAATACGCTTAGTGTTAATGATTTTGCCTAACTGTGGGCTAGTGTAAGTGTTCTAAGCATGTTTAAGTTAGACTTAGCTAGGCTATGATGTTTCTTAGGTTAAGTGTACTGTATTAAAATGCATTTTTGCCTTAAGATTATCTGAATGTAACCCCATCGTAACCCGGGAAGCATCTGTATATATACCGTATATGTCTGTGTGAAATAGTAAAATGCTAATACTGAAATATGGCAGCTGATTGAATTAAATAGTTTGCTAATTACTGGTTACTGGGCAACACTGTATATCTATAGGACTACAGGACCTATGGAGATGGGATGGGTTTGAGTCCAGCGTCTGGCCTTGTGTGTTAACCAAAGGTGAACATAATTTATTTCTGGGTACAGGCCTGGAACTGATTACTGTAAATTGCCTACGTGTGAGACTGCATGCCCTGTCCTGGAGTGTGCATCCCAGCCAAGGTGCCCCTGCCTTGGGCCCCCTGCTTCCTAGGATAAGCTCAAGGGTCACCGTGACCCCGTAATGGGATAACCAGTTATGGAAGATGGATTGCCCATTCCTTAACAACCCAGATTTAATTTCATGACAGTAAACAATTTTACACAGTTTATTGCATCAATAAAAACATTACTGTAAACACTGCTAATATAAACGCGTGCATGTTAAATAAATGAGAGATTAATCAAAAAATGTTGGGATGTTGAGTAAAATGTAAATAAAAACAGAATGCAATGATTTGCAAATCATATAGACCAATTTTTTATTGAGAAAAAATAACAGACAAGATAAAATGTCGAAACTGAGAAAAATTGTTTTATGAGAAATATATGCTCAGTTTGAATTTCATGCCAGTAACACATTTAAAAAAAGTTGGGACAGAGGCATTTTTACCACTGAGTTGCATCACCTCTATTTTTAACAGCACTGTGTAAATGTTTGGGAACTGAAGAGACCAGTTGCTGGAGTTTTCAAAGTGAAATTTTGTCCCATTCTTGCCTGATACAGAATTTCAACTGCTCAACAGTTTGATATCTCCTTCGTTGTATTTTTCTTTTCATGCACCAAATGTTTTCAGTGGGTGACAGGTCCGGACTGCAGGCAGAGCAGTCTAGCACCCAGACTCTTCTATTGCTATTCTAATAGGCGCATGATGCGGTTTGGCATTGCCTTGCTGAAATATACAAGGCCTTCTCTGGAAAAGACGTTGTCTGGATAACAGCGTATGTTACCCCTAAACCTGTATGTATCATTCAGCACTAACGGTGCCTTCCCAGATGTGCAGGTTACCCAAGCCATGGGCACTAATGCAGCCCCATACCATCACAGATGCTGCTTGTTGAGCTGTGAACTGATAACAAGCTGGATGGACCCTCTCCTCTTTAGCCTGGCGGACGCTGCGTCCACAATATCCAAAATCTGAAATTTTGATTCGTCAGACCACAGAACAGTTTTCCATTTTGCCTCAGTCGAGGCCGGAGTTTCTGGATCACGTTTAGATATAGTTTCTTCTTTAAATGGTAACGTTTGCAGTTGCAAATGACGTTTGCAGTTGCAATGACCGTTTAAATGGTCATTCTGCATCTGCAGATGCAGTGCCAAACTCTGTTTACAGACAATGGTTTTCGGAGTGTTCCTGAGCCCATGCAGTGATTTCCAGTATAGAATAGCATCTGTTTTTAATGATAAGTATTTTGCAATTTAATGCTGTGGAACATTATTATTAAATCATTGTACTATTTGCCCATGCAGTCCTTCTCAGAGTGGTCAACCTCTGCCCATCTTCACTGCACAGTGCAGTGAACCTCTGCCCATCTTCACTGCACAGAGACTCTGCCTCTCTGGGAGGCTCTTTTTATACAGTCATCTTACTGATCTGTTGACAATTAACTTAATTAGTTGTGAGGTATTCAACCAGGTGTTTTGTTTTAGTATTACATAACATTTCCAGTCTTTCATTGCCCCTGTCCCGATTCAAATTGACCATATATTTGTCATAAAACAAGAATATTTCGTTTCAACATATGATATGTTTTCTTTGTTCTATTTTCAATTAAATATGGGTTTATATGGCTTGCAAATCATTGCACTCTGTTTTTATGTACATTTCACACGGCGTCTCAACTTTTTTGGAAACGGGGGTTGTATATGTCATGCTGTCTTAAGTGTATCCTGTATTCAGCACTGGTTTTTAATGAAGCTAAAAAAATACATAAACTATAGAAAATATATTTATATTGTTTTAACAGAACATCGTTTTCTTTATTTTCTCTGGAATAGTGAAAACTTTCAACGTCCTATACTACCTCGTCCTTTTCATCTTGATTCAATCATTGGCCTTTGTCCTCTGTCACACCGGATTCATTTTACTGCGCTCTATTCATATGTAACATCCATCAGTCTTCCAGCCTCTAATCCTGGTCATAGGGAGACTGTTACAGCATAAGACGTTTTATGGAAATGAAACGCAAGAGCCCGCTAGCGCCTGCCTGGCAGAGAAACCGCAATGCACGGGGGGTCAGGTTGTAAAATGCTAACAGTAGATGGCGGTAACCCAAGAAAGCTGATCTGACAGATCCACCAGAGCCCCCTTGTCTCAGTTTGCATTCGCAAAAAAATAGAGGCAGGGAAGCCGAGCAAAGCTGAAGGACATCAAATGAAACGCGATCGCTCGCAGCGGCTCCTCTCGAGTTTTTCGCAGAACCAGGAGCCGGGAATCGGCAGGTCGTGAAAACATGGAAGACAAATCCAATTCCATCTCCAGCAACAAGGACGAGAAAGCGGACGGGAATAATGTTTTCCAGAGGCAAGACTCGATACAGAAGAATAACACGGGGAGCCAAAACATGAAAGAGCACGCCAATTCGGTGGGCTTTAAGGGGGACAGGGAAGAAGCCATGGTGGGCTTTGAAGATTTGGAAGGCACGTCGAGGCAACACGGATTCATGCAGCGACAGTTTGGGGCTATGATGCAGCCCGGGGTTAATAAGTTCTCCCTGCGTATGTTCGGGAGCCAGAAAGCCGTGGAGAAAGAGCAAGAAAGGGTGCAAACGGCCGGATACTGGATCATTCATCCCTACAGCGATTTTAGGTAAGACGTGGAAAGTCACCTTCTCTCAAGTCTGCAGCACATCACATTTCCATCCAGTCCTCAGCAGGGGTGCGCGGTACCCTCAATGCAGATACCAGCAATCCCTTCTTAATCCATAAATGCAACATAAAACAATGCCAATGTGCTTCTTTTAAAATCACTCAACTTGGATTTTACGGGTTTAAATCTATAATAATCAATCAGAGCTCCATGCCCTTGCGAAACGCCTAGGTGAATGTCATGCCTGCCCATAATTGTCACATTGTGAAACACTGAACCAGTTGAAATACCTTCATCTCATTTGGTTCCACTTGTAATGTCCTTAGGATTTCATTACTTGCACCTTGGATTTTTTTTTATAATCTTACGGTAATATTGAGGATCGTACTCAAATGAAATGTGAAAGCAGCTAGATGACGATAATTGTTATGGAATTACTGGGAGAAGAGTCAGTGTGACTCATTTACAAAGCTGCTACGCTACAATACATTTGTCTCTGAAACAGTTTAAAATTTAAAGCCATTCAAAGCATTTGAAATCAGCCCGGGAACCATATAAGTAAAACAATCAAATTGGTATGGCTTTGGTATTTTAAGTGTGGCTTGATGTTTTTCATGCAGCATTTACCATTTGTGTGGAGGACTGCATGAGGAAATGTGTTAACAAGCCTGGAAACCAAATAAAATGTTGAATACCTTTTTAAACTATGATTTCCAACGAAGCATAAATTTTCACCTGTGAATTTTCCAAAGCGCTTATCCAGATTATGGTCGTGACCCAACAAAAAATAATATATATCGAGCATTTGACACGTTTTGTTGTTATACTGCAGTGAAATTCTTTTGTATAACATACAGTTAAAATCTTTAATCCTGTTACTTAAGTGTTCAGTCAAACAAATAATTTTATAAAACGTGACAGTTCTGCGTTATCTTGGACGAATTCAGGCGATTAACTTGCTTTCGCGAGCCTTTGAGTGAGCGTTGCATTGCAGGTTTTTGTTGGTGCCGCGAATGCAGCGCTCCTCTCTTCATTCTCATTTCATCAGGCGTAGTTTAACAACCGTTTCACAGTCGTGAAAATTTAGTCAGCTATTTTTTTTTTCAGCAAAGTTAATCTGCACTTTGTACAACATAGTTGATAAATGAATGCGTGACGCTTGTGCTGTCGGTCCTGGTAGTGGGGGCGGACAGGCAGGGGGGAGG
>JAODJU010000119.1:18808055-18821706 GCA_026776725.1 Gnathonemus echidnorhynchus
TATAAAATCCCCGACTCACCAATATTTTAGAAGTTTGAGTCATGTAAAACAATTTATTAATTTTAAGTGGCCTTAAGCGGAGGTAAAAATAACATTGATTATACGCGTAGTTGTAAGAGATCGAATTCACACGGCATAATATGCAAACGTTTATTCTTTTGTTTGCTGTGTTTCGAACACAACCAAGCAATGTGATACCAGCACTTCCTGCAGTGTCCAAATCTAAAAGCACAATAATGTTGGTGGGGGGTGAAGAGCCGCTGACCTCTCCATGTGATGGGGGTGACTAACAGCTGAGGATTTACAAAAGAGCCAACATTTTTAGTAATCACAGGCGTGTACACAGATATACACAAAACAAAACCACCTAACATGACAGCAATAAATGTTTTACCTTTTTTGTTGCAATTTTACACTAATAATGCCATAAACTAACTACCAAATCCACAAGTTGAGTTTTAGGAGAGGAAGTAATGTATCTGTATTATGGTTTTTGTTGATTTGTGAAAATATGACTATTATTCACAATGTAGTCGATATAACAACCACTGCATTCTCTACTTCCATTGCCAAATAAGGCATGTGTGTTGTTTGCAGTACCAAATAAAAGGGAAAACATACTGCATGCACATACAGTGCATCAACATTTCTTCATCTATCTTACTATAATTAACATGGTTGTGTTTATGATTTAAAGAAAATAGAAAAAACATTTCTGCACTTATTTACTCATGTGTAGATATGTATGTTCACTATGACGTGAACACGGTGTACCTTACTAGTACCAGGCAGAATCCACTTTTGCCTCCAGAACTGCTTCGGAGGCGGACAAATTGTGCTTTCTGAGAATACTTTCTGCACGCCGCTGGGCTGATATTTTTACCTTATTTGGTATCCTTCTTTTTAGGTTTAACGAGAGCCAGGGGCATAGTTAGGCATGGATGGATGGGGGGGCTGAGCCTACTGGGGGGGCCGATGGCAAATATATATAAGTTTATATATATAATATGTTTATACTGTATATAATATAAATAACTATTATGGCTTAAGCCCATAAATAGACATTTGGGTGGGTTAAAAATCACTTTAGGGGGGCTTTTGCCCCCCAAACGTAGGCCTATGGGCACCTCTGAGTCTGGCCATGTCCTCCGTTCACTTATATTAACGATCCTGTTTTCACCGACAGAACTTCTGGTAAATGGATGTTTTTTGCTTATTGTGCTACTCTGTATAAAGTCTAGACACTGTAGCGAGTGAAAATCTCAGGAGAGATTTCTGAGATGCTGAACCCACCACACCTGGCACCAACAATTACGCCGCATTCAGAATCACTTAGATCACACGTTTTAGCTGTTAGTGCTTATTCAAACAGTACCTGACCCTCTTCACCCTGTCTGTATTCAGTTGTAGTCAGTGATTTACTGTTCAGAGGAGCAAAGCTGTTTAAGTTAACAAACAGGTGCCTCTAATAAGCTGCCCACTATGTGTATCTACATTGTAGCTACGATCTTTCTTAGTACATAATCACTTTTGAAGTATAACCCACATTTTGAAATAACCTCTGTGTTGAGCGGTATGTGAATGTTTAGCTAGATAGAATATAATAGCTTTGCGTTATCAGCAAGAAATTAATTCTGCTTGAAATGGTAATTTCTGCATTTGGGGCCTGGAAATGGTAAGGGATACGTATGTAATCTATATGATGAGCAGGAAATTCCTATTGCTGGTCAGAGGATTGCAGAGGATGGATGGATGGATGGATGGATGGATAGATAGATAGATAGATAGATAGATAGATAGATAGATAGATAGATAGATAGATAGATTTTCTGTAGCCTTAAAAATGGTTAACTATCAAGTATTTTAAGTATATTGTTCAAGGGTCACAATCCAACAGAAGGACATTTTTATCTCTTCTGATCACAGGTGCAATTTTACGTCGAATCATATTCACACAGCTTTTTAATTTAAAATCACCTACTGGCTTATATGAGTCATCTGTCCCTTTGGGTGAGCACAGTTTGCTGATCACATGCAGTGAGTTTTGGGCTGCACTATAAAATAAATCTGACCAGCCAGCAGTTTCCTTTAATCATTGCAGGAAAGTCTTAATGATAACTTGAATGGCATTTCAAGTGACCAAGTATTGAGTAAAAAAGGTGACTTTTCCCTATAAGAGGTGGGGGGGGGGCGATATGATTTTTGCTTGATCATCTAGTTGACACTACAATTTAATGCCCTCCTTTTAAATATTTTACGGGTGGTAATTTCAGCTGCTATAATTAGGAGTGGTGGATGGCCTCTCAGACTTCTGTGTCGATGGCAGGACCAGGCGGCGGTGACTTGCATTAGTGTTCTCATGTAATCCATCTCATGTCCCCCATAACTCCATCAATGACAGCAGAGGATTGATCCATTTATGAATAGGCAAACAGCTTTGCTACTATGATAAGCATATGGTTTCACGGTACAAAGTATGAAAGTATTATTATTATTATTATTATTATTATTAGATTCTGATGAGAGGGCAAATATTTATGGCAATAGGTAAGATAATATGTATAAAAGATCAAATGTATCAAGTATGAATGTGAATTGTTAATTGTGATGTGCAAAAATCTTTGGTAGCACCAATTGAAGCTGTCATCTATAATGCATTATAGATTCCTTCATAGTGAATTATAATGGTCAGTATAATGATTAATAAAGCATGACAGAATCTTCTATTGACATTCATAAGGCATTACAGTGTTGATTATAATACTTCATGAGTTCCAGTAAAGCTCTCCATCTCCTCCATCTGATCTACAATGCACTAGACTTACCTTCTTAATGTATTATGATTATAGGTATTAGAAAGGATGCTTTGTACTGCATTATGAAGATACACTATATGGACAGAAGTATTGGGACACCAGGCCATTACACACACAGGAACTTTTATGACATCACATTCTAAATACATAAGCATCAGTATGGAGTTGGTCTCCCCTTTGCAGCTATAACAGCTGCCACTCTTCTGGGAAGGTGTTTTTTGCCTATTCACCCAGAAGAATAGAAGAATGTTTGTGAGGTCAGACACTGTTGTTGGACGTGAAGGCCTGGCTAATCCCAAAGGTGTTCGATAGGGTTGAGGTCAGGGTTCTGTGCAGGCCAGTCAAGTTCTTCCACACCAAACTTCCCCAACCGTGTCTTTATGGACCTTGCTTTGTACACTGGGGTACAATCATGCTGGAACAGAAAAGGGCCTTCTCCAAACTGTTCCCACAAGTTGGAAGCATAGAGTTCTCCAGAGTGTCTTGGTGTGCTAAAGCATTAAGAGATCCCTTCACTGGAACTAAGGTGCCTTGCCTGACCCCTGAAAAGCAGCCCGATACCATTATCCCTCCGCCACAGAACTTTACAGTTTGCAAAATGCAGTCAGGCAAGTAACGTTCTCCTAGCTTCTGCCAAACAGACTCGTCCAGTAGGCTGCCAGACAGGGAAGTGTGATTTGTCACTTCATAGACACATTTCTACTGCTTCAGTAGTCCAGTGGTGGCATGCTTTACGCCACTCCATCCAACGCTTGGCACTGCGCTTGGTGATGTGAGGCTTGCATGCAGCTGCTCGGCCATGGAAGCCCATTCCATGAAGGTCCCAGTGCAGTTTTTGTGCTGCGGTTAATGCCAGAGGAAGTTTGGAACTCTGCAGTTATTGAGTCAACAGAGACTTTTGCACACTATGTGCCTCAACACTTGGCAACCTTGCTCTGTTACTTCCACTTTGTGCCTGAGTTTCTGTTGTTCCTAAATGCTTCCACTTTGCAATAATACCTCTTACAGCTGACCCAGAATATCTAGCAGGGAAGGAATTTCACAAACTGACTAATTGCAAAGATGGCATCCTATGACAGCACCACGCTTAAATTTACCAGTCTCTTCAGAATGACCCCGTCTTTCACAAATGTTTGTAGACTTGACTGCAAGGCTTGGTACTTGATTTTACACACCTGTGGAAATGGGTCTGAATGAAGCACCTGAATTCAATGATTAAGAGGTGTGTCCCAATATTTTGGACCATGTAGTGCATTTAGAGCGCATTATAGATGAGAGCTTCATAAGCCTTCCTAATGCATAATAAACATAGCTATAATGTGTTATGCCTTTCTTATTAATATTTCTAACCATGTTTATAATCCCTTAAAAATGCATTATAAGGTGGTATGAATGTTCATAGATTCTTATAGACATGGCATTCATTGAAAGAGTTACCAAATCTTTTTAAGTTGTCTGTTTTGCAGTCTTATGGCTGGGCACAGAAACAAAACACACATGCACGCACGCACACACATTCAATGTTATCAAATCTACTGTAATTATACCTATTTTATTATTTTAGGGCTTTGCTATTTTTCACATCAGTTTAAGTCCTGTTGTTTCTTACAAAGCAGAAAGTGACACCATCAAGGAGGACCCACAGTCCTGTACATGGTCATATGGAGATGCTTCAGAAGGAAATGCACAGATTAGGGAAGAACAGAAGTGTCTAGGTTATCAAGCTCACAGGACAAAAATAGCTCCAGAGCCTGGAGGTTCAGTGTGATGAGAGAATGAGAAGCCTTCAATGAAGTCCAGGAGAATTCACTGGCAAAATCCTTAGTGTTGAAATATGATGCTGAAGCTAGCAAACAGTATGAGTGTACAGTTCATTTATCAGTCTGATGGTTCTGCCTGAGATAGAGTCTTGACTGAAGTAAACAAACAAAACAAATCTACAAATGTGTTTTTTGCCACATAGAGGTTTCTATTAAATTGAAAAGATTTACTCAACCGACACTCAACCGACACCCACTCTAAAATACTGTAGGCCTGAGTTTGTGCCAGGTATGTAGATATTACTACATTTATACAGGGACTGAGCAGAACATAGCACCCCATATTCCTGCAGAACCGCCCATCGTGTGCTGGGGAACACAGCCTTACGCCTTCCCGTATGCAGACTGCGTTAGGACGTTCCCCAGGACGTTCCCCAGGACGCTCACCAAGCCGCCTGAGGGAGAGGAGTTGGTCCATTTTTCCATGGGCAAACCAGAATCTCTATCCTCTAGCATAAATCCTAAATGTTACCATCAGGTGGCATCTCCTCCACCTTCACCCAATGGTTGGCACATGCCTTCTGGTTCCGCTTTTCCACAATTGGGGCCAACATCCCGTTTCCAGTCCCAATGACATCACCCCAAACAACATTCTGCACCTTCACCATCTCTAGGCACATGTTATCTATCCCAGTAGCCTTTACACCAGGGGCGGGGAACCTGATCCATGGAGGGCCGGTGCGGGTTTTTGGGATGACATCTCAATCAGCCAATAATATAACAGTGGTTCTCAACTCCAGTCCTGGGGACCCACTGTTATTGGCTGATTGAGAGGTCATCCCAAAAACCCGCACTGGCCATCCGTGGATTAGGTTCCCCGCCCCTGCTTTACACCATGGAGGTCTCCCCCACCACCTTCAACTGCAGTAATAGATTCTAGGAGTTTTCACCAAGGCCTCCTGAATAGAGGACCTCCCCACCAGGTTAAGGAATTCCTCAGAGTGTTTTTTTTTTTCAGATATGGCCTGACAGTATACCCAATGTCAGCACTCCCCCATGGCTGAAGAACCCCTCCCCCTTATGAACCTTGGAATAGTTTGCCAAAACATCTTTGGCCATGTAATAGTCCCTCCTAATGGCTTCTCCAAACCTGGCCTGAGTATGATTTTCACCTCCGCGACCTTCCTGGTTTATCGCTCCCTTTGAGACCCCTGAGTGACCTTCGTCCTGAAGACTTTCTGGAGCTTGACAGCTTCCCCCTACCACAGGCGTCCACCAGCGCCCCCTAGGTTTGGTACCATTGCCGGCACTGTTCGCTTTCTGACCCCAGCTCTTTTTCAAATAGGTGGCCTTTGGAGCGTCTCTGCCCTCACTCAGCATGCAAGAAGTTGAATTGATTTTGTATGGAAGCTTCACCCAGACCTTCTCAGCAAATCCTGAGTGCCTCTGGGGCTCGCTGCCCCGTCGCGCCTCCTCTTCATGCACCAAATCTAACTCAGCTCAAAGTGTCTTTCAGCTGACAGCCCAGCCGCTCTTAGCCTGGTTGAGAAGAACCTTTACCCAGTGCTTATGCAAAACATTGCCTGTCAGATTCATGTAAAATTTTGGTCGATGGTAAAATTTATACTGTGTGACATGTGACATGAATGATGTCGAGTCTTCTGAAAGAGGGAATTTGCCTGTTATGCCAAGTGTGATTGCAACCAGGCTATTTCTGGGACCTGGGTAGTCTTGGGTAGTCTGTATGATTGGTGCTTATTTCCCTCAAAGTTCTTGGGAAGTGTGAGGTCTTTGGTGTTGAGCTAAAAAAGACATTAATATACAAGGTTTTGGGACAGCAGATTTCAGTATGTCAACAAAGCATTTTTTTATTTTTCATTATGTCTGATGCTGGAACAGGATATTTTTCAGGTTAATCACATGATTTTAAAGTAATGAAATCGGGGTAGTTTAAACACCATTGAATTCCCTCTGGTGGATAAGTACACCGGTCATCCGTTAATGTTTGTATAAATGCATGTCATTCCACTTTGCCCATAATAATAATAATGTGAATTATTATTCTAAAATGGTACATTGTAAAACTTGTTTTTGCATCATCTCATGTTACTCATATAAAATCTGATTAGTAATGTTCAAAATAAGTTGACAGAAATGTGATATTGGATGGTATGTGTTATATTACAACCAAGCTGTCAACTCTATGTTGTATTTTTAAGATTTTTTTTGGATAAGCACATGTCTTTAAAGCATGTTCAGGGTTACTGCCATTAAATACATGCATAGAGCAAAAGGTTGGAGTAAAGAACAGATTTAATTCCAGTCCAACACAGTTACCCACCCATACAGATGTGCGGGGAGATCAAAGCCACCATTTTGGACTGTGGGAGAGCAAGCATGTGTTACACCATGAGAACGTGCAAACTGCACACGCTTAGAGCAAAAGCAGGGGTCCAGCCCCCAACCCTGCAGATGCCAGGCACCAGTGCTACGGTCATAGAGCCAGTGCTGTCCTGCACAGAATATGTGCATATTAAAATAAGTTTAGTCAGGCAGGTAGCTACTAGCGTTAGCATTCGGATCAAATGAGAGTTAAACATGATTATTTCTGACCGAGCAGAACCAATATATTCCCCTATATGATAATTTCTATAAAAATGATGTAATATCAGGCTAATGAATGGCAGTAATTAAAAGTATGTTCAAATTAAATAACAGGCATATCACTTTCCTACTGATGACAAATCCAGCTAAAAATAGCCCAGCACCTGCAGTTGCAGTGGCGAAATAGACCTGAAATACAAAACCATTTCCCCCTGTCTGCAAAGTGCACATTCTTGACTATTCCATTGTATTCTCGCTTATGAGTCCTCTGGGATCCACAGGAAAAGTGCAGTTCTGTAAAACATTAGCAATTAAAATGAGGGTGTGGGAAAGCTTTCAATATTGCAGCAATATGGAGGAATTTTTTTATTATTATGGTGATGTGCTTTCCATAAGGCATTGTAAAGCTGCAATACGTACAGTACACTAAAGAGGAATAAGAGACTTCCAGTTAGGATGCACTGAAATAGCTGTCCTTTGAGCCAGCTGCTAATTTTAGATGTCCTGCACTATATCTCTCCATAGATTAATGGAGCTAAAACTCCTATCTTCACTCTTCTCCTCCTGCTACTTCTGTACTTGTACCATTGGTGTGTTAGTCATTGCCATAATATTAAAAAGAAATGGTTAGGTTGAAAAAAATGACAAAATAATGATTACGAATCATTAAATAATTAAGTCAGGCTAATTGGGGGAGCTGATTATGGGCAAATTCATCCCCTCGCTGCTGTTTTCTTGGAAGTTTTCTTGTCGGCGTTTCTTGGCTCCTGCCTAAAATGCACATTTGCACACACATCTGTGCTTTTTCTCACAATGTTTTCTATCCATCTCACCAGGCAGAATGTCTCAGCGTTATACTGCATAATCTCCATATCTCATAGGACAGAGTTGATTAGCTAATTTTTATTTGTCGTAAATCAGATTGTTGTTGCCGTGTATTACAGAGAGAAAAGAGAAAAATTATTGCTACGTCAGTGCACTGGTAATGATGGCACCACGGACCCCAAATAACAGCACAAACGACACACATTTCTTATATTTTACATTGTTCTCTCGCACATGATTTATAAGATCCTCCATATTTATAGAAATGTTAAAGAAATATTCAAAATTTGTGAAAGTATATAACAATAATAATGCTTATATTTTACTACTTACTTATTTATGTTGGTCTTTCACACTCATATTTCATGGCAAATTAACAAGGTCAGTTTGTCACAATTAGGGAATTAAACATTAAAAATTAAGCAAATAAAATCTGAACTGGATGTTGTGATCAAGAATATAATGGAAACTGCAAGTCCACACCTGCCAATTTTCATTTTATAGACAGCATAAGAAACAGCTGACATTGATACCAGGTTTCTATGCCTTCCACAAACTACCAAGAACATACTGTAAAAACCAAGCATTGTAACTGATTAGATATTTATTTATGTAGTGCATACTTCACCCAGAATATGCATGTCCAAATTAATAATGAGATTTAATTAAATTATATTAATTTTACAGATATCTTGGTCACATAATATCTTGTACAGGAAGAAAAAACGTACAAAATTAAATTCAAATTAAGTACAGTTAAACTTTACTTTAAATATGTGCAGATAATATATTGGTGTTCGGACTATGCATGCTATTTTATTAGTGTTTTTACTTACATTGTGCCCTGTGATGGGTTGGCACCCCATCCTGGGTTGTACTTGCGCCCATAGCCTCCGGGATGTGCTCTAGACACCCCGTGACCCTGAATAGGACAAGCAGTTGCAGATGGATGAATGGATTGGGGTTTCAGAAAACCCCAGGAAAGAGGGTGGTTTATTTAACTGTAAATCTTATCTATCCTAAAGAGAGGCCTCAAAATTAATTAATAACCTAATGTTTGTTATTCCTGGGTTTTATTTATTTATTTAAATTGTCTTCTATAAAAGTTTTGTAACTGCATTATTATTATTTACAGTGTTGTAGGTCCATGTATCCATTGAACTGAAAATGTTTATTTATAGTTATGAATCAATAATGTCTGTATTGTGAATAAAAAAAAAAACAATATGTGATGGTGATACAATCATATAGTGATAGTAGCACTGAGCAGACCTTATACTTTCATTGGCTGCACTGGTAGCTGTACAACCCACATGGATCCTGGTTATCGTGACGTATAAATAAGTGGCCAAGCTGTTTACTATAAGAATTTTTTGTTAAACGTAAGGAGAATTCCTATCAATATGCCCATAACGTTTGTTTCTTAAACACTATAAAACATTAGAAAGAATCAGAAACATCAGTGAATACTTTTTTCTTTTCTTATGAATGCCGTTAGCCCATTTCATAAATTTGCAAGATACAAAAAATTTGCAAAATACAACAGTATTTTAAAGTTAAACACACATTGACTGCGAGCACTAACTGATCCCTCCCTGGTGTCTCCGCAGATTTTCCATATGACCTACGACCTGGCGAGTGCCGTGGTAAGAATATTTAATCTCATTGGAATGATGCTTCTTCTTTGCCACTGGGACGGTTGTCTGCAGTTCCTGGTTCCCCTTCTCCAAGATTTCCCGCCTGATTGTTGGGTGTCCCTAAATGGTATGGTTGTAAGTATTGTACATTTTTCATGGTGTTTGTTTGTTTTTTTCCACCTTTTCACATTTTAGAGTTCTGTCCTGTATGTCCTAGTGTGTCCTATTTTTTTAGCTTCCAAAACATAAAGTGCTAGGGAGAATTCGGAGATAGGTGACTAGGTGATTGTTTCATCTATTTTATCTTATATGCGTATCGTGCTTTGACAGTAAGCATTTCTGTTAAGGTAAACATATTTTAATATGAATTGGTACCATGTGTGTAAAAGCAAGACATGATTCAGGTGAATGAACAGACCATGACATGGGAATGAATGGAAGGCCTAGTGACTTTATCTGTATATTCCAGGGAATATTTGCCCCCCCCCACGCACACCCATATTTCACGCACAGATAACAAGCTCTTCTCACACCTACATCAGCTGCTCACATCAGAATGGCATTGACTTTAGCTTTCAAACAGCTACATAATTCAGTTCATTTTGACCGTATCTGTTGTCCGCAATGCTGACAATAACTATGCCAACATATGGGGATCCAGTCATAAAAATACATTATTATTATTATTATATTGAGATCAATATTGCTTACATAACGCAAGCAACAGTAATACTAGTCATTAGTCAATAATTTTTCTACCCATTTTTCATTGAATGCATTGTGTGGGAGGCGTGACATCACAGCATTTATCAACCTTTTTAACAATATATATGTATACACACACACACACAAATAAAAAGTGATGAAAAATATTTTTTTAAGAAATTGACCCCTGTCACTCTTTAATATTTGTTTTCTCATGTAACCTTGGACTAAGTTTAGAGAAATTAAGTCCTACAGTGGAATTCTAAAAATAGAAATGTCTGATTTCAGTTCCCTCTTTAAGAAATTGATGGTGTGTCAGTCTGACTCCGAAGTACAGGGAAAATCAATCAGATGTGGTTTGCTCAGAAGCTGGTGTCCCTCCATGACAGCAGGAGTGACTTAGATTAATCTTAATTTAGCTGGACATCTTCCCGCTCCCACACAAACTGTGAAAAAATGCAAGGCCTTCTAGATTTTCTGCTCTAGCAATACAAATTCATACCTTTCATTAGAGAAGTACAAAACGACATTTGTATTTGTAGTGTCCAAATCCAACAGTGGAGCCTAAGGTTGACACTTTGCTCTCTCCCATCCAAAAACGTAAGACAAAAGAAAAGAAGCGGCGACAAAAGAAATACTAGAAGAAAACTATTTACTAAATCAAATAACACTACAGTATACAAAGTTTTCCGTATAGCAAAATAAATACTTCGAAAATCAAAAAAGATAAGCAGAATTCCTTCCAAAATTAAGAGAGACAGAGGTCAAAAAACCGTGTGGCTCCGTCCCTCTCTAAGTAATTACGTAATGACCTCGACTCTCACGTGACGTTCTTAAAGGTACAAACTATAACTGAAAAATCTGATATCATTGTAAATCATAATCAAAAATAATCTCCATCAGCAACATAAAACCCATTATATTTTCAATCCATAAACACAAATATCCAACTCAAATTATCAAAAATATAGTTTTAAGCTCCTACAGTATTTGTATAAAACAATGAGAAAATATGCCATATTCAAATAAATAAATATATATAAATAAGTGTAACTGAGCAAACTCAATTTAAAACAACTTGGTCTGAAAAACCAAATTTGATATGTATACAACAAATATGTCACACACCTTACTTTGAGTCCTAATTTTTATATTTCTCATAAGTTACATGCATTTGCTACTATCTGAGCTACAAAATAAGAATGATAACTAAGGGTTTAAAGCTACGTCGATGTATCATGAGGACTCAATTATTAAGGTTGTGATTCAACTGCATTGGTCTGTAACATCAGAATCAATTATAATCGATTATAATCAGCAAGGTCCTTCTTAAGGCTACTCCTGCTACGTAAATGTGCTGTAGATAGATGTGCTAAGTAGCAGCACTGGAACATGAATTTATGAAACACAGGATGCGGGGGGTTTCAGTATTTATAAAGGAAGCACTGCTTGATGATCTCTGCATCACAGTGCTTTTGGGACACTCGTCTGTTTTGCAGCGCAGAAAAGTCATACCTTTTACAAGCTGTCGCAGCAATGGTCAAGACACTGAGGAGACGAAGTAAAAAATAGTTAGACTTAGAGATGCACATGTCTGTTAACATATTGTTTTCAGCTGATATTCAAAAGTTAAAAACATAAAGATATCAGTATTAGTCCTATATATGTCTCGACTGATATTTCTGGCCAATTTAAACCTCAGTATTGAAATAGCAGCAACTGAGCTAAAGACGAAAGTTTTAAAGTAACGGAGATGATGCCATTGAACAATCAACCATTTTCCATAGGAGAAGATGAGGAATTTCATCTGCTTACTCACCACTCAGAAGTAGCCTCAAAGTATTGGCCCGCAGCATTTTATAATTCATTATTAAATCTGGCCCATAGGTCAATTTTTCGTTTTTGCTCAGAATAAATAAGTGTAACGTCATTCCACTAATCCGCGCCAGCAAGCTTAGCAATATTCACCACCAGCAAATTTCCACATTGATGCACCACTAGTCAGCCAATGTGAAAGCAACCAATCAGGTAGAGCTTCCTTTATGTGTTTTTTTCCTGTGTACAGTTCAGTAGTTAGCCTTTTTGGCAGTTTACAGTGACTTATTCTCCCTGTTTCATAATAACAATAAAAATTCATGTCCTGAGGTTATACTTTTTGTATTCCATTAGTAGTTTTTAAGTTTTTATGGTCATATTTGTGATTTTTTTCAGCAAAGTTAAATACGCTATCAAAATAATGAAATAATTGATCAATGAAAACAAATCTTCTTCTTAAGGATTTCCTATGCACCAAATGGTTCCTTAAATAATTGTAATCGAATCGCCTTAACAGCAAAGATTTACACCCCTACTAACAAACCCTCTTTTCTGCTGTACAGTAGCGCATGAAAGATGAATAGTCGCTATATCGGAGTGTTAGAGGTCTGTGTCCCTGTTTGAAGGTTGTGGGTTTGAATCCTGTGGCCAGTGGAGTAATCATGTTACCATGGGAACTTTGGACAAAGCCCTTAGCCCTTAAATGGCTCACCTTGTACTCTGATCCCCAAGGTTCATTCACAGCTGTATGTGCTTTTGTGTGTGAGTCACATAGGGGTGCTGGACTCTGGCTGACCCGGCACTAGGGGTGGGTGAAAATGAACTATAAATGGATAACGAAGTCCATTGCCATTGATAGTCTGCAGAGTTCGGCCCCCGGAGGACGGGTTCCCCCTTTGAGTTTGGTTCCTCCCGAGGATTCTTCCTACTAGGGAGTTTTTCTTTGTTACTGTCGCCTCTGGCATCCTCACTGGGGGCTTTGAGACAATGTAATGTGAAAATGCGCTATACAAATAAAACTGAATTGAAACATTGAAAAAAATCTTCTTGGTGGTGGAAAGCTCTGATTTTTTTAGACATCAGTTTACATGTAGGTTACTGTAATTATGTTATGTTACAAATGTTACAATATGTTACAAAATGTTATAACATTTGTTACTGCTAATAAATTGGCCTTGGTGTGCACAGGGGTACAGTGGTGCACTGGTTAGCATTGTTGCCTCACACCTCTGAGACCCAGGTTTCAGTCTCTGCCAGGGTTCCATGTTTGTGGAGTTTGCATGTTCTCCCTGTGCTGACATTGGGGGGTTTGCTCTGGCTGCTCCAGTCCCCCTCCCACACAGTCCAAAAACATGCTGAGGCTAATTGGAGTTGCCAAATTGCCTGTACGTGTGCATATGTGAGTGAATGGCGTGTGAGTGACTGGTGTGTGAGTGAATGGTGTGTGAGTGAATGGTGTGTGAGTGACTGGTGTGTGAGTGAATGGTGT
>JAODJU010000119.1:18828792-18839846 GCA_026776725.1 Gnathonemus echidnorhynchus
GAGCTAGCTAGCGCACCATTCATCTCACATCGAGCTAGCTAGCACACCATTCATCTCACATCGAGCTAGCTAGCGCAGCATTCACCTCACATCGAGCTAGCTAGCACACCATTCATCTCACATCGAGCTAGCTAGCGCACCATTCACCTCACATCGAGCTAGCTAGCGCACCATTCATCTCACATCGAGCTAGCTAGTGCACCATTCACCTCACATCGAGCTACCTAGCGCACCATTCATCTCACATCGAGTTAGCTAGCGCACCATTCATCTCACATCGAGTTAGCTAGCGCACCATTCACCCCACATCGAGTTAGCTAGCGCACCATTCATCTCACATCAAGCTAGCTAGCGCACCATTCATCTCACATCGAGTTAGCTAGCGCACCATTCATCTCACATTGCTGGAATGAGGGGCTTTGACCCCCCCCCCCCCCCCAAGAAAGTTAAGTAGATGGCGTCTCTGAATTTCCCATAGTTTCATACTTTGTGAGTGTGTATGTCCTGTGATGGACTGGAATCCTGTGTGTCCAGTATATATAATCCATGTATTTTATATAATTCCCCACACCCCTGACTAGGATATGAGGTTAGAAGATGGGTGGGTGGGTGTATAATCAGATTTGTGAGGGTCTATGCAAGAAAATGTGATTTGATGTTTGTCCGGGTCAATCAATAACTATTTGATCCTAGAAAGAAAAAAAGAAAGGAAAGAATCACATGAGAATAATTGCAGATTATCCAAGGCCCAGTATGACGTAGTCTTGCCTTTCTATGTTTAGCATGATTATTAACTGGCCAGATATATAAATGAAATAATCTGCATCCATTTAGGAATCAGTCACTACAATCACCAGAAATGTCAGATTTAAGTAGATTTTAGAAAATGTTTCATGTAAAATTTCCATTTACCTTTTCTAATTTTATTACCTTTTACAGACCTATGAGCTATTGTGTGGCTTTACAAAAACAATCAATGTAATGTTTTTTTTCTTCAACTCCGGCATTTATGGACATCTTAAAGAATAAACTCTGATCGTAATACTCTGAACAGAAATAACCATGTAAGCTAAATTAAAGCAGATGAAATCCCTGCTTTTCTGTGAAAAAGCTTCAGATCAAATACTAAATTTGTCCTCTGGCATGTTCTCTAAATACAGTCTATCATCTGCTGAAGCTTTGAAAATCACTGTTAACCACAAGACAAGTTCATGTCAAAAGGATTTAATACATTGTAACATTATAAAATTATGCTAACTGTAATGTGACAATGTATTTTGCTATTTTACAACCAATTCCAGAATTACAACCAATTCCAATTTATCATACAAGCATCACATTTCATTATATTTTATTAGACTCTGTCTAACAATATATAAAGTGTATTGCTTACATCTCATAGGATCCTATGTAAGATGGCTCCTTAATAGCTGGACAAACAGACAAACAGTTTCCTCTGTCTATTATATTTCTTTCAGATGTTATATAGATATAACTATATCAGAAATTGTGGGTGGGGACAATGTGCAGAGACGGACTCTTTTGCTAATACATGACTACATGCAGCCTTTACAGTATTTGTAGGATCTCTGACTTCTGTAAAATCATGAAGAGTATGAGGAAGATCATTGAAATACCAGTGTCATCTTTTAAACCCTCTTAAATATGTATTCTGCTTCGAGTCTCTCTTAACCAAATAGCAACCACATAAATGATTAATAAGCATGGCCGTTGTGTGCATTGTGCAGTAATTATACATCGTCAGATCCAGGTGGGGGAATGTGCTGCTTATTGCATTGCTGTTGCTTTTTCTGTTCATCGCTGAAAATTTGATTTTATAGGAAAACAATGTCCAGCCTTCTCCTTTTCTGGTTTAGTAGCAGGTATCGGGCATGAGAAGCTGGATTCTAGCTGATGTAAGAGGGCACATCTTTCAGGATCGGGGTGGGGGGGGGGATTTTTGTGTGCATGTCTGCACGTCTGAGGTTTGTGTAAAGTGCAATAAGTGTCAGTGCAAACTCAGCGGTGCCTGTACTAGAAGGGCTTTGACAGGTGCTCAAGCCCGGGTACTAATAGACTGGTTCTGTGCCATTTCAAGCAGATAAGTACTATAACTGGTCTATTATACCAGTGTTTCCCAGTCCGGTACTTGAGGACCCACAGACAGTCCATGTTTTTGCTCCCTCCCAGATTGGGAAATATACTGTATTATCCAAATCAAAAGGGAAATGTACAGGGTGACATGACAAGACAGAACCCCTGTCAACTAGAATGAATGGCTGCTGTAAAGTCAGGTAATAGGTAACTTATTGCTGTGTTTTTAATGAACGAAACAGAGAAAATATCTATTCAGCTCTGATTGTTAGTTGCACCTGGCTGACTGATGGCCACTAAGCAAGTGGAAATTTACACACAGCCTGTTTGCCTTTATCATCACAATCAGAAGGCAAGCTTTAGGTTGTTGTCTGCAAAGCCAGTTAATATGGTTTGGTATTGTGAATTTTATTATTATTATTATTATTATTATTATTATTATACAACACTAACTTTTAGTGAAGAAAAAAACAGGACAATCATCCTGCTAATATCTTATCATTCTTATGCTATCACTGAAAATGATATTAATATTGATAATTAGCTTATGAAAAGGAGACACCATTATGGAACAAATCTATCAGATGCTAGGCTTTACTACCAGGAAGTATTTTATTTATTTTTATATGTACAACCTTAGATAACCCAGTATTGTACGCTGACAAACTGTGTAAGTGTATATGTATTATATGCCTACTTTTTACCTATATATTTAGGCATATGCGCAAATGTTTGCATTCACTTTAGGTAAGATAAGATTAACAACTGTGTTTGATTTATTTTTTCTATCCCAGGCATCCCATATAGTGGATATAAGATGAACAAATTAATAATGACAAAAATCATGTAGGCATAATCAGAGGTGGAGATTTCAGGTCTAGAGAGTACAAATCCAGATCAAGATTTTGTTTCAACCAAACAGTTGAGTACTCTGTGACTCTTTATACTCAACTGGGTGGTTGAAGCAAAATCCCGGTCTGGATTTGTACTCTCTGGCCCTGAAATCTCCACCTCAAGGCACAATTCACCCAAGCCATTTTGTTTTTGTCCACTACAAAATCCATGTGTCCAGGGGGAAGCTATGAATCAGCTGTCTAAAATGAATGAATGTTACTGGTGTTTATCAAGGCTTATAACCATTAATTGCTTTGTACGTGCCAGAGAAATAAATAATAAAAAAAACCACAGATTTACTTCATGGACAGAAAGCTCTCGAGCTTGAAGGGTATGTCAGCAGGATGTTTTTTGGGTGGTAATCCATCAGAAAGCCTCGTCTCGGAGGTTGCACCCGATAACCTCCTGCCTCTACTTCTGTCTCTCTTCCAGAACGACTCCTGGGGGAAGCAGTACTCATACGCCCTCTTTAAAGCCATGAGTCACATGCTGTGTATCGGCTACGGCGCCCGGGCGCCTGTCAGCATGTCTGACCTGTGGATCACCATGCTCAGCATGATCGTGGGAGCCACGTGCTACGCCATGTTTGTAGGCCATGCCACCGCCCTCATCCAGTCCCTGGACTCGTCTCGAAGGCAGTATCAAGAGAAGGTAAACCTCGCACCTTGTTCATACCTTGAGTACTCGTTTTTAGATGTTTTGTTCTCACACACCACAGTATATCGATTCTGAAAGATTTTTCAGCTAGTATTTGACGTGAGTAATATCCGTTTCGCTGCTTTTTACTTGCAGCGTTATCTAGCTGTTGTTGATTATCTTACACCTGAAAACGTTTGTGACAAGTGATGTTATCGGCTGAATTTAGGATGTGCCGAAGAGAAGATATCAAATTGACAGTCCTTCCCTTTGTGTGAAACAGATTCTGGCCAGCATCCATTAAATGCTTTGCTGTTTTGGTGAGGGAGCTTTATAGCTAGATTTACAATCATTGCCATCATATATTGTTTTAGCACTGAAGTCCGTCGTGTAGGTTCTTTAAAAGCAATAAGGCGATGATGTTTCATAACTGTTTGCTTAGTAGATAACAATCAGTTACTTGCCGCATTTGAGTTTGGCATGAAAATCTGAACTATTAAGCCTTTTACGAATAAGGCAAGATTGTCTGTAATTCTGCCTTATGTTAAAGCTGATTAACCTTGTACATTTTAATTAGACATGACATACTAGAAGAGCCTTTATGTAACGCAGAGAAGATCATTTCTGTGTGCCCGCTGAATGTTTGGTTGCTTCCTCAGCATCAGAAAAGCACAGAATCTGTAGTTTTAATCCCCTGCCGAAATCATCTCCACAGCTGCAACAGAAGCATCTCTGAAACCATCATAGATGCGTTCCAGAGACATGCTGGATTCATGACAGCTGCTGAGGCTGAGGCCAACAGTGATTCAAATATGTCCCATATGCAAATGATCAAGACGGCATCTTAGCAAGTCACTTTCAAAGACTGAATTAATATTCATTCATGCATATTCTAAATTGCATTTGCTTTTTTATTTATGCCACGTCATGCTCTTTGAGAGGAATGACTTATGTATGTATTAAAATAGAAAAGTTTTTGGAATAGCTGACTGACCCATGCAGTTAAGGCACTGAATTTGAGCTATGTGGCTGAGGGCCTAAATTCTACCTATTGATTGACAGTAGGGAAAATGAAGTCAGCTGAGGAACCATTATCGCCTCCTACAGGCAAGGCAGGGAGCAGCACATTTCAAGTTTATGCTGCGACTACTACACCTACTGATGCTCCAGTTAGTGGGAACTGTTCTTTAGAGTCTTAAAAAAAGAGAGAGAAATCAGGTTGAAGGATGGCAGGGTTCCTGGGGTTGTTGTAGAATTTGAGCTAAATTGAAGGTAAAATAAGTTGTTCTTATGTAGATATGCATGGATCCTCCTCGTAAGCACGGGGCAGGGACACCCTGGATGGGATGACATGGCACGGCCTGCACACTCACACGCTGGGTCACACACTGCGGGCAGTACAGCGACTTAGGGGAAACCCATGTAGGACAGGGAAAACACACAATCTCTACACTCCCCAGAGGGGCGGGATTTACACCCCCGGCTTTCACGATGCCCCACTTTCCTCTGGGTACTTTGGTCTCCTCCCACAACCCAAAAACATGCAGTTAAGTGAATCTGCATCCCATCCGGGTCGTACCTCTGCCCCGTGCTGCTCGCGATAGGCTGCAGGCCCCAGGGTCCCAGTGCCGGGCAAGTGGCTTTAAGGTGGTTGAATGCAAAAAAATGCACTGTTAGTAAATGCCAGAGGATGCTCAAGCAATGAATTAAAAGAAAAGCTGCTCCTGTTTTCAGAATCATATTCTTATCATTTGTTATCAGATTAGTTTCCATCACGGGGTTATCATGACCAATGTAGATAAAGCATCTTACAACAAAAACAGCAACGTTTAAGACAAAGGACTTTTATTAACCCATTTTTTAAATGCAAAAAGTACAGAATCATGTAGTTACTTTCCAGTGAGATTTTGTATGCCAAATCTTTGTTTCAGGCAGTGGTTGTCATTGTCATAATGTGGCTATCAGTTGTTCAAGATAATCACATTGTAGTTGCATATGTGTACATTGTACAACAATAACATTTTCAATCAATGTAATTCAAGTAGACAGTATTATTTGTATGCATTATCTTTATCTTAGATGATTCATTCAGTTCATTATAGTAATTAAACAGTCTGTTCTTTTCTCTACAGTACAAGCAAGTGGAGCAGTATATGTCCTTCCACAAGCTACCTGCAGATATGCGACAGAAGATACACGATTACTATGAGCACCGCTATCAGGGCAAGATCTTTGATGAAGATAATATTTTAAGTGAGCTGAATGATCCACTGAAAGAGGTAGAGTGACTTTGAGAATCCTTTCATTTGGAATTCCATACAAAACAACGTGACATGGAAATCAGACAGGGGAGGGTTGCTTAAGGTGGAGTAGGACAAGGAAGGGTTATATAGAACACATAAAAGCATGGGGGGGAAGAAGCAATGTAGTCAAAGAAAAACAAAATGGTTACATGTTTCTAACCTGTAGCTGGGTTTTTCAATGACACAAATTATGAAACAGTAATAAGTAAATTTCCTGGAATGAGTGACAAGTCAGACTAATGATCATGAAAAGGCTGCCCTTTTTCCGATGGTCACCTTCCCATCGAATGGCATTAATAAGTGTTTCCATTCATGCTTATCTACTTAGCCATTATGGCATAAGAAATACAGACAAGAATGCTCTGTATACACATTCACTCAAGGGCTCGTTTGTTTGGGACACCTTCCTCCGCCAAACGGAAAATCATGTCACTGTAACTGAATATATACAGCTGGGGTCAAGAGGTTCAGTTACTGTTTATCTAAGCATCGGAACGGCTCTGATGCACGATCTAAGTGATTTCGAATGTGGTGTGGTTGTTGCTGACAGATGTGCTGCTTTCAGCAACTCTCGGTGTTTAGCATTTTCAGAGAATAAACAATGAAAAAAACATCCAGTCAGTGGCAGTTCTGTGGGAAACAAACGTCATGTTAATGAGGGAGGTCAGTGGGGAATGACCAGACTTGTTAAAGCTAACAGGAAGGCCACAAGTGCAAAAAAAACAGCTCGATATGACAGTGGTGTGCAGAAAGGCCTCTGAACTCGTCTACCTTGAAGTAGGTCCTACCCAGTACTACCTGTGTATGTGGGTCAGATGTATATTACATTGTGGGGACCAAGTGTCCCCTGAATGTGATGAAAACCTATTATTTTGACATTGTGGGGACCATTTTTGGTCCTTTTTTGGTCCCCACAAAGGGAAATTCAATTTTATAGAAATATATAACTGCAATCAAAAAACTAAACATACCAAAAGACTTGTATTTTGTTTGGTTTAGTTACTTATGGTTAAGGTTAGGGCTGGGTAGGGGTTAAGGTCGTCATGTTGGGATTTGAGTTTTCCCCATAGAAATGAATGGAGAGTCTCCACAAAGATATAATTACAAAGCCGTGTGTGTGTGTGTGTGTGTGTGTGTGTGTGTGTGTGTGCGCGCGCACGCGTGTGTGTATCTGTAAACACTGAATGGAATGCCAGTCCATTCCAGGGGCACAGACATACTATGGGTAATTTACAGATTTTAGTTTGCCTAATTGCAAAATAAACCAGAGAACCCAGAGGAAACTTTACACATAGAACAGAAATGAGATTCAGAGCCTCAGTCCTGTAGGTGTGAGACAGCAGAGGTACCCACAGAGCCAGGAGGCCTCCCTGAGAGATGTCTGTGGTGGGAAAAGAGTTAGTTGAGACAGAGCTCATTATCTGCTTAAGGGGAAGAGCGGAAGAACAAAGCGTTAAATTCCACCTAGGGAGCAAGACTCAAGCAGCTCTTAGTAACAGAGTCACTTGACTTAATTAGAGGCAGTAATCAGAGACCAGTGATAGGCGAGTTTATTAAGTATGTCTGACCTGTGGTATTAAAACACAACCTGCTGTTCTCTGGCTAGGATCTGGTGGAACGATGCTCTCCTTATACTCTGAGTATAGCAAACTGTTTATCGAATATAAAATTGATTTGGTGCCTCTTTAATGTTTAGTGCAAATCATGTCAATTGAAGTTCATTATATTTTAAAGAAAAGCAACAAAAAAATTTTGAACATTTTTGTGTTCACCAGTATCTCTTTTCATTGAGATTCACTGCATAAAAAAAATGTTTTGCTATTTTACTACTTGCATTAATCATTGTCTATTTCTATTTTACTTGATTATGCTTTAACTTGTCCAGTTGTATTAAATTAAAAGTATTTAATATATAATATTATTATTGCTTTTTGGTACATAACTGTTGATTGTGAAGGAAGTACTGCACAGGATATACAAACACTCTGAAAAGTGCCAAAGTTTCTCATTTTTTTCCAGTACACTGAAATTTATAATTTAATGCCTGAACTGATTTATTGACAGTCATTTGTATATTTCATTCTGAAGTTCAGGAAAACGCATAGTAATTAACAAATAACTTCCTTAAGTCCATGCATTTTCTTTATGTTTCATAAAATATATGTTGGAAATCCACATTACACAGCAGATGAGCATTTAATCATGGCTTACAGCAATGCAGGAAAGGGACTAACGCTATAATCGGTCTCTCCAGCACAGTGACCAATTAGAAATGGTTTCTGTTCATGAAGAGCCCTTTGTGTAGCACAAGTCATCAGTCTCAGTTTCGGTAAATTAAACAGCTAATGATGCAAGGGACAAAAAAGAGTGATGGGGACTAACATTCATTTACTTTTTCCCATTGAGGCTCAGCATTCATAGGTTGAATAGGGCACTGATGACGCAGTAAAGGGGGCCTTGAGAAAGGGAATAAACAATGATTAAATTAAATTAAATCAACGCATGAATGAATGCGTAAATAGATATATAGCTAAAATCTAACCAACTCTATCTATCTATCTATCTATCTATCTATCTATCTCTGTCTGTCTGTCTGTCTGTCTATCTATCTATCTAATATGTAAGATGAGAAATAATTATAAAAATACAATTAATCTAGGCTAATAAATCAGATACAAAGCTCTTTAAAACATGAATGTGGATTGAATGATGAGAACAATGATTGTATCATATCTGATAGCATAGTTTTAAGAGTTAATGGTGCAAGGAATTAAACCAGTTATATAAAATTGTGTTATATAAGGCATAGTTTGAGTCATATCCATTTCAGCCTCCCAGCTGTGTGTATAATAATGATGCCCCGTGGTTTTCCAGCAAATAATATAATTGTACATGTAAGCAAAACTCAAATGGTGGCAGATGACAGCACACACACAAATCACTTCCTCTTCCGCGCCCTCGTGCAATGAGTCTGATTTGCTTTTATTTGCATGAGAAATTATGTCCGTGTGCAACGACAAATTGGATAATTTAGTAGAGACCAAATCAGGGAAAAAAGAAAAAATCTCGCTGAAATAGAAATGCTTCCTTGAAGATGGTATTTAAATGATACTATTTGCAAAGTTATGGGAGAGTTGTTTTGTTTTTTTTTCCATAATGGAAAAATCCATCCATATATCATCCAGCCACTTATCCCAGTTAAGACCATGGGGTGGACAGAATAATATACCATTTAGCCAGATGATGGTGTTACAGCTTTTGTAGACTGCCCTTTTATAGGAGTCTGTATGGCTCATTTTTCCTGGCTCCACTGATAGCTGTTTTCTCTTGCCTAGTAACCTCTGAAAAAACTGTTTCTGGCATGGCATGGAAATTGTCAAGACAAAGGACAGGTGAGAAGGATCAGCTAAAACTGGTGTTTTTCTCACCAAAGCTAGGCTGCTATGACTTTTGGGGAAAAATATAGACCGTCGTCTTCTATGTTAATGTATAGTGCCCACTGAAAGCTTACCCTGCTCTAATACACGTCCTCTGATGCAAATATTCAAGCCGGCTCTGTAAAGTGGCATTTTGCTTTGACGGCTTTAGGTTTTGTACTCTCTGGAGTTGGAGTTGTACTCTCTGGAGTTGGAGTTGTACTCTCTGGAGTTGGAGTTGTACTCTCTGGAGTTGCTTTTGTTTCGTTTGTTTTGGAGGACCTGTTGATTAGGCAGTGGCTATTTATTAACATAAGCAGTTAAGGGATGAGTGTTGTATGAGTTTGTGCAGAATCCCTTTGTTTATGTGGATTACCTTTGGGTATCCGGTTTTCTTCCATGGCCTCGGTTTAAGTGATTGTCCTTATGGTGTATAGGTGTCTACCCCGTGATAGCTTGGCATCCACGCTTGGATGCATGTTGTCTTCTTCCCAATGCATCCTGGGATATACTTCAGACTTTCTGTGACCATGGGGGGAGGGGCAGTTTATTGAATGCGTTCAATAGTTATTAAATAGCCTTGGTTATAGATAGTCTGCTTGGTGCCATATTTGTTCATTGATAACAATAATGCAACAAAAACCATTGACACTATTTCTGTTCATTATTACATCCAGCTGTATGGTTATTGAAAATCAATCAGTACTCTATCAATCTGACTCAAGGCTTCTTAAACTGGTTTTCCTGGGATAGCAGCATTTTTTTAGCAGCAGTTCCAGAAATTTCCATGCAAATAATGTTTTATTAGTTTTTCATTTATAGATGCATATGCCCTTTTAAGGCCATCGATTTTCCACCGAGCGTAATGGAATTTTTCAGAAAATGACCCTGGGAGAATCAAGCTATTTGACACGATTTGATTAATAATTGTTAAGCCAAAGGAGGAAGCCTAATAATCAGAAGTATGGCAGAGTGCAAGTTAAACATGTGACAAAACATTTTAAAATGAGACAGACTTAATATGCTTGCAAGAAACCTATTAAAATTAATTATTAATCAAATAAGAGAAAATTCCTGAACGTTGAACAGAGCGGAAGCAAGAAGATTATCATTAAGACAGAAAAAGCCAAAGAACATAAAGAGGAGCAGAATAATGGAGAGAAAACATGAACATAGCATAAACATGTTTGCAGATTCTTTTATGATCTTTGTACAGGTCTTTAATAAATCTGAAATATTTACCTGATTCAGTTTCAATCACTTGATAATCAAACCAATACACTAAAACATGTTGTTGTAAAACTATAATATTGTCTTTCAAAGTGTGTCAGCATAACCATTTCAAAACCTCTCTTAAAGTCTCCCCATACAGTACAACCATGTATTTTTTGACTCGACCACTAGCGCACCTTGTTTGACTACTCAGTACCTTACTGAGTTATTTAACTAATCATTGTTAGAAATATTAAATATTGATTATCAATTATCGGAGCTGGTGGTGAAATTTAATGAGCGTGGCTGAGGTGCCTGTTGTGTTCTGTGAGGAATGACATTCTTTTCTACTATTCTTATTCAGACAAATCAACACCAATTTCTCTACATATTCTTCCATTTTTTCTGGTATTTGGGATGAGTTTACAAAAAGGAATCTCTTTATGGAAAATCAATCATTTAGTGGAATATATACGTGAACTTTGTACCTTGTGAAGCG
>JAODJU010000119.1:18848272-18872272 GCA_026776725.1 Gnathonemus echidnorhynchus
CCCCCCCCCCCCCCCCCCCCCCCCCGGCAAACTGACAGCTGGCAGGGCTCTGGCCGACATTTACTTTGCCACAACACACAACATTATGTGTACTTCATACATTTTGTTAAAGATGCGCGATGCATCTCCTGAGCGTGACATCTAACATCATCAGAATATGAAATTATCGTGAGGCCGGTGAATTGTTCATTTGTGATATAATTTATATATATTTATAAAAATTATATTTATATAATTTTTACATTCTCACATGTAAAACTTAGATGTCAGTGTCACTTTTGTTTTATTCAAACCATGCATGATTTTTATATGGGCTGTATAAAAAACCTAAATCTGTATTTATCTATTTGGTTTTCTGCCCCCTGCATGCCTTCCTTGGGGGGCAGCATGGTGTCATCGTGATGCAGTGCTCAACATGGCCATCTCCCGCCCCTAGAGACCAGGCTTCAGTTCCTTGCCTTGGCTCTAGGTGTGCAGAGTGTGCATGTTCAATCCATGGGCTGTTTTCTGGTCCCACCCACTCCCCCACATTCTAAAAACATGAGTTGGGGTTGCCCAATTGTCCGTAGGTGTGAATGGTGTGTCTGTGCCCTGTCCCGGGCCGTTCCCTGTCCCGGGCCGTTCCCTGTCCCAGGCCGTTCCCTGCCTCGTGCCTGTTGTTTCTGGCTCCAGCCCTTTGCGACAGTATGGACGGTGTTTGCCATTTTTTTTTTTGCTTCATAAAAATAATATCCTTACCTTCAAATAGCAATTAATACATTAAATGTGAAGTCTCATAAATATTCTTATATTGCCTATAATTATAAAAAATGCATTGACTTCCATTGGTTTTTTTATTATTATTATTATTATTATTATTATTATTATTATTATTATTATTGGTTCCGTTGATGTTTGATAAATTGGGGGAAAATTTATGAAAGGTTATTATCCAGTAATGGCAGATGGCTTTACATGAGACAGTGGGCTATTTGTGTGCTCTTCTTAATCGTCTTATTTACGTCTAGTTTACGTCTTATTTACGACAAGCCAGCTTCAAAATGGAACCTGACGGCACTTATCCCAATATATATATTTATGATACGCATGTCATTATTAGTAAGAAATCTTTATTCTTAGTACGATATGCTGAATTCATCTAAATATTATAACATAAACATAAGAACATATATTGTATTATATCAATAATGTACAATAATCGGTCGTTTGAAATCTGAATTATTCTTAATTATTGATCGTCAAGCACTAGTAAACTTTGTGCGTATGTTGGATTTTCAATTTAAAATGTACATTCTGTTTACTTCATAGTGATTTTTTTAAGAGAACCCTGTTTTAAATTTGACGGTATAGAGTATTGAATTGCATATTTGCAATTTTTTATGATTTCCCTCCAAACTGGTTTATTTTATTCTGTGATTGCAATACCTTTAATGCATGTTGTACTCCCAAACTACAGAAAATCAGCATGTGGCACCTGTATTGTTCAGTGACATGTAAGTCTCTAGCCCTGTATTTTCATTACCTTTATTATTAGATCTAGTAACTGTGGCTCTCCTCATGTGCTTCCATTATAGCAGAAGTTATAGAATAAATGATTGACTGCAGGTCAGACTTCTCTGCTTCTAGAACCAATTTGTTCTTGTAGTAGCCATATAGGTAGTTATAGACTTAGTTAATGGTTATACAAAAATATATGTCTGCGTGTAAAAAATGTGTATGTGTAAAACAGGAAACCGCAAAATATAGTTCCATAAATAGGATTTTTTTTATGATGAAAGCGTGTGTGCATGTATATGTGTCAACGTGAAGCAATATACAGTAAAAAATCTCATTGTGTCAAAGAAGCAATCATAATCATTTCAGATATGATCTTTATGCTATTTTAAGGATGTCCTGATTCCCCTGATGTTTCATTTTTTTCAGCGTAACCCATATAGCATGTGCAGATAGATAGTACCATCATTTCAGTTTGACTGGTTTTGTGACTAACTACATAGATGTGTATGTTTTGGACTTTGTGATTAATTCATTGTCATAATCTGTACTTCAGATCAGTCTTCTATTAATATGTTCTCATAGCTTGTTCTTTACACCAATCGCAAAAGATAACATTAGCGGAAACAAAAATTGTTGTTGTACTGCGGTAATAATTGTTGACCTTAGCAGTAAAACACACTTAAGGCCTTCAGAATTTGAAATCCCTTAAGAGTAAAATATCCACATAGTAAAATAATGAGTTCAAAAACCCCTTCAAATTAATTTCTGGAAAATTTTGAGGGGTGTTCAAACTCACAGTTTTGCTCTCTGGTTATGTGCCTGGCTGCAGTACAAAACGTTACTTGAAAATAGTTAATGATGGCAAGAAAAAAGCTAAAAAGAAACAAAAATGTTTCTTGGATTATATGGCTAGGATATGTTTACGAATGTTTATTAGTTTTATTAAAGGATATCGTAATAATTACCTTATATGCTTAAGAATATTTCGCTCCTTTTAACACCCAGTAATTTCTTCATAGGTGAATAAAACACATCACAACTGGTTAAAATAATTTTCATTATCATATTATTCATCGTAGACAATTCTATTCTTATACTGGAATAAATGCCTTGGCTTATTCAATAGCAAACTGAACCAAAATCTCAAACAAATTTTTAAGGAAAAATACATTTTATATTATGTAGTTTTATTGAAATAAAAATATAGAATCAAGACATTTTTGCAACTAATTTTAAAATGAGCATTAGATGCACCATGCACCTGATTTTGAAATATTGTTTTCTGTTGTGGCCAATTGTTTTATTATTGGAAAATATGGAAACAAGTCAATAACGGCACATAAAACACTGGTATCCCATTTAAGGTGTAATTTTAAGTTATATAGAGGATCCAGGTTAAGGGTCCATGCTAGGAGGTTGTGGGTTCAAGTCCTTTTAGCTACACTTACTAAATAAGCCTTAAAAGTTTATTTCTCTCATGATGTCTGAGAACTGTGTACTTTTTCTATGTTCTTTTTTTTTTAAATTAAATTTGACATTATAGTTTTAAAGAGAGCATTTTTGTTTAAAAGTCTGTTCTTTGCAGTAAACTAGAACATACAAAAGTACAAAAGTAGATTATGACTCTCATTCACATTCGATATTTAAGTCCTGCATAGGTCATTTGTTTTCCTTTTTACTTTTTACTGCATTGGACAGTGTGTGGTAAGTAAAGAGAAATGATTGTGTGTGTTTCTGTGTGTGTGGGTTTGCATAGATCACATTTGAGGACCAAATTGTCCCCAAAGTGTAGTAAAACCTGAAATTTCTTTACTTTTGGGGATATCTTTTGAGGTCCCTATTTGGATAACCTCAGATTTATAAAAATCTGTGAACGCAATCAAAAAAGTAAAAATACCAAAAGTCTGCAAATGTTTGCAATTTTGTTTGGTTACTTATGGTTAAGGTTAGGGCTGGGCAGGGGTTAAGGTCGTCATGTTGGGATTAGAGTTTTCCCCATAGAAATGAATGGAGAGTCTCCACAAAGATATAATTACAAACCTGTGTCTGTGTGTGTGTGTGAGCAAAAAGTAGTTAATAGTGAGTGTTGAACAAATTTGTTTGATGGTAGATATCTTCATTTCATCTGCATGGAATTTATTAGTGACTATTATTATTATTATTATTATTATTATTATTATTATTATGGCATCAGATGGCGTGTAACTCAGCAGGTTAAGGATCCATGCTAGGAGGTTGCGGGTTCAAGTCCTTTAGCTGCACTTACTTCTTTCAGATAAACAATAACTCATACATTTGCTTATGTGCCTTTGAATTTAGACATTTCTCTTGTTCACCTCTCAACAGGGAAGAAGAATTCGCTCCTGCTGCAGAAGTTCCAAAAGGACTTGAATGCTGGTGTCTTCAACACACAGGAAAACGAAATCTTGAAACAAATTATCCGCCAGGACAGGGAGATGGTGCTGACGGTGGACCGCAAACAGTCAGTCACTGGCATGAATTCCACTCCAGCATCTGGAAACTCCATCATTAACTCACCAGCTCAGCCGTACGCCACTGCCCTGGTCAGCAACCAGTTACAGCAATCTAACCTTTTGACCTCTGCAAGCATGGCACAGCCCCCCCGCGTCCTCTCTGCCGCAGGTCAGGCCATCTACGGCGTCTCCAGTGTATCCCACGGCAACCTCAACTCCACATCCCCCAACCTACAGACGCCTCTCCAGCAGCAGGGAGCAATTATATCCCCCTGTTCCTTTACCACAGCCATGTCCAGCCCCCCGGTGCAGACCCCACTCGGTGGAGGGCGAACATTTCAGTACGGCTCACCTACTGCCTCCCAGCTCTCCCTAATACAGCAGCCAATGGCACCTTCATCAACACAACAGGCACAGCAAACAGCCCAGTCTACACCCCAGCAACAGCCGCAGCAAGTCCCGTCTCCGCAGAGAAGCGACGTGCACAAAAGCGCGCAGGCCCTGCAGTCGGGCAGCTTGAGCAGAGACATCCGTCACCTCTCTGCCTCCCAGCCGTCCCTGCCGCACGAGACCACGCCGCTGTCCCGGCCACACCCCACGTCCGGAGAATCCCTGGCTTCCATAGCCCCACCTTTGTCCACGGTGCAAGGGCCGGGAGTGCAGAGTGGAATCCGAAACACAGTCCCGCAGCGAGTCAGTCTATTTCGGCAGATGTCCTCTGGAGCCCTGCCACCGGTTCGCGGTACCCCCTCCACAGCCCAGCACAGAGATCCCACAGGTTCTCGAAGAGAGTCCACGGTCTTAAGTAGTACAGAAACAGAGCAAGACAAGATGCGCTTTGCATCAAATTTATGATCCCATTTTCCTTTTTAATATTATGTTTTAATTCATTTTTATGGAGACAAAATAAAAGAAAAACAGAATGGATTTTAATATTTTTTTTTTTTTTCTCCAGTTTATTCAGAACAAAAAAAATCTATAAATATCCTGTACATATTTACCTTGTATTATATTTTAGACACATTCCCCTACAACTTAAGAATGTATATTCAAATATATGTGTACATCTACTTAAAATATTTGGAGCTAATTAACTTTAAAACTAGAATAATAACTAGTCTTCCTTTCTGAAGTATATGAATAAAAAAAAAAGATTTTAGCTTGTTTATTTTTTGTTACTGGAATGCACTCATATCTTTCAGATTTTCTTTTTTTTGTTGGGGTGGGGTGGTAGATAAGAATGGGGGGGGAAAACGCAGCCATAGCATCACTGTGGAAACAATAACATGGAAACATTAACACCAAAAAAAACTGGAAATTCATAAAGGACGACATGTAAAGTGCGCTGTTGGGGGAGCAGGGGGTCAGTGACTTTTAGCAATTCATTGTGTTAACATTCTCAAATAGTGAGAACCTGACAGCATTATGGGTGCAAAGGGAATAAATGATTTACTTGCTGCTTCAATGTTTTTTAGAAAAAGAAAAAGAAAAATGTTTGCAAGGAGTAGGTTAGCTGTTTTTTTTTCTGATAATAATTTCAGACGGAAATGGAGATTATGTAATGTTTAGTAAATAAATATATACATTTGTAATATTTATAAACTAAAAATTATCACCATTATGCAATAGACTGTGATAACAATTATCTATATGTGTGTTGTAAATAGTTTTGTAGATGTAGTGTGTTACAGTTACTCTGTGGTGCATTCGCAATCATGACGTGTCATTTCTGTCAGGAACATAATATCATCAGCGTATGTGTATTAAAATAATAGGGATGTAACAAAAACACACAAAATGCACAAACTTAGATCTTAGTAAACCTTGAAGCAATTGCTCATTTTTGCACATACCTTTTCTGTGTTTGAGGTTACGGCAAGCCTGAGAACAAAAGTCAACATACCTGACAGAAAAGCATCCTCACTCAATGCACCATAAATTAGGCTAATTTGGTCCAATGGTTTCAGTGATATTAGAAATGTGTTCAGACCTAAGTTGCATACAACAGCTGAGTGAATTATCTTGATAGCTCAACAGCCTTTTCACTGGAAACAAAAACATCTGCTGAATACTGAATGGACCATCACAATTGTGTACAATTGTATAAATGAAAAAGAAATAAAAGATTAGCTATTTTTTTTAATGACCGACATTTACCAATAATTTACTTGAAACAATGAAAAGACAAGTCTGCTTAATAAAAAGAGCTGGTCTGTATTAAGGTTTATCTCTTCTATCTGTGTATCTATCATATGATGACACCAAGCTGACTAGTTACTGTTTCATTCTAGCTTATGTTTTCCATGTTTTGAATCAAATTACTGAGATCCACACCAAAGAGTGGCAGCAGTTTGTCCATTCAGTACACCTGAACAAATTAGAACCTTGATTATGACAACCAACTATGATAAACAGTATATATAATACACTATTATTTCACAATATTTTAAAATGAGCTTTGGTTATGAAATCATAATTAAACTAAGTCTGGCCATTGTCTGGGACATATTTGTTTTCAGTAATATGAATGCCATTAATTCCTGAGACTAAGCAGTGTCAAGTAATCAAATGGCTATTGAATATTTAATAAGATAAACAGACTGGATTTGAGGGTCAGCTTGGGGTGTCAAGCAACAGAAAGATTTAGAAGACTTTAACCCATGTCAATCAAATTCCATTTTCATATGTTAAAGCATGCATTGTCACAAATATTACAAAATACTATTTAAAATGTTGACGTTAATCGTATTGTGAAATTATGTTTTTGTTTGTTGCCTAGACAATATGTAGACATTATTTGTGTGTATCTGAAGCATTGAATTGTCACAAAGGACATTTTAAGTATTTGTGCCTAAACTTTAGCCATGTTACATTCTTTTTTATGAGTGTGAGGCATATATATGTACATATGTGCATGCACTCAGTCATATATGTGTTACAGTATTTTTGAAGGATGATGGCAAAGAAGATGGCGAAATATATATTATCATTTACAGTTGACGGATATTAATGAATATCAGTAAGTGTAAAAGATCGAATGAATCAGTTTAAGAATTCCATTTGTCTGCATGAATTGAGATACTTCAAAAAATTACGAAACATCGTGCAGATGACAAATTCTAGTAATTTGGCACTTTTTTACTTGTATCTAGTCACTTCAGTGGATATAATATTGTGTGAAATGAAACTGGCCAAAGCAAATCATTTTAAGTATATATTTATTGAAAATTGCACTTTCTTATTGAAGAATATCTGCTGTTATCAACATTTAGTTTAAGATTGTTATTAGAGATATATAATATAGTTAAAAATTCCTTGCCTTACATGCTGAAAGGTGAAACATATTTTAATTTCAACCAATCTTACTTATGCTACGCCATAGTGTGTAAAAATAATACACATACATTCAACAGCAGTGCTATACTGTTTTAACACTTGCCTTCAGGTATCGCCTGTGATTTCCCTCTTTTTCCATGACTATGACTACCGCAAGCATTCTGTAAAGGGCATTATGTTATTTATTTATGATCAACTCAGTAAAAACAGATAGTTTCATGGTATGAAGATATTAAACGAACCAGCAGAAAATAAACAGTAACCAGATTACAGGAATACAATAGATTTTAATTGGCATGTTTGGTTTACAAATTTACAGTAGAATGTTTTAATTTATATACCAAGTGGGAAAAGGGGCAGACAGAATAAGTCACATACTCTTCTTAATAACTTGCTGACAATTATTCTCGTGCTCATTGATACAGTGTAAGGACCGATAAATGCTTCTTTCTTAAACAATATGCAGACGAACGGTGTTTGTCAACAATTTTTTTGTTTTATTTTGTTTGTAAATAATAAACCTTTCAAATAGAGAGAAAAAAATAAAAAGAAATATTGTCATTAAACACTGTGCCTTTTGCATTTTTTAGTTTGTGTGTCTTGTCTTTTGCTCATTTGGTGCATTGGAAAACAGCAGAAAAGATAAAGGGAGGGGGATTTTAGAAAAAGTATTGCCTTAATCATGTAAGATGATGAGAGAGAGAGTCTAAGTGTTTTCAAGCATTCAAGCACATTTAGTTATTAGTAGTAGTATTAGGCAAATCGCATCCCTAACCTGCCATTGGTGTGCACACCCCAACCAGATCGACTTTGTGCCCGGTACTTCCTGGGCTATGTTTCAGACTCACCTTAACTCTGTGCTGTGTAAACAGTTATAAAAAATGGTTTATCGCTAGAAATAAAACACTAACTTAAACTAAAATGGGTAAAAACTATATAGAAATAAATCTTTTAAATAATAACTAATCCACCACACTGAAAACTAAGTAAAACTGTATTTCAACTAAAAACAATACAAAAAAAAACTAGATTAAAAAACCAAAACTAGAAAAAAAAAGATTTGTTAAATAAGCTGTACATGAGTTCAGAATCTTGCATGGGTGCTTTTTAGGCATGAGATATGATGATAGGGATGGTCATTATTTACTGAACAATTCACAATTCACTCTCCATTAGAATGTACTCCCATCATCACTGAGGGTTACTCACATACTATGAACATGATTACTAAAAAGACCTTTGAATTCATTGTCATTTTCCTTACCCTCTTAGGGATTGAATGGACTTTAATTTATTCTAAGAAAAAGCACATTAGCACCCAGGACTGTTGAAAACAAGCACCGCCAAGCCTGTGTACTTCTTCTGATATACGCCTAACAAGTACTCACCTGCTTGTTGAGAACACTGTTTACAGTATGTACTACAACCAGGCCGTAAAATCCCTCAGTGTTCAGATCTCGACTAGACTTTACTTTGGCTCTTGCTTGAAACGAGCATGACTCTCCAGTTGTCGAAATTTAGAACATATCCATTTATAAGTGCCTGCTTCATGTTATTCCTTTAAAATGAACTATAAATATTAATTTGTAATAGGTAATTCTACAATCAGGACCATCTTTGAGTGATCTTGAAAATTCAAGATTCGGGCTGTTACATATGACAATCATGCACAAGAAGCTGAAGAACTTGGAGTTGCAGGCAATTTCCACTGGAGAGTCATCACAGATGACGGGGTGTATAACTCCCGTCTCTGCTGAAGTCTTTAGCAATCTCCTCTGCTTTAATGACGTTCAGGATGTGGCTGCTGTTACGCTGCTTTATGAAAATGTATCATTCATTAGTGCTGTAGAATCAAGTTTGTGGATTAGATTTTGGCCTCCAGCCACATGTAGGTTATGTATAATTGGCATTTTCTCTCATGTTTGCATGAATTTCCCATAGTGCTCCATGTGTGTCCTGCAACAGACTGATTCAGAGTGCCTTCTGCGTTACCCGGGATAAACTCTGGGGTCACCTCAACCCTGCACTAGATAATCAGAAATAAAAAGTGGAAATATGGATAATAATACTGTATATATCTCAGCATATTTACATTCAGCATTTTCTGTATTACAGTATTTTCCTAGAATGATTTGTATTAACTAAAATAAGTAAAAGTATGGTGTGGAAATACATTGTAAAAATGTTTTACAGAAAAAAATGTGCTTAATTGATATTACAAAAAATAATCTGTCAGATTAAATGGCGTTATTACTGAAATGTAATGTCAGAGGTGAGGTTCTACCAACACAATGAAAGGTTAATGAATGCTATTTCTGCACAGACTGTAGCTCCGGTCACAGGAGACTCCGGTAATGTGTTGCTTTTTAAAATGTTACAACAAATCAGATTGTATTACATTTAATTAATTTCCCCTTCATGCCAATGGGGTTACAAAACTTCTTTTTTTGGAGGCTAAAATAGAATTGCACATCAGGTTAAATATTATACAAACAAGCTTGTGAGATATATGACCTACTTCAAACCATGGTATATGATTTAAATTCTGTACAACTGCCTATTGACACTGAAAGTCTGTATTATTGACTTGAGTCAGAATTTCAGATGATAACATGTGTGCTCCTGACTATCAAGTGAGTACGAGGCAATTTCATGGTCTGGGGTTGCTTCGGAGGTGATAGAGTCTGTTATCTTTATCATACCCGTGACAGCAAAACTCAAAGGCACACAGGCATGAGGATTACAGCTGACTGATCAGGGCTTCATTCTTCAGCGAGATAATGACACAACACCAAAACAACTCAAAATCAAGAATTATCTGCTAAGAGAGAAAGTGACAGACAAGGCAAATGGTGGCTATTTTAAGGAGTCCAACACTTAGAAGATCTTCCCCTGTTTTCCTTTGTATATTATAATGTGGAACATACTACTAAAAAATATAGACTGTAAAACACTAAAAAAATGCTTGGGGTGTGGATTAGATTTATATTGCATCATGGAGACCAAATGTGATAAAAACCTGTTCTTTTTATGTTGTGGGGACCATTTTTCAGGTCCCCACAAAGATCTGTGAACACAACCAAAAAACAAAAAATGCCAAAAGTCTCGCATTTAGTTTGGTTACTTATGGTTAAGGTTAGGGCTGGGTAAGGGTTAAGGTCATCATGTTGGGATTAGAGTTTTCCACATAGAAATGAAGGGAGTGTCCCCACAAAGATATATTTACAAACCTGTGTTCATGCGTGTGTTTGTGTGTGTGTGTGTGTTTGTGTGTGTGTGTGTGTGTGTGTGTGTGTGTGTGTAAATATGCCTATCTGCTTATTGTCTTCTGCAGTATTAGAAATGCATCACTTCATTTTATAAACAGAGGGGTTACAAGTATTCAGATTAGATCACAAAAGAAATCCTATAGGAGTCCAACCCCGGGGCACCTGGTGTTTAGTCTGTAGTGGCAGCTTGTTTCCTTCAGTTGAGCCTCGGGGTCTTAATCTGCCACCAGGGCTTACAATCTGTGGTTTAGCCCAGATAAAACACAGGGGAGTGGGCTCAAATACAGGCGTATGGGAGAATATGCAGCCAGAAGATAAGACTGGACAGAAGGCAGACCAATACCAGAAAGGCAATACAGGTCCCTAAGTGCAGCTACATTTGCATTGCATGCACATTTACTTATGCCACTAAATACTATTTTCTTATTGGTCCACACATGTCACATGGATGTTGATTATTTTCATGTAACCATGCAGGTAGTTCTGGCAGCCTAATAAAATTTCTATATCAATGCATTTAAATATTTGATAAAATATTCTAATATAAAAACCTGTGCGACATTTTACTCATAAATAAGCAGTCATCCTTAGCATAACTTTCCATGGTTTTCAAAAGCGCATATCTGTTCACGGTTTCTATGGTAACTTGCTGCTTCCAGCGAGGAGCCTGACCAGACGTTCTATACTTATAGGGACTATATTTTTAAGAGCACATTGGAAACTGCGACTAATTAATTCTATTACACTATTTCTTTTGTTAGCTGTGGTATAAGCTGGCCAAACCACTTCGAGGAGTGTGGTCATGTGAAAATTGCTGTTGATTGTTTTCGTATAACTACACACCGTGTCTTGATTTATTGCTTACATATTTAGCAGATGCCTCTGTCCAAAGCGATGCACAAGCGAGACAAATAGCATCCATGCTATCAAGGAGTCTACTGGGCATATACGCAGCTAGGCTGGGCTTCTAATGAAAGCCCAGGAGTAAGCAGTTTTGGAGCAGTAACTACATGACAGCTACACAACAACACTTAGAACTATTAACAAAGTGAGAACCTAGTAAGACTATTCAAGGGAGAGTAAGTGCAACGTAAGAGTATTCAGAGAGCTATCTTTCTATTATAGTTAAGGTTTGATGGAAGTAAGAGAAGACCAAGACTGTGGAAATTCAAAACATGCAAAGTGCAGAAATATTTTCACATTTTCTGGTCACACTTTACTTGAAAGGACTTAAATAATGTAGGAGTACAGGATTACTTAATGCATTAATTAACCAGTAACTAGTAACCAGTAAGTTACGTGTTGATCCCTTGCTTGTTCAGCATTAATAAATCATGACGGCTCATGTATTCCATTCAGGCACTGCATTAGTTAACAGTTAACGAATTAGATAATAATGTTAATACCACTTGAGGGGGCAAAAACTACTTATTAACTCATTTACTGCTCAAGAACAAAGCATGAATTAATCATAGGTTTCCCCATGAAATACATGAACTGTCATGATTATGAACGAACATGGAACCAGTACTGAACAAACACTTTTTAAAAAAATATAAAATCAATGGATGGATGGATGGATGGATGGTGCCTATTTTCCATTAATAAGTATAAACATTTATAATAATAAGGTTCAAATTCTAGGTGGAGGTTGGTTTTTGTATTACAAATCATGGCATCAGCTAATTTGGCAGCATTACCATAATGTAAGTCTTATTCGTGAAGACAGGAGGGAACTTTCCCTTAGGATCCAATTTGAATGGGCAACATAAACTATTGTCCTCATAATAATGACAGTGCATAATATAACCTTATTATGGAATGGAAGGAATCTGGGTTATGAGCTGGTTGTGGGGCTCAGGGAGAAGGTCATTAGAAGGGTCAATGATCCAGGGGTTTATTAACATTCAGCCTGCTCACTGAAGATATTACAAATCATCCCCAAAGCACTTTGCTACATACAAGAAGGATGTGACTAGACTAATAAAAAATATCCAGTCCAAAATAATTTACTCACACCGAAGGCCGTAAAGTACTCTAAATGGACAAACAAAGCATGCCTTGAAACAAAGTCAAGCTACCATCAGCTACCTATACTATCCTGCAGAAGACATCATAACTCTGCAACACATCCATTCGTCAGCTTGCTCCAATTTAGCTCGAGATCACAGCCATTCACAAAACACACAACCAACTATTTTTTGGTACTTATACTCAAAATCAAGTGAAACTTAAAAGATCTTATTGCAGAAGTTATAACTGAATGGTTGCACAAATTGCGATGTCCTTTGATGCCATTAGTCAGTGAACTTCAGTGCTTGCAACACGTGACCTTTATTTAGAAAGGGGAAAAAATGCTCCTCTGTGGAAAATAAGGAACTGGGGGAGGCAGTGAGGCGTTCGCTGATGTAGCACCCAGTAGATCAGCACAGCCAGTCGACACTATCAGATGTCACTGAGCAAATGCACATAGGTCCCATTTAATGAAGTACGAGGATCACCAAAGTCCAAAGTGGACTACACTAACCTTCACTACGTCCATGCAAAAGCTATACAACGTAAGCAGTAGGTTCACCTTAAGCATTAGACAGCATGTTGCTTCTAAAGGGACAGGACTTCTATGACTCATACTCTGGTCATTAGTCACCCAACAAACACACTGACCTGGACAGAGCATCGGTCAAGGAAGTCCAGGTCATCACAAGTTTGTTGGGTCGCCAACAGCACATTTTGATCCATCCTCTGCCACCCTGATAGTAGCTTTGCGGTTGTTGACCCAGCAAACACAGGGTGAACTAGACTTCCTTGCCCTGTCCAGTTCCCAGGTGATCAATGGTCTATCGGTGACCTGATTAATAATCACTTCACTTAATTTCCTTGACTTCTCCTCTGCTTGGACAGTCAGTGGATTGTTTGCGTTCAGCTAAACACTGGGAGAAGGGACTTCAACTGACTCCTCTGACTGAGAGCTCAGGGGCTTTCGCATGACCTCCTGAACTGTGTGCAGCTCCCCACATAAAGGCTTATCAAGTGCAAGAAACCATGGAAATGCCAGGTCAAGCATCTAAGCCAGATGAGCTGAGAGATGCAGGATTGCTTGGGGTTTGTGCTGAAGTAGATCATTTTTGGATCTTTTCTTTCGAAACTGAGTTTGACAGCTTGAAGTGTAGCACCGTCACACAGCTGGTGGCAGTTTATTAGGTGTGAAGTCCGATGGCGGTGTCCGGGAATGTTTCAGCTAATGAAAATTAATCTGTTAGGAGGTATAAATACCAGTGACCTCAGAATAATCATTCCAAGTCATCCACAGCACAATAACTTGCAAGTGTGCTAACCCTAGTGAGGAACTCATATTGCAGGATCTCTCCTGATATGAAGCAATTGCATGGATTCTTCTGCAAGATCCCAGGAAGGCTTCTGGGCTGCTGCAGATAGGCTCTTTGGCAGGGTGTACTTCATTCTGTAACATGCCAGTAGATCTTCTACACATTCCAGCCCCAAGAGGGTGATCTTCCAATGAGGTCCACAGAAGCTTCTTTAATGCACACAAAAGGAAAATGTAAAGAAACTCACATCTGCTTTAGCTTGCTGTGTAAGTGACTTGATAGCTTTGCAGGAGAATCTGAATGAAGCACCTACTTACACCATCTTCTACTTTTCCCCATTGGATCCAGCTTTACTGCCAATCCAAAATCCCCCACTTTCAACATGTTTTCATCCAACAGCAAATTTTCTGGAAGACCAATGACTTTCCATCAGCTCTATATTCAAATATTTGCTTAATAGCAGGAGATGTTAATTGTGTGTGCTGTTGCCAGGGCACAGAAATCCATATGAATTACTTGTGCTGCCAAAGCCCTGTAAAGAGGAGAGGTGAGGATCGTGCACTGATACAGTAAAGCACCCACATTAATATACAGAGCACTAACTCAAGCAGAAGCGCATGCACACATGCATAATTTGAAGTCTGTGTGGAGTATTCCTTTTTTGTGTGTGTGCTTTTACCCTGATATGAGCTGTTAAAAGTAATACTGCACTTTGGGGCAGGTCAATTTCTTGCGAGCCTTCACGATGCGTTGCAGAGACTGGAAATGGGAGGGAGGGCTGAAAGGGCAGCTTAACTCATAAAATCTTTGCCTTCGTAAGCAGTCTGCAAAGGCCAAGTACTTGGGGGCTCGACTCCCTACTGCACAGCTCCATAAATATGTACATGAGTCTCCAAGCAGTGTGAGAACTTCACAAGGTGCTTGTGATGCAGCCTCTTTTGAATTTCAATTTCACGCATAATCTGAGAGAAATAGCAGACACACAACCTCACTAAATACAAGGCAAATGCAGTTCAGGTGCTTGGAGGGTTGACATTCAGCTCCGTTCTGACCACTCACTTTGGGCCACTGCAGGGAGCAAACGTTTGGTTTGTGCTACAGTCTGTCATGTGGTAACATTTTCTGAAACAACCCTAGAAAAACATAGAAATTGTAAGGAAATGTAGAGTTACGAAATTCTCTCACCTGTAGTTCCGACTGACCATATAAGGACCTGCTCTGGGGCAAAAGTCGTACACAGTTATTTATTTTCATCTACATTAGAAACAGGCATCGTGCTGCTACAACGTCACATAACAGATACCGTTCCCAAAAGCTTTTCTATGCTGTAGTACATCCTGGATCTGGCAGGAGTCAGTATCATTTACGATTTTTTCCGAGGCTGCCGATTATGGGAGCGAGAAGCACTGAGGTCCATGATTGAGATGCACTGATCCATACCTTAGTTGCAGGAGCTAATGGTGTGACGATTGCAAAGGACTCATTTGCAGGGAACTCACAGTCCCTCACTGAAGCTCTGCACTGATGTTCACTTCACAATTCGTGCTTTCCGTTCCTCCGCTTGTGCTCAGAAATGTGATTTTAAAGCTGCTTCCCTCCTCCGGTATGGCCAGTGAGATCCAGTGAGGCACGTAAGGCCGTACTTTAAGCAAGCGTAAGCTTCACTGGAAACTCTCCCGTTCACCTACTCACTCACTAATTCAGCCATTCCTTTGGGTCTCCAGTTCTCATTCTGAATGAGTCGGTGAATGAGTAGATGAATGGGAGAGCCATTATAATGTCGCAGCGATACTAGTATTCATCACGGATGCAAGCAATAAAAGGTGTAGAACTACGTATTTCATGCATTTGTAACTTGAATTATCAAAATCTGCCCATAAACAGTGTATGGAAATATTTTTTGAGAAAACATAAAAAACATGGCTGTATTACCAAAAGAACACTGGCATGCGAGGCAAAAAAAAAAAAAAAAATGTGTCCGTTTATAAAATCTGCATTAAGCCTGTTTTACCCATCAAATATCGCCAGACCTATGTGGTCTATATTAATAAATAGTTTGGTTGTATTGTTTTGCCCTAATTAAAGATTCTAGATTATGCCATGTTTGTGAATTTTCTATATATGGGTTTTCTGTATAACTAACTTTCAAGGTTGAAGCTGTGATTCTTCCTTTAGTTTGCAGACATCTGGTAGATGCTTTTATGTCAATAGGCAGATACATTAGACCAGTGCTTCCATGTAAAAAACAAGCTGCACAGCATCTAGGTTTCTGCCTAACCCTAACCCTAACCCCAGTTGACATGAACTTTATATTTTATTACTTTATTCAAATTCAAATTCAAAAAACTTCGAAAACTTGACTTTAAGTCAATCTGTGCTAAACATGGCCTGACTCATGGCAAAATTGTCTATAGTTCCCATGTCATGAAAGTAAGACTTTCTAAGATTTATTTGGACCTCAAGAAGAGAGAGATTTTGACCTCAGAAGGAGAGATTTGGACCTCAACAAGGAGGTGTATGACCATGAAGCAGAAGGTGAATTGTTGGGATTCCTACACCTCTCATGCCACATCCAAGAGCCCACAAGGGTCTAAGAGAGAGAGAGAGAGATCATGAGGTTCCAGCTGCACCCTTCTTGTCTACCACTCTCCGGAGCGTACGTTTGAGGGTTTGGTCGACCACTCTACCAGGACGTCTATCTGTTGGTGGTGGACCCAGGTCCAGAGATGAACCCGCAGCAGCCGTGACCTAAGAAATTTTTATCAGGGTATAACTTTTTGGGCAATACAAGGTGGTTCCCCCATCTCAGAAACAGGCACGACCCTCTGATTTTCACACACTATAGTGCCTTCTCCTTAGAGGGAATGCTGTAATAAACAAGAAGCGTGTACTTGGTGGCAGTTCTGTAGCTGAAAATATCTTGTTAATGAGAGAGTTCAGAGGAGAAGCGCTGGAGTCATTAATGTTAACTGGAGGGCCAAAAATAAGAGCTCAGTCCAATGGTGGAGTGCAGAATGGTTACTTTGAATATACGTCTTGTATACCCTTCAAATGGCTCTGGAGGCGAAACTACTGTAGATCATATCCGTTACTATCTGGGTTTACCCAATAAAGTGGCCACTGCTTGCAGAGTGGCATATCTCATCTGCAGAGATCACGTTGCTTCTTTAAGAAGTGACAATGCCTATAGAATAACATTTATTTTTTCATAAATAGTTACACCTCTGCAACCGACCAATACTTGTCACACCAGCTGGTGGCTGTAACCCCTGTGTGACACCCTGGACACTGGCCACCTGTCAGAACTTCAGGACAGTATTTTGGACAGCTGGTGAGCACGTGGCTACAGGGATCTAACCCTACTACTCAGGGGGCAGATGATTACACAAGGTTCCCGGGTTTCCCTACCTCCCATAAAAGAGCTCCCCTGTTAAATTTACACAACAGCAATGAAATAGCTATAAAAATCTGGGCATGACCAAGAGGACCCAAACGAATTATACCTTGGCACTACCCTTAGGAATATTATTTCTATGGCAGTGCAGGAGCCCTAAGTGGATATGGGCATCAGAAAGATGTAGAGCAGGAAACTGACCTCCATTCATGGTATGTTATCTGGAACCAAACCACACAGTGAGAGGTTGGATCTCTGCTACTCTGGATTTCCCAGTGATGAAGGACCTCGGCTGAAGACTCTACATGTATTATTATTATTATTATTATTATTATTATCAATAATAATAATAATAATAATAAATTTCCATAGTGTGGCATTCCTGCTTAGGAAATGTTTCAGGCTTACCCTGTACTAGTTGATCACAGTATCCATGAAGGAAAAAATGCAATGTAAATTTAAACTCCGCTTCCATTAACAGAGTTTCATCTTCTTGTGAAAACTTCCAAAATAATTATTTTGCCGTGTAATTGGATATCAACTAACTCCAAGAATAAAGGGCTTAATCATTCCGATATTTCATCTATACTTAAGCGACATGTGACAGATTAACCGGAAAGTTAATTACTAAGATGAATCACTGTCCTAATTAAACATAACATGATAACAACATTTTTGTGCCTATTTACTATTTTATAATATTATAGTTATTTACTCCATTTTGGGAACGTCACTGTACTTAGAGATATTTTTGTTTTAAACAATCATTATTAATTCAATTAATTTCCATCACTGTCATAGTACCTGTGGTTTGTATCATTGTTTACACAAGCACTATATATAAAACTAAAATATTTTGCTTAAAATGTCCTGGATATGACGTTAAGCTATATCTGGCCCTGCAAGTGGTCCGTCAACTGGCAGGGAACAATTTGGGGGTTCGTTTTATGTCCTGGTACCAGGAAGAAGCAATTATCCACACATTGGTGACTCACAACAAAGATGAAGCCAAGGAAGTTGTCAAGGACAAACACTTATATACATAGATAACAACGGTGAGATAGGTGCCGGTGAGACCTTTCTGGAAGCACAAGCACTGGCAAAGCTGCAGCTGGGCGGTCAGATGACCAGGATGGAACGGGCTCCTCTGGACCAGGCACTGGAGATGCTGGCTCCTTCAGACTGGGAGCTGGAGCTGCAGCATGTAGGTGAAGAGGCCCTCTCTGGGCCAGGAACCTGAGACACAGGCAAAATGGCCCACTCTCAATCGGGAATCTGAGACAAGGAAGAAGCATCTGGCGGGGGCAGATGCTGGAGATTTGTCTGGCGGGAAAGGCACTGGAGACACTTCTGGCAGAGGTGGCTTCCTCTGGGCCTGGGACTTGCTACCGACGGAGCAGCGGCCGGTGGAGCGGGCACTGGAACCAGTGGGGCCAGACCTGTTGATGACTGGAACCGGTGTGATTGCCTGTTGCACAGCAGCATTCGGGTCCTAATTAGAGGCCTAATTAGCCCATCCAGGTAGATGCTCTCTGAGGTACGCAGACCAGGGAGTGGCCAGATTTCTGGAGGTGGGTACATCATTGGTTTGGTCTCTCTGATGTCTGCCTTACTCTGATGGTATTCCATGTCACTCCTTTCAACAGGCTTACTATGAGACTCAGATTAAGGCACTCTCTGGGTGTTTTGTCTGTTGCACATTCGCTCTGTAATTAATGGGTGCCCACAAGGTGACACTCCTCTGGTCATGGGTAACTTCAATGAGACCACTGGCACTGACAGGGCTGGCTATGATGACTGCATCAGTCTCCACCGGTCTGGTGACTGTGGTGGAAGTGGCTCCGTGTTTGTTGACTTTGCAAAAAGTCAGGGTCTGCGGATCACTGGATCCTGGTTCCAGTGCATTGAGCCACATCGTCGACTTGGTACTCAAAACTGGTGATGCTGCAAAGGAGATTGATCACATCCTCATGTTTTTGCTACTCTGAAGATTCAGCTTAGATCCAGTCAGATACAACCTGCAAGAAGAATGAGGCTGGACTTAGCCAGACTCCAAGATCAGGCTGTTTCTAATGAGTTTTTATGCAGTTTGTGTGAAAACCTGGGTGCAACTGCTGATCATAATGTGATGTGTGAGACCTTCCGTGATAAAACCCTGAAGGTTACTGAGGGTAGTGTTGATGTTGCTGGTGTTTCCAGAAGGATGTGCTTCATCTTGCAGGGCAACCTGTATATTATTGAGGTGTGTCACGGCACACAGCTTTATGGAAACTCTGGTCTGGACCGGGATTGGGAGGCGCTTGTTAGAGTAATCTGTGAGCAAGTGACACACCATCTGCGGTCTAGTGACCCTTATCTTGCTTACAGAGGAACTGAAGCATTGCACACATTCAAATCTGTTTCTTGGAGAGTCACAGTCAGGGCAGCTGATGGAATGGTTCTTATGGATGACACTGCTATTGTGACCCACTGGGCAAGTTAATTTTCGCAGCTGTTGAAGGCGGATCTTCCAGCTAGGATGTTGGACTTCTCCAGCTAGGGGTAAAGAAAGCTGCAAGGATCTGCGGCATCCGAGGTAAAGTTCTCCAGGCTGGTGTAAGGCTGGCTGTAATCTTCGTGGTGTTACAAAGGAACATTTGTATCCATTTGGGAGACAGGTGTCATCCTAACCCACTGGAAAATGGGACTTGCTGTTCCTGTCTGGAATGGGAAAGATTATTGCCTGGATTGCAGTAGTAGTACCTGAGTTACTACTAAGTATTTTTGCCCTCTCATATAAAGCATTACTGTAGCAATTACAGAAAGATAACACTGCTTTCAGTACCGGGCAAGGTCCTTGCTAGGGTCATCCTCAACAGGATCCATGATCACTTGCTTGCCCAGCAGCAACTGGATCAGTCTGGTTTTATGCCTCAGAAGTCTACTATCGACCACATCCTGACACTGAGGATTCTCATGAAGTGCAAGCGAATGTCGACAGGGTTTCTTTTGCAACCTTTGTTGAGCATTTCACTCAGTCGTCAAGCTGCGCTGTGGGACATCCCACTGAAGTTGCTGGATATCATGGCTGGCCTGTACACTGGTACTGTGAGTGCTGAGCGGAGTGGAGGTAGAACCTCTGCATTCTTCCCAGTGGATTCAGACATTCATCAAGGGTGTGTTCTTGCTCCTACTCTGTTCAATGGTTGCATGGACCAGGTGTTGGGCAGGGCTGTGGGATATATGTTGGTGAGGAAAGATTTACCGATCATGACTTTGCCAATGGTGCTATGATCTATGCGGAGTTAAAGGAGGCTCTGATTGGGGCTCTTGAGAGACTGAACAAGTTGAGTCTGAGTGCCTCGGTTTGCAAATGTCTTGGATCAAAACCAAAATGTACGTCATCAAGGACCTCTTAGGCAGAGCCGTCAAGGGAGTGTGTTTGTGGAGAGAGTGCCGACCTTGTTGAGATTTTCACTTACCTTGATAGCGACATTCATGTCCCTGGTGACTCTTGCTACAGTATGAAGTCATTAGACAAACTGGGAGAGCATGGAGGGTCATGAGGTCGCTGGGAATGGGTGTATGGCGCTCCTGATATCTTTGCAAAAGGGCAAAGGTCCTAGTCTTTAGAGTCCTGGTGCTCCGTCTTGCTGTATGCCTGCGAGACATGGATGCTATCCAGTGACCTGAGACGAAGACTGGAATCCTTTTTTACTGTGTCTCTTTGGAGAATCCTTGGGTACTGCTGCTTTGACTTCGTGTCAAACGAGCAGTTGGTCAGGGAGTCCCAAATGAGGCACATTTCCTGCATTGTGAGGGAACTTCAGTTACAGCATTACAGCCATATGGCGCGTTTCCCTAAGAGGTGATCCGGCTCACAGGATCCTCATTGCTGGGTAACCAAACAGCTGGATCAGATCAAGGGAATGCCCTCGTAACACCTGGCTATGGCATAGGGGTAGGCACTTGTGGGGGGTGGGGCTGGACCAAATATCGGCCTTGGCACTTGTCAACCAGGACCCTAAGCTGCTTCGTCATGTGGTGGGCAGGGCAACATCTACGAGTGCATGTTCCCCAACCTGACCCAACCTGACCTGACTGCATGTGGGTAACATAAAGCAAACAATAGGAGTTATGGCTCAAATGGTTATGTGTTGAGCAACATTTTGGAATATAGTTTGAAAAAGTCCATTAAAATAGAATAATGAGCTTTAATTTGCACTGAAAAACTGATGTCATACAGAAGCAGGGGCGCCGCTAGAAATTTTGTGCCTGATGTGTGACTCAGGAGCCCTTGGAATCGCCCTAACTGTCCTCTCTTTAGAGCACACATTAACATAAGTAATGCAGATTTCTTTATTTTAATATAGAATATCAATTAAAACCAAGAAACTACCCATGGGTCTAGTCAGTACTAAAAGTCTAAATGTGTCACCTAAAGTAAGGAGATACTATCCCATACACAAATTAAGTCGTTTTTGTTTATTATAATGCTAAAACTCTTGGTTAGAATTTTTCTGCCAAGTTCATGCACAGCCACTACTGATAGATATTAACACAAACATATTTAATTATTGTAAGCATTATGCTGCATGACGGTAACTGGCCAGATGACCACTGCAGCTCGGTCATGCCGTGTGACCACATCCTAGGCTGGATGCTCAAGCAGCAGCTGATGCGATCATCAGCCCCGCTTCATGCATCATGGCAGTCGGCATAAATTAAGCTGTATTTATTGTAATATTATAAACTCTGCATTTTGGTATTTACTTTATGGTCAAGATACAAACATTAATGTACTAATATTTATGTTAATAATCTGCACTGAACTACTTTGCATTTAAATTGAATTTTTACCCTAGGCTGATTACTTACAAGACCTCTTTTCTTATCAGTGGTCATAATGTTTGTGATGATGAACTAAAATAGCGTTTTATATTAACAATAAGTACTTGTTAATATGTATTTATTTTATAAAGGCAATAACAGCTTTGAAAACCCAGAACCCAATTTAACATTTACATAAACACTTCATTACTTGTATTGATTATTAGAATGCTTAAATCATTTTAGGTCATTTTAGGTCAGGGAGGAGGTAAAATTTCCATGCTATGTGAGACACAAGCATCAATATCGAGGACACTGAAGTAAAAAATTTCCATTCATTATTTTACTGAACATTGTTTGTTCCGTGTGTTTTTTGGCTATACAATCATAAACAAGTGTGGTCTTTGTAGCATCGCGCAAATATGTTTGCATACACCACAATGTGTGGTAATTTATGGGCTTTTTACTTTATGGGTGGATGAAATTACCCTTGAGAACCTAGCAGTGTTTTTGCAATGAAAGTCAACCTTGAGTCCATAGTATTGAAAGGTATATCGGATCTTTGCCATGACATCACACAGTAATCTCTCCTGCCAGCCCTGATGCTGTATCACCGTTCATCCTGTGGTCAGAGGCACCACTATCGCCTGACTGCCCTCCATTTGGACCAAGTTAAATTAGGACTTTGCCGTCTTGTTCATTCAGCTTCCTCTGCCGGCCCCTGGAGGATGGGCTCCCCCTTTGAGTCTGGTTCCTCCCAAGGCTTCTTCCTCCTGGGGAGGTTTTCCTTGTTACTGTTGCCTCTGGCTTGCTCATCGGGGGCTTTGGGTTGGGATAATGTAAAGCACTTTGACACAATATGATATTGTGAAAACGAGCTATACAAATAAAACCGAATTGAATAATTAGCTATTTATCTCCCCCAAAAGGACATCATAAAATGTGTAAAACCAATTGAATTTGCTAAGCTCACATGGGAAGGTCTTTACGGTCAACGCCCAGCAGGACATTCTAGTTACTCAGAGTCTCGTTCTCAGAAGCAGCCAATGGTGTCTCAGTTTCTCTGGTGTCGTATGACATTTTTTTGCTTGCAATACTTGCCCAGGAGTATGTTTACGGAAAGCTCCCATTAGCAGTTTACATAGTCAGACCCATTCAGTTGCATGGTTATGTAATTTGCTAACATAGTTAGCAACTATGCTTTTGGGAAGCGCCCCCCGGGGCTGACAAAAGCATGCACCTGTTGAAGCGCTCACAGCCTAGCCCTCCCCTGAATGCCCAGCCCCCACAGTACCATGGCCGCAATGCCAGGACCACATCACTTGTTGCATCCCTTCAGCTATCATCTATCAATGGAGCCATCTGTTGCCCTTCTCGGAGTCACCTCTCATTCAGAGCACCTGGAACTGCCCCCCCACACCCCCACCCCACGTTTCCATAGCAGCAACTGGTCTCTGCCACTCTTCTCCTTTTCTTGCTCGCCGTACATAGCAATCAGTCATGTTGTAGGGAACTGTTGCGTTTCACAGGAGGAGCAAATCGCTTTGAGATCAAACATGGCCCACATGGATAGGTGAGGAGTCTATGATACATGAGTCCTGGATTTGGGCAAGTCAGACGTGCTGATTTACGGTTATGCTTATGTTTCCCGCATTGCCTTCCTAGCGTGGACACAGGCTCACCCATTACAGACTATAGCAAAGGTTCTCAAACCTTTTGATCAAAGGACCACGTCAGATTTTCGTTCCAAGTCAGAGGTCCAGAACAATTTTTCAATAATAAAACAGCATTTCAGGACATCCATATTAAACAAAAATGGGAATTTTTTTAACGCTCGCTGATCGCTTCGACTCTCTGTCATGTGGGGCGGGGCGGGGGGGGGGGGGGGGGGGGAT
>JAODJU010000119.1:18873060-18892351 GCA_026776725.1 Gnathonemus echidnorhynchus
AACTACACGCTGTGTAAAGAAGTGCTTCCTCAAATTTGTTGTAAAATGTTCTCCCGCTAATTTCCACTTATGGCCACTAGTGTATTGTCATCTCACCACACCCTGTCCACATGGCTGCCATGACATGCTGTTTCCTGGGCCAATAGTGCAACCAGTATCAGCACCAGAACAAATCTGACGGCTGGGCCCAGGATTTTCACTGGGGGGCCATGGGCTAATAGGGTCATCTTTTTTAGATTAGATTACATTACATTAGATGGAATTCTGGTGCGTACAGCAGCAAGGCAACCAGAGTACAGGTGAACTTACGGGTATTTACCACAAAACAAACAAGGTGCAAACATGGCACACAGAGCTGAAACAAGTGAGCATATAACGAACAAACATCAAACAGTATCCGGAAAAGCAGAATATTATGGAATATTAATGATATAGATACATTTTAAAAATATAAATATTAAAATATATATTTCAATAGAAATATTTTTGCATCTCTCCAGGTGTTTTCTTTTGGGGGGGGGGGTTAGTCATGCTTAGAGAGACATTCCAGCTCCAGGTCAGATTCTCGTGGAGGTGTATGCCAAGTAATGTGATCAAGAGCGTAGATTTGGGTATGGATTGTAAGGGCATATCCTTACCAATATTGTAGGAGTACTGTACATGCTTAGGAAGGCAGGCAGTTTGGGGCTAATTTGGTCCCTACGGGGTGTTTGTCACCCTGTCTACAGTGGAGCCACCAATAAACAGAGCAGGACGTTCATCCCTTACTTTTGTGCAACCATGTCTTTGGTTTTAGTCACATTCAAGCACAAGTTGTTCTCTTTGCACCAACTTGCAAGCTGCTCCACCTCCCCTCTGTAGGCTGCTCCTCCTCCTCTCTGTAGGCTGCTCCACCTCCTCTCTGTAAGCTGCTCCACCTCCCATCTGTAAGCTGCTCCTCCTCCTCTCTGTAGGCTGCTCCACCTCCCCTCTGTAAGCTGCTCCACCTCCCATCTGTAAGCTGCTCCACCTCCCCTCTGTAGGCTGCTCCTCCTCCTCTCTGTAAGCTGCTCCGCCTCCCATCTGTAAGCTGCTCCTCCTCCTCTCTGTAGGACCAACCACAGTGGTGTCATCAGCACATTTTACAATGTCATTTGAGTTTGTCCTGGCCTTACAGTCATGAGTAAACAGTAGTGGAATGTGCAGCCTTGTGGGACGCCCATGCTGAGTTAAATGGTGTTGAAGGTCACCCAAGTTCACTCTCTGTGGTCTTTCTTGCTGTGTCCCAATTCAGGGGCTGCATCCTTCTAAGATGAATGCATCACAGCAATAGGATAAGGCTGTCCTGTTTCAAAGGCTCCTTCAAATGCTGTCTAGAAATGTGACCATCTTTTGCAGAGTTGCGAAATTTCCATCCATTGAAGTTGTTCAGTTAATGCTTAGATACAATGGCCATGGATGGCTTTTCCTTTTTCATGCACATGTATCTTCCCCAGCCTTATGGGAATACATATTGTTTTGCACGGGTCCACTTCTGCCACAGATACTTTGGTATGCAAGCCAATAGCTCAAAAGCATTCAATGAATCTTTTTTTGAACTTTACACTGTGTGGGTGAGGAAATAAAACTGCCTACATTTTTAGAAAGATAACCCCAAAATGTAACTAGTTCTGCAGAGTGATGGCAAAAAAAAACCCACTTGATCCTGTCAAAACAATAACTCAAAAAGTTTTTGATGGATCTTTTTCAAACTTTGCCCAGGCATTGTATGGGTGAGGACCTAAAACTGATTAAATTTTGAGACAGATTGTCCTGATATTGAAGCAGCACCACATAGTGAAAAAAGGGGAGCTTGGGCTGGTTTTCTCAATTATACACTTCACTATGGATTAAAGTGTCTTCAAAATAAATGCAAATGTGCAATTGAGCTGGCAGTGCTGGGGCTAAAGGCACAAGCTCACATGGCAGCCTGCACCATGACACTACAATATTCCAAACAGAGGCTGCCTCAATACTCATGCAAAAAAAAAAAATCCTAAAATAAAACTAATCCTCTAAAGCACAAACTCCACACTTAGCTCACAGATAAATGCCAAGTACTCTTATGAATCTGAGCTTGCACAGTTGGATGATTTAAAAGCCCTTCTTTTTATATGTGACTAAGTGTGAAACAGCGGTGATAATTTTTCCTGGAATATGGCGCTGTTATTTTTCACAAATAAAAAGGACAGCATGTGAAAGACCTCTCCTCCTACCTTGCATTAGTCCAGAAACAACATAATGAAAGATTAATACATTTAACTCAATTAGTATCTCTCAGCCAAAAGCCCTAATGGCCTCTCTCGGCAGGGTATACGATAAGGTAAATATGCTGAATAGTATGGAGGGCAAGGAGGCAGGGAAGATACTAGTGCAGAGGAAATACCACTGGAGGGACAAGGTTTCTGTTAGGGCACAGGAGAGTATGTAACGTAGGGGCTGTGTTCGCTAATTGAGTGGGGTGCCCTTCTTCCCAAAAATTGGGCAGGCACCTGACCTTGGTCCTGGCGCATGCTGGTCTTCCTCCAGGCGTTCTAGTGACAGGAAGGGGAACGTGTAAGTGTACCCTGGACTTTCTCCCTGACCTTCTCTCCAGCTCAGGCGTTAAGCTGTGCTAAGGAAGATAATCCCACCCCCTGTTTGGGGGCAATTAGCGGCCACCAGCTGCGTCCTGTTAGCATTACTCGCGGGAGCTTCCTGCTGACCGCGAGGAGCCCCCCTCTTGCTGTCCCTCTGAGTGGTGCTAATCGACGGCTCCTGGTACATAGCAGATTCCTGGAGGGCCATTGCATCATGAGAGATTATCTCCTTTCGCGAATTATACTGCATACTACTGGGGTTGCTTTTAGATGATGCAATTAAAAAAATTTATTTATGCGTATTTACATCAGCTGTCAAAATTCTAATTTTATAGGCATAATAATTTATTTGACTGGAACACACCACATCCAGTAAGGAAAAATAGGGTATGCAGTTTTAATACGACACACTTTTTGTCAAGTTCAGAAAACTTGTTCTCACAGTCCGCAAGCTGTGCGCATTAAAATACAACCCAGTGTTTCTACTCTGTAGTCAGAGATAAACAAAGTGGTTTGGTCAGAGCCACACAACACAACCCATTTACTGGAATTTATAAATACATCATCTCAGGAAATCACAGGATGACATGAAAATATCTTGGTGTCCTGCTATATTCCATGGAGGTCACTGTCTAGAGAAGAGGTCATGTGAAGGTCACGTATTTCTGGTGTGGATTGGGGCTCCAGTGGAGCTCTAGTGGAGGTCTTCTGCATCCGGTCTGGAGTGGAGGTCCTGTGTATCGACTCTGGAGTGGAGGTCATGTGTTTCCTGTTTAGAGTGGAGGTCACATGAAGGTCATGCGTTTCTGGTCTGGAGTGGAGCTCTAGTGGAGGTCACGTGTTTCCTGTCTACAGTGGAGATGATGTGTTTCCAGACTGGAATAGAGGTCAGGTGTTTCCTGTATAGAGTAGATGTCATGTGAAGTTCACGTGTTTCCAGTCTGGAGTGGAGATCACATGTTTCCTGCACAGAGTAGAGGTCACGTGTTTCTGGTCTGGGGCCTCCTGCAGTCTGCAGCCAGACCCTCTCCCTGAAGCCACATCTACTCCTCCTTTCTGCTTCCCCCATCTCCTCTCTCCCTGTCCTGTGCATGAGCACGATCGCCCCCCCTGTTTCTGATTGGCTGGAACGGTGTTGTGTGGCCCGGCCTGAGCCATTTATAGAGGCGGGGCTGCAAAGAAACGGGTTTTTTTTCAGCGCACACACAGAACGGACAGCTACCGGGCTGAGGAGAAATTCGCTGAATTTGACAAAAAGTATATCAGATTAAAATCACATAGTTACATTTAAACCACGAGGACAAAACCAAATTAAATCTGATTTTAGTTAATTAAATATTATTTTAATCAATGTGCCCTCTTTGCTGTTTCTAGTATGTATTTGTTGTGTGGCTTTCTCAAAGGCACATGCAGTTATGAATGCACTCTCTAGTCTCAAGGTCCAAGCGAATTCTGTGTGCAGCTATCCGCTAACTGTGGATAGAGTATGCTTAATTAAATAAAAACACATTATGTATGTTCAGATTATACTTTGAATGTCCTTTTTTTGGTTTACAGCACAACAGTCTTTTATTACCATTATGAACCAACAATGTGTGTTTATTGCAGGTTCAGTGTATAAGTGTTTTGTTAGCAAATATTCATGTGAAATAAAAAAAAAAGAAGCAATGTTTTATTTGCCATTTGTACAAGTATACTGGAATGCTTTTCACATATTCCACCTTGCGCGCCTTTAAGACAGGCGTACACAGGCATGAGAGCCAAGCTTGAGGTACGGTTTTTATCCCGGGCCGCTGACGCATGTTGTTGAGGAGATAGGAGCCTTGCTGAAGGACCCAATGACAATGTGACTAATCTGCTGAACAGGGGACTAAAACCAGTAACCATCCAATCACAGGCACAGAGGCTTCACCTGCTGATCCACACAGACTAATCTCTCACTGACCCTGAAGTGATTTGAACATACAACTTTCTGATTTGGAGTCAGACACTGTTGGCCTACAAGGTCACTCAAAGCACCACTTTACTGTTATAGTACTACAGTACTAATAAGTCTATAAGTCATTTGTGGATTTAGGATTTGAATGTAATGTCAACATAAGAGGCAAGATTTCCTGCATAATTCCATATGTGCAGTCACCATGTGAAAATTACGGAGAAGCATATGCAAAATGTGAATTATTGATTCAACGGAGGGGCTCTTTTTTTAACTCGACGCAGTTTGTTTTGTCAGTTATTTTCTCAGTTATTTGGCGATGCTCCTTCCTGCGATTATTTTCTCCACAGCTGCAGCTGAGTGAATTGATCTCGTCAGACTTGCTGTCTATTTCTAACAAGTAAGTGATTCTAGATTGAGAGGCATAATGCACAGAAGCAATAAATGCACTTTCTTTCACCGGCTGAAATATTGTGTTTGCGCTGGAAAAACATTTTAAAGCTTGAACAAGATGATCTCTTTCGTTTAATACACAACATGTCACATTCAGTCAAAGGTATCCTGATTACAGAATACATCTATCAAGTAATATTGTATCTTTTGATCAAGTATAGGTCTGCTGCACTCAAACAAAGCTAAAATATTTATATGTATTTATTCCAGTAAAGGCATTGCAGCGTCAGTATTATGTAAGGTGTGATGACCTTTCCCCTCTTCACTCATGCTGGAACGAGAGCTTTGATGCTGCAGGTATATCACAGGCAGAGATGGTTCCATCTCCTTTTTGATGCTGGCTTTGTTAGCAAAGTATCTTCGAGATCAATAGCTGCTGGATTTTACAGGGAGGATGGACTCTTCCTGTAAACACTTTGTTTCAAATTCTGCATGAAGTATTAATAATATTTGTTTTATACTAAGATATACAATATTCATTTCACACTAATGGACATCTAATGTAATTTCCATAAGACCATGCAGTGACCTCCGCTTCTCCGCTTTTTGCTTCTCGGAAGCAAGATGTGAGAAATGTGCCTTATATCAGAGAAATTTCCCTGGTTTCGCTGTTACTCTTAATGGATTAAACTCTTCTTTCCTTTAAATATGATTTTGAATAGATAAATTGTTAGGAAACCACAACAACTGACTATATTACATGTATTTTTAAATATACAGGATGTCAAGTATGATAACAATAAGGACAATTTCCTGAAAATTAAAATCCATCCATCCATCCATCCATCCATCCATCCATCCATCCGAGTCCAGTTCGCGGGGGCAGCAGTCTAAGCAGACAAAGCCAGGCTGCCCTTTGTCCAGCCATCTCCTCCAGCTCCACCTCAAATATCAAGGACGCATTGGTTGTATCCCATCATTCATTGCACCCCGCGTTCCTTCTTGGGGTGTTGGCAAGACCACGAGTATGATCTTTGTGTTCTTGGTATTGAGAAAAACCCATAATCTCTCCAGCGTGTCCTGGGTCTGCCCTGGGGCCTCCTCCTGGGTAGACATGCCAAAACACCTCTAGGTGGCGTCCTAGTCAGATACCCAAAATACTTCACCTGGCCGCTATCAATGCGGAGGAGCAGCGGCTCTACTTTGAGCCCCCCCTGGATGTCCGAGCTCCTCACCCTGTCTCTGCGGCTGAGCCCAGACACCCTGCGAACGAAGCTCATTTCACCCCCCCGCCTCCTCCACCTATTGAAGCAGGTATGATGAAATATAATTAAAATATTGCTATCAGTTAGCATAGCGAATTTGAATTGTTTCCATGTTGTTACCGTAAGGGAGTTTCCACCCATGGATTTGTGACTGTTCATGATGGAGGTAATTGGACCCACTTTTGTTTTTCTTTCCTATTAAATCAGCTGTTTGTCTGAAGTTTATTGTAGCAGAACCAGAGTTACTTTAATGAAATTAAATTGTCATCGGAGGACATGTTTTTATAGGGACCCCAGGGGCTCTAGCAGCAACCTCCTGGATAATGGCCTGGAGTCCAGTGGCCCTTCAATGACTGGAAAGAAACTGATTCCTTTTGATTGATTCATTCATTCATTTTCCATACATGCTTGCAGGGTTTCGCACCACAAGAAGCAAACACATTACAGCCACCATGAGTTGGACCCCCATCCTGGTTTATTCCCCGCCTTGTGCCCATAGCTTCTGGGATCGGCTCCGGACCCCCAGCCCCCATGACCCTGCATAGGACAAGTTGGGTACGGAGGACTGATGAATGGATGCGTTTATTAAACACAATCAACAATACCAGTCACTAACTTATGGGTGAAAATACGAAATATTACAAGGCATAAGTCTATGTTAAAAATATTCCGATTACATGATGCATCCCTCTCTTATAACCATTTATCCAGTACAAGATCACAGTGAACCTTTCCATGGGATATGGCCAGTATATCTTAGAGCACGAACATATAATCACACACACAGGCCAATTTGAAGACACCAGTTAGCAATTCCATGTATTCCCAAGCATAATTCCTGGGGATGTTATTTCTTATGTAACAAACAAGCAAACAATAAATAAATAATTGAGATTTGCTTCTAAACTAAGCTTACCAATATACTGTCATTTTCCATTCATATATACAATCAACTTTCTACCCAAAAAGTTCACACAGAATGACTAATGGAAAACACAATTAATGATGGATTTATACATATTTTCACTCACATCGTCAAATACTAAGGACTAGTTAATTAGTTACCATTTTGGCTGAATCTGATTTAACTTTATGATGTGTATTATAACATCACTAGTTATTTTCCAGATATCAGATTTCAGCTTCGTTGATACCCATCTAACCATTTTTATTTCTCCCAAGAGAGTAAATTAAATAAGTCTGAGATGCCACTAAATCAAGTGCTTCATTATTTGTTTTCTAGAAAGCATTTATACAACAAGCAAACCTTTCCTTCCTGCTGTGACCCAAGCATCACTATGCATCATAATGAAGATGATTCTGAAATAAATTGTAAAAATGTAACAATTTATCTAAATATATGAAACAAACAATAGAGGAAAAAAGTTCATATTGAACAAAATTATAATCCTATTATCTTGTTGTTTGAGAAGATGCAGATGAGTAATATTGAGGTAATGTAAATGCATGTTCCTACTTTGCTGTTAATGGCAATTTTAGCACTGGGGGGCACAGCTGAAAATAAGGGCAGAACCCCCTTCATTGCTAATGATGCAAGTTTACCATGATGACAGGGGACTCCACTTCCAAGAATCATTAGTCACTTCGAACACTGACTTCAAAGCTTTTAGTCCCATGAAAGTTCAGTGCCTTCATATGGCTGGTTAGTCATTTGTTTGTTAATCAATCTTCTACTTAGATGAGACCTATTAAGGGCTCTGGTCATGAAAGGCTACCAAATTTGAATTGTTACATCATGCATCCATACAGATGTGGTAAGCAACAATAAAACCAGTCATGTAATATAAGTTTATATTATGAGCATACAACCATTGAAGATGTTATAAATCAACCAATCAACAACAAAAAACTGTTTGTTGAAACATTCACTTTAATGCTTATATAATGTTGCCCTTCACATTGTTAATGTGCATATAAGTTTTTCTCCCAAATGGATTTAATAATCACTTGTCAGTAAAGTATACAAGTGCGAAGTGTCAACATTATAAGTATATAATTTTTCAATACAACTATTGGACTGATTATTCCCAACACAATTTAACAGCTAATAGTGCACAAGCTCCACGGCCAGCTCCCACACATCCTCAGCAATCTTGGAACAAGAAAAAAAGTACAAAACACACTAAAGATTACTTCTGAAAAACAATCTATATGTTTTACCCAACTGCTATACTGTACAGTAGATCACTGTAGAACTTTATTGCTGCCTTTGAACAGAAGCTGGCCTGTTGCTTCTCTAGGATGTCGTGCTTCCACAAAACATTAGCTTTTTATGGACAAACAACAAGCAGACACAACTGCGGGATACAAGTAAATCATAGAAATTCAGTAACCACAGCTTATAGCTTTGCCCATGTTAAAATGCCTCAGCACCCCTTTAATTATCTTAAAAGGGTAAAAAAGCACAATATGTTAAATACACTACACTCTGTTCACAGCTGTAGCAAATTATAATATGAATTTAAGACTCGGTAATACCATTTTTGGCAAATAAAAAATAGCTTTGAGTATTTATGTGCAGGGCATTTAAAGATATACATTCAAAGATACAGCGTACTCTGGACAAATGTCCTCAGTGAAAATGCTTACTTGCAAAAACATGTTCAATATATGTACAGGCGGCAGATATCCTCATCTTCTTTAGCACCTTCTATTGTACCACAAGAAGCAAATACATTACAGACAACGCACTGAAAGTGTCAGGAGACCCTGAAAAAATGATTAAGCTGCCTGGGACTGGTGTCACTCACCCCACCAGTACCTTCAGTACATTTAATGTGTGAGCCAAAGTCAGGAATACTAGTATTTTTGCATTTGTGCATCTTGCTTTTTAATTTAATTGCACAATGTTGCCAATTAAGGCATTTATTTCTCTAATATCCCACCATATAAAATGACACAACACTTTCCATTAACATAGTATAATTAGACCTCTACAACTCCATGCAGACACTCTGTAAATTGTTTTCATTTCTCTGGCTAGTTCAGAAGCCAATACTGGATAAAAGAACAGATTTAATTCCACAACAGTGTCCTTTTTAATGCACTGTTACTAGCTCCACTCCATTTCTTTCCATACAGAGCTATATTGCACCATAGAAAAAAAAAAACAATAATAATAATTAAAAAAAAAACAATACAGTGATATCACTTGTGTTTTCAAGTAATTAACCATGTGTAGCTACTTTCTCCTCAGTACTCTGTGTCAGATCCTTCAGCTGCGTCTGTGTTGCGTGATAACATATAGTTATCCATGTCAATGGAGGGGCAGTTATGGATGGAGTAACGTAGGCGCTCGGCTAGCATTGCCTGGCTGGTGTATGGCGGCAGCCGCAACTGGAAGAAGCAGGTCTGAGCCGTGGGGAGGCCATTTACAGGCTGCAGAGGGAAAAAATGAAGCATTTGAAAATAAATTCATTTTTAGAATTAATGTATGTTTCAACAAGATTTTATTAACGTAAAAATTGTTATTTAGTGGATGAAAATAAATCTATTTGAAAAGTTAATGACACCAAAAGTTACAGGAGTGGCTTGGTTGATGAGGTTAAATAAATCCACTGTGTATAATCACTGGCCAGTTTGTTAGGTACTACCTGCTTATTAACACAAACCGACAGGTACTGCAGATGAATACGTGATGAACTGGCCATTCAGTGCTAATCTCGAAACTGGGTGTAGGGCTGCATGATATATCATTTCAGCGTGGCGATCACGATGTCTGCATACGTAAACATCACATCGCAGGACGTGTGATGTCAGGTAAGGTAAATTAAATCAAACACGTCATGCTATAACTTTTTTGCTGTTTGATAGAAATGGAAAACTCATACGGTTCTCATTTCCCATGACTAATCTACAAGAGAAGTCTGTCTGATATAATTTCATGCGATTTAAGGGTTTTCGGGAGAAACAGGGATTGGTGCTAGTGAGTGACATGCAGGCTCTACCCGTACGGCAAACCACCAATGACAATGCGGCCTGGGCGATGTGTGATATTAATATTGAGATTGCATGTCACGCACATGCAATACTCGCATCACAAGGACCACGATAGTCAGCTGGGTTCAGATTAGGCTGAATCAACCTTCATACTGTCCAGACATTATACCACAGTATATGGTATTTTCAAAAACATCTTTTTTTTACTCTGTCATGGGAAACAAAACTTAACAAGCTTTGCAACTTTAATGGTTGTTCCCTTTCAAGACCATCATATCTTTAAAAATCAATTTAAAGTTTTCCATTGCTGCTTTTGAACTCTTTGAGCCAATCATAATCATTTCCATCGTTGCTGTTTAAATCACTCATAAATAGGTCTGTGAGAAATTAATTTACTTTGAACTCTTTTTTGCTTTATAAATATTGCAATATTTATCACAAAAAATCAGACTGCGATATCTGAAATTTTTCAATATCATGCGGCGCTAATTGGGTGTTAAATTTACTAAAATATTTGCACAGGCAAATATGATTGGATATATAAAGAATAACGTTTCGGCAATTCAAAAGAGGAAGCGGTAAAAAGAAGCTCATTTAAAAAAATATTTAACATAGTCTTACCCTGTCCACTTTGATGATCTGAAATTTCTGGGTGATGTCAGCGGGATTAGAGGGTAACCTGGAACGTCCCGAAACAAAGCGCAGGAAAAGCACCCTCTCCTCATTGGTGAATTCCTCCAGGCTCTGCCACAGCCACCCAATGAGCTGGTGGCTGTCCGTGATGTCACGGTAACGGACAACCTTCTTTAACATCTCCACGGAGACCTCTGGCAGACCACAGACAAGCTGCTCCAGCTGCTTAGCAGTGAGGAGGGACAGGAGGGGCACTGGGATGATGGAGGACATCCCCTCTCGTACTGCCATCACCTGGGGACAAAACATCATGCGGAGGACAGATTTTATAAGTTAAACTTGAATTAAAGGAATTTGCTTTCATTAGGGTGATTATCATCCAGTGCGATCAGGTTATAATTCCTTATGAAGGGCAATTGCTACTATTAAAACAATATTCATCAAGGGATGCATTTTCCCTTCTAAAATACTACAGAATGAGCTTCTCAACCCTTAAAGTGAACTACAAACAAATGTGAACTCTGATTCACCTGCTGGTCCATTTCATGCAATCTGTAGTGAAGGGCATGTTCCACATAATCATTTCTGTTAGCGAAAGTCAATGGGATGTTATTCCCTGCTGGCACCACCGGCACCAGTTTTCCATCTGCACTTTGTACTGTGAAGGAGTCCAGAGGGATCATCTGCGGAATGACATGGAATATTTACTTGCATGATCATTTGGTATTCCCCAGTGTACTTGCTAAAGCGGCTACGTGGCTCTGTTTTAGCCGGGATAATAAATCTTCCGCGTGTTCTGGGACGGCGTGCACGTCTGTGCCACTCTGAATGCCTCACCACTGAAAAGTTCTCCTCTGTGATTCCACTATTGTCCAGGTGGAGGATACCCTGCAACGAGCGGTAGGTGAGGAGGTCCACCTCCTCCAAGTCCTGACCGCTCAGAGGGATGGAACAAAGCTGTTTCCACACCCAGGGTGCCAAGTGAAGGTCCAGTGGCTTTTTGGTGCGAATCGCCACTGCCATCAGGATGCCCAGAAATCGAAACTGGACCATGTGATCCTCAGAGACAGCGGCTGGGTTTAGCAGAAACCTGACACAGCAAATCGTATTCCCCATTAAAGCACAGATCTTACCATATCTTCCTCAGTTTTTTACCATTTCTTACCTCAGTTCCCAGCTCATCACAAGTGTCTAATTTCAAGCATCATTTCTTTTACACTCCCTGCCAAATAGTGTTTATGAAAGGCAGAGGCACGGGTACCTGTCTGTATTGCTGCCCATATCTGCAGATCTGTTAGGGGTGTGAATGAGAAGATCCACAACCCCAGACTGCAACTCCTGAAAATGGAAGGCATAATAATAGATAGAGTGTAAGAACTGCAGAGGAACAGGGCTCTTAGTCATTTAACTCATTAAAAGGTTTCACAGACACTTTCATACTGGGTTAAAGTTAGATGCACTACCTTTTGGTAGGAAAACCTGGAAGATATTCACTTTATTAAGTCATTTAAAAATAAAAAATAGCTTTTCTTAGCATAATTTTAATGAAAATGACCCATTTTTGTGTCTGTATCTGCAGCAGATGGCTTCATATTTCAAAACGGCATACATATTTGCAGACGGTCCCTTTGTGGCCACTGGCTGGCATAGTCCATGCTGTATCTAAACCATCAAAATAAGAAATGCATACACACAATGGCCACTTTATTAGTTACCCCAATATAGTGCCAGGCAAGACTCCCTTTTTTTATCTTCAAAACCTCTAAAAGGCTTGACGAGATGTGCGCTCAGAGAAGCCATTCTGCACACCACTGTCATACTGTGCTGTTATTTTTGCACTTGTGACCTTCCTGTTAGTTTTAATGAGTCTGGCCAATTCTCCTCTGACCTCTCTCATTAACGAGGGGTTTTTGGCAACCGAACTTGCACTGGCTGGATGTTTTTGCTTATTGCACAGTTCTCTGTAAAACTCTAGAAACTGTAGTGTCCCAGCGGGGCGGCCGTTTCCGAGACCCTGGATCCATCATGACTGGCACCGACAATCACACCACACTCAAGACCGCTTAGATAATACATCTCAGCTGTTCTAAATGCTTGTACAAACAGTAACTGAACCCACTGACCCTGTCTGTGCTGTAGGTGTTCAGCTGCATCCACATTATTTGCTGTTTAGAGAAGCAGTCTTGTTTGTGTTAAATAGCAGGTATGCCTAATAAGCTCTACAGAGTATATACTGTAACAGTAGTACTGTTTAGCTTCATATAGAATCAACATATTTGTCTGGTGGTATTGACCATGTACTGCATTAGCCACAATACTATATGCAGTGTTTGCATACAAAACATCATTCAAATACAAGTAAGTTTAACCAATTTTTGCTAACAACAGTAACTACTGTAAATGGTACATTTAGGACACGGTCTGCCAATGTATGGAGTCTAATCCTTTCTGTGCCAACAATTGCTACAGGATTCCAGATTTCATTGAAGAAGAATAGAGAAACCAACCTGGCACATTTCTGTAATGGTGTCATCAAATACCCCACCTGCATCATCTGCCCCTTCCCCAATTAGCTTCACCTTCCAAGCACGGGATGGCAGCCTAAGCTCCAAAGGGTTCAGGCTCACCACCTGCCTGGCAATTTGCACAAAGATTGGCTTGCTGGAGCGCCCCCTGCAGGCATGAAGCAGAAAAACTAATTAGCATTTTAACGCAAATAAATGAAGCTTGTAGCTATATGATACACATTATAAAATATGCCCCAAAGACTATAATTCATTCTAGAAAGTTTGGAGGACATTTTGAAAAATAAATTTGTTTAACTAGACAATCATTTGTGAGAAGCTCATAGATGGTTTAATGCCAATAATCAGGTTATTTTAAAGATACAATTGAAAATATTACAAAAAAAAATCTTGTCAATACCATACATACTGTGTGGCTGTCACACTCACATAACAAATACTAATATACTGCTAATAACATCGTAGTCACAATACGTTATAACAATGTAAGAATACCCACTTCACATACAATAAACGTTCATTAAGAACCAGTAAACCTTATACCTAGCAGATATTCTCTTGACGGTTATTTGAGGTCCGTAGGTCTTGCCCTGTGTCATGGTCCTTCCGATGGACCTGACCAAGGGCAGCATGTTCACCTTTGGGGACAGCAGGCCCCGGAGCTGACCCTGCACAATGGAGAAGGTGCCCAGACTGTAGCGTGAAGCAGGTGCCTAAGGGGGTGCAGATGTCACAGTGATCAATAGTCAATAATGAAAGAGTCTTATAAGCCACAACGCAGTCTGAGGTGCCACAGGAAAGGCGCTACCTGGCTTCTGGGGTCGAGGTTTAACAGACGCCACGACTTGTACATCAGGTCAGAGAAATGGTACAGGACTCTGAGGCGAGCGCCCAGCACGTCAGGGGTGTAGTCCTTAAGGGCGTTGTACTGGGGGGGGATCGACTTAGGCAGGCCCAGCTGGACGGTGAGTAAAGCACCTGAGTAAAACCATTTAAAATCTATTAAAGAAACAATATCACAGACCGATAAAATCAATTCTGCTTTGTGTTTTGCATTTTAACTCAATAAGAAAATAAGTGAGAATTCTTCTGAGGTAATACACTTTAAATTACTGCGATTATGCATAGATATTAAATAAATAAAATCTAGGGCCACCAAATCAACAAAACAGGGATAGAAATCATAAAGCAATTAACCTTACAGTCAGATCATTTTCTCCTACAATGACTATTACTACAGGATAACTAGCCAACGCTGCATCATTTAACGTAAGCTTGTTTCACTGAATATTTTATACGCTGAATGCCACACAAAATAATAATAAATAAACAGAAGCTATCTCAAGGAAGCTTAGTATGGTACAATATATAAAATTTTATGTTTGAAAGCTACAACAATTAATATGTAAGTCTGTTTCTCTGAGATTGTATTTGTTTACTTGATTCTAAAATATCTACCACTAAAATGCCCGTTCTTCCCTTTCCCTTTGTGAAGTGTAAAGCTATTCCTGCACACATGAGGCTTCATATCCGATCCTTAATCCTATAAACAAGCACATGCACAAGTCTTAAAGGTCCCTTGTATTTTCCACCTCAAATTTTTGTTCTACGAGCTTAGAAATCTTTTCTCAAACTCTGTGTTAAACTGGCAGTCCTCACGTCCATATTATTCTAGTTTGATTTGTTTTTTAAATCCAGATTTTTGCTAACGATGATACCCATTAACTTATTAAGGAGGGACATTTTATGTTTTGCAGGTACCGATTTGCTGTGTGCCTCGCTTAACGAAAAACAAACTTAAATGTATTACTGTGCTTCCTGTATCTACGTTCGGTGTGTTTGTTCTGAGATGTGCAGGTACCTGGGGTTTTGGAGGTGGGGGAGGGTGTGGTCCAGGCAGCACTGTGGCACCGGCCGGCCGAGATCTGCCGGATGTTCTTGCCTTGCAGAGCCGTGACGAGCACGGGCTCCTTCACCGGGTTTGAGTGGCCCAGACCGAGCTGAAACAAGAGATGGCAGAAAATAGACCTTATTTGCTTAACTTTGGTTAAGTAACTTGTACTGCGCCAGTGACACGTCACGTCACTGCCCATTTATAATGGGTTTTCTTACAATTTCTCAGCACCTCAGAAAATAGGCTTTTGAAAACTGTATATTTAAAGCTGATTTAAACAAAAAATAGAAGAATGACATTCTAAATGGTCTCAGATTATTGGTGCAGTGTTTGTGCAGGATAAAAGCGTTTATAGTACTTAGGGATAAATGTTTTTTAGATAGGTGAAATATTTTAAAAAGTCAAGGCATGTCAGACTACCCCGCAAGTGGCTGCGAGGCCTCAGACTCCAGAGGGTTAAATTACCATGGCATTAAATTTATGGATGGAATAATTGTAGCTTGTATACCGATAGTCACCCATTTGCATAAATACGCAAACAGATGTGAATAATGAAGTTAATACACAGCATAATAGACAGTATACTTAGGATACAAAATAGATTGTGTTCTATTGAAGTTCTGTAGTCAAACAAAATTCAGGTCAACAGCACAGGTGGGATCCTTCACTCCCCCACCTGTCCTTCACAGTTGCAGCCCCAGGCATAGACATCTCCAGTGGAGGAGAGAGCCAGGACGTGCTCCGAGCCGACAGCAATGTCTTCCACAAATACTCCCTCCAGAGCCGGAACAACCTGAGGACGATTGTGGTTCTTCAGGAGTGAGTCCGGGAGACCTATTAGTCTCTCTGAAAGGGAAAGAACTCCGTGACTGGCTGAATCTTGGAAGAAACGTACAAAGACACATTACAGCCATTTTCTACTACCTTGTCCAAAGGTATATACACGTCCATCCATCGCCAGGGCAACGGAAAACTGGGTTCCACAAGCTACTTTCTTCATGCCTTTGTTGCAAATGTGGTCGATTTTCTGTAAAATACATAAAGATTTGAAGGTGCACAAGTGATTTTCATTTATTGCTTTCGCTTTTCATTGAAAAATAAAATGATTTGTAAGGAGGAATACCTGAGGATAGCACTTCATAGTGCAAGGTCCAGTGCCAAGTTTCCCATAATCTCCATCTCCAAAGGCCCAGATGGTCATGCCATCTGAGGACAGCACCAAAGTGTGGTTGACACCACAGGAAACCTAGGTAGAATGTAATCATATTTATTTTTCTAAACCACAAATCCTGTTGTGAGTTCTGATAGAGTGCTGTTTGTAATAGTAATTATTCTGGCTTTAGGGAAACACAGTTTTTCCCCAAAGATTATGCTTGAAGAGGTTTTCAAATTTAAAAAAGTACATGTGGTGAGGAACACAAATAACTATTTACCCACCTAAAAGAGGCCCCTTTGTCATTGGGTTCTGAGACTGAACACTTACCTGCCCTACACTGCAAGATTCTAGCGCCATTACCCTCTCTGGCAACATCTTGTTTGATGTTGACCTTTGACCCAAGCGGCCATAATCTCCACTCCCAAAAGTAAAAAGCTTCCCATCTGCTGTGACTACAGCTGAATGCTTGAATCCACAAGCGAGCTGGAAATACACAAAAATAGATACACGGTTTACCTAAAAAATGTACAGTTGGGGAAAAAAACTAATATTTTCATGCGTTTGACCTGGAGTTAATCTAATTGCGCACTATCAGAGTAGTGAATTGATCAATCATTTAACCGATCAATTGGCAGAGTGTACCTCGATGAGCTTCTCTGATCAAATCAGCCTACCTGCACCACTTCCTCTCCTTGGAGTGCTTCGATTTGCTTGGGCCTTCTCTGCCTCTCAGTGTTTCCGTGGCCGAGCTTGCCGTAGTCCCCATCTCCCCAGCTGAAGACCTCTCCTGTCTCAGTAAGGGCCAGGGAATGACCATCTGACCCACAGGAGGTGGCCAGCTGGGTCACCACATACCCTGTGAACACCCAGGGATTACAGAAGGACATGTTACCATGCAAGCAAATAAGCCTATGCAATCATAGACTGATTTCTCTGTTAGGCTTCTTCATACCTTGCAAGGCAGAGATGATAGCAGGGGTGTATAGATCATCTGAATTGCCCTGACCCAGTCGCCCATAACTGCCTTCTCCAACAGCCATGACTGTCCCATTTGCTTGGACAAGAAAAGTGCAATTTTGTCCACAGACGACCTAAACCAGGCATGACAAACATGTCACACTTGCAGCGAGTTTCATAACATGCAGTCTGTACAAATACAACATGCAGCATATATTATCAATTCAATTCATAGTAAATTCATATTAAAATACAAATGACAGCTGGTTAGAAACACTGAGAAATCCCACAGAGCCAGGAACACTCCTTCTTCCAACATCCCCATATAGCTTAATGGAAAGGTTATTATAAAACACTCATCTTCATACTGTTTTATCATCTGTATTACAATGCTTCAATTGAGACTCATTGTCTTAGTTCTCAATTAATCAAAAAACACTCAAATGTCTACCCAACTCGAAAAATCAGTGGTAGGTTCGGCTTTGCAGTTGTTCTGATAATATTCCAGTATAAGACTAAACTACATGATGCAGACCTCCTACTTATAATCATTCATTTGCATATCTGACATTGGCGATTTCACACACCAATTTTATGGTGACCGGTTTGAACTTTAAATCTTTTTTTTTTTTTAATCAATCTAACAGGATTCAGTCTCAAGGTTTTGAATTATGGAATTATGCTTTTGTAACTGATACCAAAAAAATAATCCTGTAGATGCTGAAATGCAATATCAAAGATTTAAGTTTGAAACTGGATCAAACTAAATTTAGCACCTACAATTCAACTATTTACAAAAAAAAAAACTAAATTACAACATACTTAGCTAGCCAGCAAAAGTGTGGGTATGCTTCACTGCAACGTTAAAATAAATGCAGACACTCTGCCTAATATTTTTTTAAAAATAGACCATCAGGGAATTAAAATAGCCTACATTTATATATGTAGTATTTCATTACTCCACTCTCCAGGCTATTAAAAAAGAGCCAGTTGAATTGAAAAATTAAACATTAGTATTTCATTTATTAAATACACAAGTCTATACAATTTATTTTATTTAGTTAAAATAGTCAAGTCCCAGGGACGTTTTCAACAAGGAAGGTTAATAGGCTGCTAAGAATAACAGACACATGATGGTGGAATAATGTGCTAAAATTCTGTATCACTAAACAACAATAGAACACTTTATGTTATGATATATTTTACGTTGATACGTTGATGCTGAGAAGGTAAAATCGCTAGTGTCACACATCAAAAGCTTAACATTTAACTGAGGAAGCACAAAGTAGAAGAGACCAGTCCATGACGCACACACACACACACACACACACACATACACGCACACACACAAACACGCACGCACAAATTGGTTGCAGCTAGCTAAAAATGATGTATTTATATGATATTTTTCATCCCAACATTTCCTGATTTACATTTTTAAAGAAACCTGTGGTGCAGTTTGTTAGGCCAGAGCAGCCGACCAGCAGGGCACCACTGAGGTACCCCCAGCAAGGTACCACTGAGGTACCCCCAGCAAGGTCCCGCCCCCAAGCACTGCTCTGAATTAGCTGCCCCCTGTTATGTCACATTGTCACATATGGGTTAAATGCAGAGGTCACATTTCGTTGCTGTGCACTGTGTGCTGTGGTGCGTCAACAATGACAATTAATCACTAAATTCATTAAATTCTAAAATTGTAATTCTAAATTTGATGATGCTGAAATGGTGCGTACTTGCTAGAGTGTTTGTAAGGTATGGTCTGCACTGAAATGGGTACTTGTTAGAGTGTTTCTGTGTAAGGCACGGTCTGCACTGAAATGGTGGGTACTTGCTAGAGTGTTTGTAAGGTACGGTCTGCACTGAAATGGTGGGTACTTGCTAGAGTGTTTGTAAGGTATGGTCTGCACTGAAATGGTGGGTACTTGCTAGAGTGTTTGTAAGGTACGGTCTGCACTGAAATGGTGGGTACTTGCTA
>JAODJU010000119.1:18899404-18922981 GCA_026776725.1 Gnathonemus echidnorhynchus
TATAGTACTCAGCTGATTGGTTGAAACAAAATCCTGGTTTGGATTTTTACTTTCTGGACCTGAAATGTCCACCTCTGCTGCTAAGCAGTCACTTAGTTCTCTGATTCCTTGGGCAGGCTCTGACTGAGTCTTAACAAACCATTTGTAGCTAAAAATACATTTCAATTATACGCAAAATCAGAGTAATACATGCCGCAGACATTTAGCCCATTATTACGAACACATCAGTTGTGTGTTTACCCTGCTCTGGTGTCCCTCTAGCTTCTTCACTGGACACTTGCGCAGGTCTCCCGTCATGTCACTGTAGGTTTGCGGCCGCACGGGGCTGTCGCTCTCGGAGGCCGCAAGGGCCTGCACCAGCTGCTGGGCAGCCCACTGCCGGTACCTGTTAGTCAGTCGGCCTGACAGGCAGCAAGCGGCAAGGGCATTTGCCAGCTCCAAGGGTCCTACTCTTGGCACAGTCGGAGAGGGTTGAGGGCCCATAGCCAATGAACTTTCATTGTCTGAAACAATCAATAATATTGGTAAAAATGCATTTATTTATCCCAATACTGGATAATCGGTGATGGATGATTAATGGATGAATAATAGGATGCAATTTTTGCATATAAACTACCATCAGTTCAAAAAAATACAAAAATTTTAGCCGAGCTCTTCATCAAACACTTCCATTAAGAAGGCTCATCATTTTCATGACAGTGTTGTAATAATACCTCTATGAAATTTATATTTTAAAATGATACATACCCTTCGACTCGGCCTCGACTCTCTCCGACCTGTACCGATAACGGACGCCCTTCTCTGACAATAAGGACACCAGGCTTTGGGTAACCAGGAATGTAGGAGACATGGGCTCCTTGCAGTCCTGTTGGGCTGTCTTCGCCGCAGAGTTGAGACATCTTCTCTGCTGAGGGTCACTAATCGCCCCAACATTCATACCAGTGGCGGCTGCCATCAGATCCTGAAAATGAATCACAGAATACCTATTTACCAGTATAATCCTCAAAATTATCACTTCACCCAATTCAATCTCTAGAGCATATTTACTAGGAAAATTAATCAAAAACATGTACTACCTGTGTCCTTAAATGTGTGTTTAGAGTGACAGAGAAAGGAATATGGCACCTACCTGGGTACAGATGTCCACCAGCTGGCGGTAAGCTACAGGGCTACTGGAGACGAGGCAGCCAATGGCGGAGCTGAGGAAGGTGAGGAAACTGAAGCCCGTCCTTTCTGCTGTCAAGCTAGCGTCCGAGCCCAGCTGGCCCATGACGGTGTGGACCCGCCCTGCAGCTGCCAAGCACATCAATCGCACCAGGATACGAATGTCTGCTAAGCCCAGGGCTTCCAGTCCACACGACTGGCTGCAGCTCGACGTACTGAGAGAAAGATGGTGATCATGAGGCATCCAATCAGAAAGCAGCTCCATTTGGTATCGATATGAAACCTTTTAAGCAAAGATACCACCTTAAAAAATTTGTGTCACACATATACTGGCGTAAATATAATGTCATCTATACTCCATAACCAAAAATCTATATTACGTTACGCTATATTACGTTATAGATCCTCACAAGATTTTCCTAAAGCGGTTTGCATTTTGATAATGGACCAAGAACCAAAAAAGAACACGAGAAGGTTCTTCTTGGCCTTTTTTATTCTACGACCCTCTTTAAAATGTGCGTAAATGCCTTGTGCTAAATACAGATGATAGATTCTTACAGTAGCTTAAGGCAGCTATACAAGGCGAACTTTCCATAGCTACAAGTATACTATATTATCTGCACGTAACTATACACCGAATACGGAAAACTGCAGGGTCCGGTTATGTCTGGCCAGTATCACCTTGAGGACGTCTGAGAAAGGGCGTTCATCACCATGCTGTAGGCCAACAAGATCTGTGCCGTCACGGTGACTCGTCTCAGGGCCTGCAATCGGTCCTGAGGCTCCTGGAGAGAAGCAGCCTGTTCCCCCAAACTGGGGCTAACAGCCGAACTTTTCGGTTCAAAAACAGGACCTCCTGCCGAGGAAAAGTGCCGTGTACGTTACTCCCGTCATTGTTATGGTGATACAGATGCTTGCGTTTAACAGCGGCGCAGTTTTGCCGGCGATACAACCGCAGGAATCGGTTACCTTTACAGAAAGCTGCCTTGCCGTGGCTGACGGCACTGGTGACTAGCGCCCCCAGGGGGTCGTTCTCTATGAAGGGGATGGGGTCTGGGGTGAGCTTCTTCTCACTCAGACCCAGGGGTCGCAGTAAAACCCCAAAGTCCTCCAGACCCGTCAGCTTCTCCGTGTCACACTCTTCACGCTCCCAGTCGTCTACACATAACAAAACCATAAAACCGTTACATAGAGACATTTACACAGACATAAATACAACATTAACCAAATCTTTATAATGATTGATTGAAACACCAATGGGTAGTAATGAGGACTTAAGCTCAAACCTACCATCAGAAGTGCTGTCTAATCTTCCAATCAAACCAGAAGCCACACTTTTAATGCTGAAAAATAGTAGAATTCGAATGAAAAACATCTATTTTGATGAAATTACGCATTACGCATTAAAATAAATACGCTAAAATAAAAATTCATAATTCCGATTTCTTTATTTTGCCATTCGGAAAACTGATTGAAAAATGATGAATTTTGTAGTTAAACATGGTTGGTGGATAGTTGTGGAAGTATGAGTCTCTGACATGAAGAGAAAAGTAATGCTTTACATACATGTGTAGACAGACATAATAGACCTGACCTAGTATAACTGGTGAGTCGCAAGTTAGCTGTTAGCTGTCCCCCATTCGCTACCAAGGATTTCAAAACTATATCTGTGTTATACAGACCAAGCTTTCTCAACGGGTGTGGACCACAAGCGGCCTGTAAGTAGGCCACGGAACAGTGACACGGAAACGCGGCTCAATCCTGAATGGGCCAGCGCACGGACGCAAACCTGATCGTTACCAGCGAAAATTCCCCAGTCAGCGAAATTTAGCGACGTGATCGGGCTGGGCAATGTAAACGATATATCGACTTACCATTAAGCAAAATTTAATTGACAAGAAAATGAGAAACTGTCAATAAGAAAAAATGATTGATAGCACACATCAGCCTATCACAACGCACCAATTAACGCAATTACAGCATGTTAAGCATTTGGCATCATAGAAGAGAGACCTGCAGGAAACTCCACACCCTTACCTGTCTGATTTGGAGCCCGGCTCACCCAAATTGGCGGCCAGGTACTTCTCGCGGCAGGAGCTGCAGAGCAGGTAGTAGGGGCTGCCAGAGCCGCACTCCCCGCCGAACCAGCCGTCCACGTAGGCGCCGTTGCTGCGGTAACCACGCCGGCTGGCGCTCTGGCCGCAGCCGGGATGCTGGCGCTTCATGTGGTTGTTGAAGTGCAGGGTGAGGGTGCTGCACAGCTCACACTCCACCATCTCCTGAGGCTCCGGGTGCTCCGCCCCACTCTGACGGGACACCACGGCCTTTAATTATTAATTAGTCATTAATTTAAATAAGCAGGAGACACAAAGATGACAAAACACCTCATAGCATTTTTCCTAAGGTCGTGCATTAGAAGACTTCTGAAATATCATACACCTTTCACTGCTGCTGGGCGGTATACCGGTTTTCAGTATTAATTTTATCATAAAAAGTGCCATCGATCGTTGCGCGGAGGATAATGAGGGGGAACCCGTTAGCTAAGCATAGCTTCTTACTAACAGTTATATCTTTATGACGTAGCAATTCTCCATGTATAACTGTTCAAGTTATATAGCATATATAGCTCCTGCTTTAGTCTGTGCCTGAAAAGTTGAATTATGTGTAATATAATTAAGTCTGCAATTAAATGCATATCACTAAAGCAAAGTCCCTAGTATTATCGATTTATCACATAATGATTGTTAAAATCTTGCTGGTTAAGCAACCATTGTTGTTACCAAGTTAAATATATGGTAATATTTAATAAATGCTATACAGCTAAATGTACATCATTAATCTAACAAAACAGCTAAACAATTTATTTTGTGCTATGTACATGGTTATAATAAATAAATTAATCATATAATCATTATTCAAATCTAGAATATTTAATAAAAAACACCTTTTTAAAAGCATCAGAAACATATTTTATTCATGAAATTGTTTGCTGCTGCGGTAAAGGTGAACTTGAAGGAAAAAATACTGCGATATACCGTGAATCTGCCAGAGTATTAAAAAATACCGTGATACAAATTTTCAGTCATATCAGCCAGCACTACTTTTTTACAAAAAAGAAAAGGAAAAATACAGCAGAAAGCATCTACAATAAAATGCACTGCACTCAGGTTTGTATTCATAAGAAGAATAGAAGAGAAAGAACCTCAAAGAAAGAAAAGCTGAGAAGTTGCAAGAGCAAACAACATAAAACTACAGCTAAAATTTGAAACATCATCCATACATACAATTTACACATCAAACACAGAAATAAACAGAGACACACAAGAACAAAGAGAGGCAGCACCTCCACCATCCAAAGCGTATCCCTCTCAGACCCGATGAACTCAGGGGTTAGCAGATCTTCATAGGGTTCCTCTTGGTAGGTGTCATCCATGTACCCCAGCTCAGACTCCTCTTCTGCTGCAAAGGGGTGCGTCTCTGCCCGCTCTGTCCAGTCCAAAGCCCCGGGGTCCTGCCTGTACAGCGGAGGGATTGGACTGGGCGAGGGTGAGTCTGAAAGACAAATATGCGCATTTAGCAGGACTGGAATTTTAGCCATACTGCCAAACTCTTAAAGATCCATCCATCCAATGCGCACATCCATCCATCCATCCAACACACTCATCCATCTATCCATCATCCATCCATCCATCCATCCATCCATCCATCCATCCATCCAACACACACATCCAACCATCATCCATCTACCTTCTAACTGCTTATCCTGATGGATGTCAGCACAGGACACACCTTTAAGGTATACCCTAGGTAGGATGCCAGTCCATGCTCACACATGCAAGCACACATTACCAGCATTTCAGAGATGCCAAGCAGTCTAATTGCACATCTTTGAACAGCAGAAGGAAATCTGAGTACCCAGGAAAAACTCACACAAGACAGGGAAACCACGCAAAGTCCACATAGACAGAAGGCAGAGGCGGGATTCAAAACACAAGCACTAGTGCTGTAAGACAACAGTACTACCTAGTGAGCCGGCATGCCAGACAGCTCAGCAAGGAGGCTTTGGGCAAATTCCTTATTATATCACACTAAGAAAGAATATCTAACATGCACACAATCCTCTACTGGAAAAATGGCTGGAAGGCAGATGGATACGTATAACTCATTTTAAAACCATAGTGAATAAATACCACAGAGAACTCTATCAGATCAATGCCTCTCATGAAAAGTGCCTCACCAGCTCTTCTGAAGGACGTCCGCTGTCCTAGACAGGAGCGATGGCGGCGAGCAGGGGGGGGCCTGTTCCTGGTCAGATGCACATCCAGGAAGTGTTCCCTTTCCACCAAGTCTAGGCCAGCTAAAAGACTGGAAAAAAACACATTCCTGACTCTCATTCTGGAGATATCCTCCTCCTTCTTAAATCCATAACCTACATCTCACAGGTGCAATAGATCACCTTGGAAATGCATATAATTTTTTTACTGACGTCCTGATCTGCAAACCTTTCGCTAGGCTCACTCGTCTCTGGTAAGGGCGTGGTGACTGGTGATTCCGGGCACTGCACGGTCTGGGGCCCTTCAGGGGACAGGCCGTTGGTACTGTCACTCGGGGGGGCCTCCTCGGTCTGCTGCTCCGCAGTCAGCGGGTGCTCCAGCATCCAGCTGGCCAGCATTTCAATGGTATGGGAGTCCACCTCCCCAGTGACACCTGGGGAAGACCACCCCTGAGGTCAGAGATCCTGACAGCCCGGCAGAAAGTGCAAAACCTCTGCAGCCACCGTGAATCTGTGTCAAAGGTACGTTTGTAAAATACAGAGAAAGTCTGTAAAGCATCAATAGTTATTATTTGGACTGATAAATTAATACTTAGAAGCCCAACTATCGCAGAATTATCACACAGTCCTTTGCCTGGCATTGAAATCCCTGAGTGAGTGAATTTAAATGAACTGCTGGGCTGTAGGTTTGGCTGTACATTTTCACAGAAGCAATCTGAATGAGTCAATACCATAAGAAACTGAGGACCAGAGAAGATTGTTAATTTACAACTATAGAAACTGCCATCACTATTAACAAATGACACAGAGGAAAAATAAATAATAAGTTACGCTACATTAAAGGAATAACAGATAAAATGCTTAATTTATATGAAGGTGTTCACAAATTAATACAGGATAACAGGTTTCTTGTCTTCTGCATATAGCTGGTTTTAGATCCTTTAGATCAGTCCTTGACTGATAACATAACAGTGCCATATGTCACGAGACAACAGGAGCAGGACTCTGCAGGACACGCCTACAGCTATGCACTGTGGGCAATTTATAAGTGACAAATGACGTAAACCACATGTTTTTGGGCTGTGGGAGGGAACTGGAAGGCACGTGTGCGCGCATGCACACACACACACACACACGCACGCATGCGCACACACACAGAAAACCCATAGAGCAACCATATCACACTTATTCAAGCAATCAGTCAATTTGTGCTAGCTGTACTGTTAAATTTTTGCACTGCATTATGAAAATCCGATAGTAATGTTCACCATACGTTTTTTTGTTATTAAATACCACTGAAATGTTGCTGTTTATACTAACGACTGTAACACATATACAGGTATCCATCCATCCATCCGTCCGTCCAGGTTTCAATCATTCATTATATGGAAGCGGTGAAATACACGTTAAAAATAAGATATAACATCACATGCATTTAACTAAATCACTACAGCAGCAGACGCCGCTCTATAAATGTTTTAAGGCTCTTTTGGAACATAAACACGACCAGATGTTACTCGATAGGACATAAGTCAATGGATGATTGTAAATTTGCCCAAACTGCCAAAACAGTATCTTACTACTACTATTACTACTACTGAGATGATCTAACATTGAAGTACCTGCTGTTTCCATGGCTTTGTAGATATGCCTCACAGAGAAGCCCATTTCTAGTAACCGTGCAGGGACAAACATTTGAGGACACTCTGGAATTTTAGGAAGAAAACAACATTCTGAATATAAAAAACAAAACTGTATTAGCAGTAATATTTCCTCATATATGTTTTTCATAACAGAACTGGTCCCAGCAGCAAATAACATCTTGCTTTACATGAACATTTCAATTAATGGCAGTGAGTAATAATGAAAAAAGGTTCTGTTTTGGATTTTTGTGGAATGCAGTTGTTAAAATGACATGTAAATATTGACAAATAAGCTCGACCCATGCATCAAACAGCACAGCATAACTACCTACGGCCTGTCCAAACACTAAGCTTTTAACGAACTTTTCACAAAGCACACAAAGTAACAGACAGCCGTGGAACACCATGCAACAGAAGACAATACCAGTGAGATATAATCCATATTGTCCATGAGCTAATCTTTTGGAAGATTGACTGTCCTACTTTATCATTGGCTAAATGCCTTACCTGCTCGATTCCTGGTGCTAGATGGCTCCAGGAAGATAGGCTGAGGCTCTGTAAAACCCTCACAAGAAAGAGAGCTTGCCACATTAAAGCCTGGATGCAACACTGGGTTATTCATCAGGCCAGTCAAGGTGGGGAATCGTGCTAAGACCATCTGCCTAAAAAAAGCCAAGACAATAGAGGGCTAGATTCACCTTCCAAGACAGCAGAGACACCTCGATTGTCCAGTCTTTTGGAACCTTTTCAGTAACTGGACAGGACTTCCAACTGCAGTCTATTGTTTGGGATGGGATTTTCAGAAAAATTTCCAACCAACATCATACCGAAATCTTGCAAATTTGAGATCATTGCCAACTAGTCACATTGACCTGTATGAAAAGACTGAGGTTTAAATACAATCCAGGCTCATTATAAAAATAATGCTAAACCAAAAATATACAGTATATATAAAAAAAATAATTTAGACTTGTGTGTATATCTGCTCTTCGTGGAAAGTAGGAATAGCTGTGGTTAGTCAGGCAGTGCAGGAGGTACCAATTAGTGAGCTGCACACTCACCTGTCTTTCTTTCAGATGAGCTGTTGACTGACAATGATCTGGAGCAAAAATGTCCCATACAATCATTAAAAAGCTGTGCTGTATGTTTTCATGTTTTGCACAACTAACTATGAAAGTGCTGCATTTGTGCTGGTACGTACGGGTGGTGTTTTTATTTTTCTTTAAAAAAATCAGTTACATCTGTAAAATGCTTCTGTGTAAAGAACACCATAGGTTTTACATGTTAACTTAATTTCAGAAAATCTTTATGGATGGACTTGAGATTATTGGAAGGACCAAATCATGTGTTCAAAGCATCCAGTCTTTGACGTTGCTGGATTACCAACATGAATATAACAGACATGTAAGGAACAAAGACTTCCAGTACATGACTTTGCATCTGTTAATACATAAATATAAATCTAAAAAGATTCTGCCATTCCCAATATCTAGTATAAGGAAAAACATACATCATACATGCATACATGATGTTCTTCACACTCGTATAAACAGATCCTTCTCTCATTCTTTATGCAGATAAAACTCACTGTAAGAGATTGATTGGGAGAAATGGGTTGAAGTTGTCCAGACCATCGGCTTGCAGTGCAGAGAGCAAAGAGGCAGCCAAGTCGTTACTGGAAGATGATGCAGTGGCTCCGTTTGACGGGCAAAATATGGTGGTGCCTTCCGAGCCGTTACTGTACAAAGACATGGTGCTCGAAGACTTGGACACGGGCTGAGAGACAGGATGATGTGCAGAGTCTGGGTGGGAAATGAGAAGGTTTAGTATGAACTCCTTAGTACAACCAATAATAATAATAACCAATTTGTATTTTACCCTTTGGTTCTTTAGCCCCAGAATCTTCTTGCAGCCTGTTTATAGCCCCTTTGAAGATCATAATTTGTGCTCTTTCCAGGTCGGCCAGTGATGCTTCCTGTTTGATGGGGCAGGTCCGGACGGCCCACTTCACCATGCTTCGGACAACGAACTGGAGGACCAGACTCAGCTCTGCACATTCCTCCATGCCGGCGCTGCCCCCCGCTGCACTGGGGCTGCCTTGGGCTGCGGCTTTTGACAGCAGGAGTATATCGGTAAACTTTCCACTGCTCAGGATTACTGCCAGTGACTTTAAGGCACCTAATAAGAGGTAGGAGACTCGGATGGCATGCAGCTCTAGTGCAAAGATGTCGGCCCTGGCCTGCTGGCACGTCCCAGATGGCATAGGAAGGACTTCCTGATACCCAAAGAGGTCTTTGGTTGGTATAAGAGAATCTGTCGCTTCAGGGAAGTCGCACTTGACAGAAGCACTTTGTCTGCACGTCCCGTCAATCAGGCCTGTACCGTCCTCCCCATCCATCACGGCACGAGCGATGTCCTCATCCAGCTGACGTTCCAGCTCACTGTGCTGGTTGCCCTCTGGATGGCCCTCCCTGTGTGGCCGACGGCCATGGTGCTCTTGCAGCATCCCAGTCAGAAACATCAGGTCTAATAAGACGGAGGGTTTCAGGCCCCTGAGGCGCGTTAGGTCCACTGGGGGCATGCCACTGGGCTCCAGGGAGGAGAGCGGCGTGTCGCTGGGTGACCAAGAATTCAGGAAGCTTGATTAGTGGAGTGGAGAAGCAGAACACGCAAGACACAGATGGAGGTGAAGGAGGTGGATGGGGGGAGGGAACATAAACAGAAGGAAAAAGGAAATTAAAAAGCAGGAAAGTAAACATAGAAAGAAAACAAAAACTTAAAATTGAAAAAGGAATGTTAAAATGGCAAAAAAAATATATATATACATGTATATACAGTACATGAATGAAGAGAATACACAAAATTGATCTATACAGAAATGCACTTTTGCTACTATAGTTTAGGCTTGGGCAGCATTACGGTAATGCAATATACTATGGCATTTAGGGTACAACATGGTGTTTTGAAATCATGTTGGCCAAGTTAGGTGAGTGGCGGGGCGGGGAGGGGTCTATGAAATTTATTGTTATCAGGACCTTCCCCAACTTGGGAAATTCTGAAAAAAAATTCAAAACACTGTTATAGTGTAGCTTTTGAAAATACCGCCAAAATAGTATATACCGCGATATAATGTCTGGACAATATGAAGAATTAGATATCACCCAAACCTACTATAGCATATATATGTGTTGTATGGTTTTTAGGAGTTGGACACAGTTAATACAATATTTAGATTCAGCAGGCCTAGCTACGTCAGTCACGCGGCGATCGGAGAGCCGTGGTACCTGATAGTGAGGTCGGCCTCCTCCCACTGCAGCTTGGCCAGGGAGCTGCCCTCCTTCAGCACCCCCAGGAGGACGGCTCGACGGCCGCTGGGCTGGTGCACACACAACCCACCCGCGCGGAGCCCGCTGTCCACACCCCCCAGCACAGCCAGCACCGGCCACACCTCGCGGCTCAGCGTGTCCAGCTGCGCGCCGGACAGCGCCGACGGTCCCAGCGTCATGTCCCCCGTCCTTCCGGAAGCCCCTTCAGGCTCCCCTCGCACCTTCTGCTTCTCCTCTGGGAGCCTCTTACCGAGGCTCGATCCTGTTCGACATCAAGCCACACAGCTGAGCGCCACGGTTTGTGAAGGCTGGATCTGCGTGTGACTTATTTCCCACAATGCCCGTTCTCACAGAGGCATTTAGAAGAGAAACTCAAGTGCCGCACTGCACATAAATACAGCCATCAAGGCAATGCCATGTTCTCATTGAGCTATACAGGACGTATACATTTTATTATTAAAATACTGCCTTCGTGTGTAGCATACGGCTCTTTATACAATCCGAAGGGTCTGTATGTGTTCCTTGTTACAGTTTAATAAATTTGTGTATCAATAATTCAGGCTAATACTGTTCTCAGTAAAGCACAAGGATACTTTACAGCATATTTTACAAGACGTAATTCATCATCATTACACTAAGGCTAACCTGTCCTGGCCCCGTCCTGGATCAGGGGTCCGATCAGTTCCAGCTTGGCCACCATATGCTGGTTTATGTGGGCCGTCCAATTCTCATAATGATGCAGGCGCCTGAGCAGCTGAACAGTGGCCTCCACCATAACCGTAGTGCGGGGGCTACACAGGGGCTGTCCAGGAAGGAGGTCGTTGGGCACGCCTCGCATCTGAAGGTCACAGATCGCCACCTAGTGGAAGGCAGAAGCACGACATCTATTATTATTCTAAGGTCAACAAAATTAGCAAGACAATTCACAAATTCTAAAAAAACGGTCAAGTAAAAACTAGAAGCTAAAAGAAAATTACTTTTTCTCCAGGGTTGCTGCTGTAGAACAGCACACAGGGATAGAGCTCTGTAGCATCGACGCCTTCAAATGCTAACTTTGGCTCCTGTAAATCAAAATCTGAGTCAGTACATCCATGGACATGCTGGACAGGAAGACAGTCTTAGTATTTGCCACAGATGTGGCCTTACCTTGTTGTTCTTCGCAAAGGAAATGGTTCTAGCTTCCATGTCAAGAATGCAGGTAATGGTATCTCCCTGGGTAAAGGAAGGCAAGACCCTGCCCAGCTCCCCACCATGGTACAGGCTACCACTGTAGGCACGGTACAGCCACATATCTGTAGTAGTGCGGTGATTAAAGTCGCGGACGGGCCAGCGGGACACCCCAACACAGGTGCCCTCGTTGCCTTTGTTCTCCTTCATAATGCAGAACTGCGGGAAAAAATTTACAGTAATAAAAGCAACAATCTTTCACTTCCAAATGACAATATCATCTACAAGCTGGGCCCTTCGAGCAGTTCAGCCAGAATAAGTAAGACGCTTTTTAACTGTATGACAATGGGCTTATGAATATCATTTCGACAGGTGGGAAAATCTGCTTGCTTTGCTCACCTTCCAGGTGAAACACCCTGACGTTATAGACGTCGTAGCTAAGCCGTAGCCTTTACCCCCAGATCCGTGCGAAAGCAGGTTTCCACTCTCCAGTGAACAGCAGATCAGTTTGTGTGGATCGAATGAGAATTCTCCAATCGGAACGCATTCATCTTCACTTGCGGTTCCCTGAACAAGGCACAACGTTATACTTACAGTATGTCCAACGCAATATGCGGAGCAACAACTGAAATGTGTTTAAAGTGAATTTTAGATTGACCTCCAAGGGGTTTTCAGCATTCTTCTCTGGAGCTGCTTCCAAAGCTAGAGGCTCCTTCCACATACATTCTGACAGGAGTCCAAATAATTGATCAACAATCTGAAACATAAAGACAAATAATAATAATAATAATAATAATCAGTACAGTATTAAAACATACATTCAACGTACCTGTACCTAATAACCAAAATATAACTAAAGAAAATGCCTAATACAAGAGATGATTTATTCACATTTAAATTTATTAACAGAATTCCAATTATTCCAATTCCAATGATTCAAACAAAAATATATTTTAATCAAAGGGAGGCATCAGCAGTTACCTTCTTCACTTGTACCGGGTCAGAACAGGTGGGCAACAGAGCTTCTAGAATGTGGAAGGTAAGCAATTTGGACCGCAGGTTCCTGAACTGAGGGAAGCCTGGGACGCAAAAATATCAAAACACGATATTAAAAACATTCACAAAGGATTTGACATTAGTCAATGAACAAAAACCCATCAAAATGCATCAAAGAAAATAGGTAGATGAAAAACACCTGAGGGGCTTCTGTGGGTTAGGATGGCCATAAGTGGATCAATCCACTTGATGAAGATGGAGACACTCTTAGTCCCCTTTGGGGACACAATGCGTCGCAGGAACACCAAGAAGTCAGCCAGCTGAGACTCCACAATGCACCTGTTTCTGGCCAGCTGTGCCTCTGAACCAAAAGAGATCCACAGCAATAAATGCATTGCAATACAGTACAGAACTGTTGGCACATTAAAGCTTTTTTGCACATTTGTATTAATTCCCTGTACGCAGTAAGATTCATTTCTAATTCTTTATTTTTAATGTCCAACTTTTTTTAGAAGGGAATTTTTTCGTCTCTTTGTCTTTCTGTTTGCTCCTGTGACACCTGGATTTCCCTCTGGGGAATAGCTGATTGATTGATTGACACTGACTAACTGACTAAATATAGTAACAGCTGCCCCCTAGATCTGCTTAGATCAATCTAAACATGCAGATTGCAGCATCTTGTTTATTTTTTACAGTTCCCTCCAATTTATTTATTTTTTAGCTGCAGATATATATTGTATTAACTGCTATTTATCAATACAGGTCATTTTTATGCAAGTCCCAATGGTGATTTTATTGTTTACGAATTAGACAGTATTGCTGTCATTAGGCTGACTCACTGTCGTGTTTGGGCTTCTTGCCATCAGCACCAAGGTCAGTGCCATCTGTAGTGCTCCTCTCCAGCGCCTCCTGCTGGTGCACCATGTGCAAGAGGCCCTGCAGTTGCTCAGACATGACGTCCATGAGGGCCTGTAGCACCTCCCAGGGAAGGGCGTCCTCACAGGAGCTAAAATCAAAGACAACTGAAGTCAAAGACGACAGAGGCTAACAGCTATACTAACATCCATATGTATTAGAATCCTACAAAAGGTTCCATAAAGGGCCTGTTACCTTGCGGCAATGGCTAGTATCTGCAGCAACCTGGCACTAGCCAGCTTAACCGCCCCACTGAGCAGCATCTGTCCAGACACAGAGGCAGCTAACCAGCGCTGGTTCATCAGAACACAAGCGTTGTCTGTCAGCGAGGATAACACGTCGAGAATACCACACTTCAGAATGACATCCAGGTCCAAGGGCTGGTAGTTGAAGTTTAGTGCATATATTATTGCCAGAAGTAAAGGCTGATAGGATCCTGGGTAAAGGACAAGAAAATTCTAATTAAGATAATTATGGTTCACTTCTTGTAGGAACGTTGCGTAATGTCACGTAATGCTCTATGACAAACCTGTTTGTTCCTTCTCTATTAGCACTTTGTGCCTCAGCAAACGGACCACCTGCTGGTAGAGAGTATGAGCTGCAGCTTGAAGCTGCCTCTGCGTTGATGTCTGTGCGGACTGCGTACCTGACTTAAGAAAATAAATAAACAAAGCAATGTTATGCCAAGCAGTTATAAAGGCTGTTAGTCATGGATAAAATAATGCTTCATGAACCATTTGAACCATTTGCTGTATTTTTTGACCCCACTAGATGGTGCTCTTGGTGTTTTGGGGCATGCTATGTGCCCTTTTTTGAGCAGACATCACCATCTAGTGGAGCCAAAAAAATACAGCACATGGTTCATGAACTGTCTTTGTCCATCACTAGAGTCTGTAAATCACAGCATTCTCAAACACATAAAACATTAAAATGTCCTGATGGTTAAAATGACCCCCATCCTGGGTTGTTCTCCGCCTCGTGCCCGCAGCTTCCAGGATAGGCTCCGGACCCCCCGCGACCCAAAAAGGATAAGCGGTTTGGAAAATGGATGGATGGATGGTTCTTACATCACCAAAAGAAGAACAGTTTTATGCTACATACAAAACAAAAGTCCCCCGAAAGTGCGTGACGCAAAACTGAAGCAGATGGACATATGTCTTACGTTGTAGTGATGAACCTTCTCATTGCTATCTAACGGGCTGCTGGTTGTGGGCAAGCCCAAGCCAAAGCAACCTGCGACGAATTGGAGCTGAACAGACTGCAATAGCCCTGGGAAGCGAGGGGGCGCCAGCGAGCAGATACTCTTCTGTTCCATCTCAGACAGAAAGGAGGAGATCTGACACAGAGCCTCCAGGCGTTCCTACAGAGAGCCATAACATATACAGTGTTTAGGAGTTCATACATCTCCATCAAAACTTATTAACGTTCAAATTATGGCTGCGCGACACCACATCGTAAAATAATCCCAATTATATGATGCATGCATGCACAATAATCACAAGGGCTTTAGATGATGGACATAACATATTGGCATATTAAAATATTAATGAGAGGTGTATAGTGATGCCCAAAAATGAGTAATCTGTATAAATTCGGCGTACACCTATACTTATTAAATTCGGTTAGTGGAGCACAGCACATACTACTGCTTTGGTAAATCATGAAAGCGATAAGCACTGAAGTGTTGGCGAAGAAAGGGACAGATCAGCAGCCACAACATCTTCTGAAGGAGGAGACACACTGAATATACACAGATTACTAACTACTGGGCATCACAATACACATCTCAGTAAAATTTTAGGCATACTGCTAATCTGCTTACCACACTGTGGGCGGAAGTAAATATCCATATAGTAATGCAAAGCCAGCGTCCGGATAAATGTTTACATTCGTCATCTGAAGTCCAGAAGATTATTCCGCACGCGTCATATAATAATGCAATACCATGCAGCCCTAGTTCAAGTAATGGCATAAAATTTCCCTGGCAACAGTTAAATGAATCCATTTTTATCTCCTCTTTTGCATAGGCCCTTTGATGCTCTCAATAAAAGCAGTTAATTCTGAGCACTATAGTAGTAGAGACACCTCAGCTCTCTGCTGCTGTTGCGCCATGGCTTGGGTGATGGCCTTGGGGTCAGCGTGGTGCACGGTGTCCTGCTCCATTAGCGAGGGCATCTTGAGGAGGCTTCCACACAGGAAGTGGAAGACCTGGACGAGCACGGGGGAGCTGCTGCCCTGACAGAGCGGGGTGGTGGGACTGATGCACTGGCGCAGCCTTTCCCAGGCGTCCTTCATGATACCCAAGGAGCAGAGGGGCAGGCCTGGGAAAGGGACACATGAGAGGGTCGTTTAATAACCAGCCAGGTTTAGGGAGCGTCACCAAATCACACGCACATGCTTTGCTATCATACTTCTAGAAGTACCCAGAGGCAGGTACCGCCGTATCTGCGAGGAGGGAGTGTGAATTACAGAAAATATACTATACTGTAAATATATATCTTGAACTACCTGGACATGTCTTACACACATAATTAAAAATAAAGCTTTATTTGACATTTATTTTTTTATAGGGGCAAAACAATGCTTGGGAAAAAAGTGGGCAAAAATATCACCGTTCAATCAAATAACATAAGACAAACAGCACAATTATTTAGGAAATCTTTTAAAATATTTTGGGAATTACCCATCGTGTTAACACAGCCAGATATATTTCTTGACTGGTGTGGCACCTAAAGGTAAAAAAAAAATGCAACATTTCAATGAGATGAAGCTGGTTAACTCAATCTTAACTGCTTATGCTTCTCATTAATAAATCAAATTTATTACCTAAACGTCATTAGCTAAAAATCAATATAAAAATTAATTAGAACATAAGGATAAAAGTGTAATAACATGTTTAATTTGTAGAAAAACTGCTGCATTTTTAGTGTGTATTTAGCTACTTACTTCTTTCTCCCCTTGTCTTCTAGTTTCCGAGGCCAGACCAAAATCTGTCTTTGGGCTGACTATGTATTGTGCTTCTGGTTTCCTAAAGTAATAAAGAACAAAGAGATAATTACGTAGATGTACATAAATACGGTGCGTTTAGAATTCAAGAGGGGAAAAAAAAATTGTAAAAAAATTCTGCACTCAGACACACCGAGATCCAGGGTTTCTGACTTGCGTGTCTTGGGGCTCCTCTAGCTCCTGCCAAGCCGCCCGCACACCCAGGAGCAGGAAAACGCAGCGAGACACCACTAGGTGGCAGGCGGCAGGGAACGAGAGGCCTTCCTCCAAGCCCTGTTTCCGGTCCCAGTACTGGTGTGGAGGTTCCCTCTCCGGGGTTCCGGGACTATCGGTGCTGCTGGGGAGGGTGCTGGTCCCCGACGACTCGTACACCGTCTCGTTCTGCTGGAGCTGCATTGCCTCACGGGTCGCTAGGAAGCACTGGAGCACCTCTAGGGGGCAGCAAGGGGCCAAAGATGGGTTCACTGCAGCCCAAGTGGTCAAACATCAACATCTGTACCACCGTGATTTGCGGTGCAACGTATCGTGACTGCAGTATAACACACACGCTATGATCCTGCTTTGTTTACAGAAAACATATCAAGTGTAATTACAATCAACCCGCATCTTACTGAGTTTTTGATAATGCGGTTTTGAACGATCGGATTCGAAAACATAGAAATAAAAAAAAAAAAGCTTTATAACTACCCAAAATGCACAGTTTCCAATTGTACTGTATTATGCAAATACAATGTTTTATAAGGTACAATCCTGCAATCTAGGGATGGTTTAAAGCATACGACAGGTTGGTAATAGGTGTACATGCAAAGTAAATAGTCCCTTTTATACAAGGGTCGTGAACGTGTGAGGTTTCGCAGTATCGAGGCCGGTTGTGGGAACAATTAACCACGTAAGATGCAGGAGCACAGTATTCATGATAAACTGATACTCTGGGGATAAAATTCGATGGTAAAATTCATGCAGATGCACTATTCATTATATGCTGTTCAGGTTAATGCACTACTCAATCAAACAGAACTGGATTTTTTTTTATTAAAAAAGTAAAATACATTAAGTTGCTACTTTGTTAAATATATGTAATACTTAAATCAAAGAAACATGCTTCAAATGTCTTTTGAAATGTATTGTAAAAAGTGTGTTTTTACCCGGAAGGTACATACTGCTGATGGCTGGGGTGTCCTCCTCCGGCCCTTCGTCCTGGTTGTGCTCAGACACGAGGCTTGGGCTGCCCGTCTCTGCGTCCCTTACGGCGCGTTCCTGGGAAACACTGGCACAAGCTTCTTTCCTGTCTTCACTGGGACTCTGTGACACTAGGGAGCTCTTATAAATGCAGAAGTAAATCACATTAGTCACGTAAGAAGTCTGCGTTTAAACAGCGGTCACATCCATTACAGCTGACGCGCTCTAGCAGAAACAACTACACTAACCACTACATTTGTCTATTTGTAATTTTACAATAAAAAAGTACATATGAAACACAGAACTATATTTAAAATGAGCTGTTATACTGAACAATGTAACAAAGAAATTTCCCCATTGTGGGATTAATAAAGTCAATCTAATCTAATCTAATCTAATCTAAAGACAAAGTACTAATACAACAGCATAAAAAACAGGTTTACCTGCTTAGTGACAGATGGGGTGCCGATGTTTGCACTCATCCCAGGAGAGTCCTTGTGTGACAGTAAAGTACTTCGGATTTTATACACCATCTGATAGATCTCAATCAGCATTTCACAGGGTTCGTATCTTAGGAAAAGAGACATTATATTCAAATCGAGCCATATATTATAGATGATTTCAATCAAATTCAATTCAAATTTATTTATATAGTGCATTTTCACAACATTACATTGTCTTGAAGCGCAATACATTATCCCTGCCCAAAACCCTAATGTGCAAGCAAGAGGTGACAATGACAAGGGGGAGCCCGTCCTCCAGGGGGCAGCAGAGGGAGCCCTGACCCTAACCAGACTCAAAGGGGGAGCCCATCCTCCAGGGGGCAGCAGAGGAAGCCCTAACCCTAACCAGACCCAAAGGGGGAGCCCATCCTCCAGGGGCCGGCAGGGAGAGTCAAATAGGAGAGATGGCTAAATGCCAAGTCACACTGTCTAAGTCATAAGATTTCAGTCACAACCGGGGAGCAGGGAGGTGATGACAAGCTGGTTTTATCACTCCTTCAGATCGCCAGGCAACCAGTAGTATGGCAGCCGGGCAGACATGGAGGACGACACAGGCAGAAGGGCGAGCTGGACGGAAGGACGTCACGGGGAGTGGAGACGTCACATATAGCAGGGTGTGTAGGATATCTTGATAATTTGGGATCTCCAGGCAGTACAGCCCAGGAGGAGTAGGGGAAATAAAATGTGCAATTAGTCAAAGTAGGGAGACTAGAGGCAGTGCAAACAGTTAGGTGAGTGCAGTATGTAAGCTAATTTACCCCGTTATATTCAACAATATGTGCCTTGAGCTGATGTCCAGCCGCTCTGCTGAAGGTTTTATCCATGCATCCTTGACTGCAGGACCCCATCTTCTCTGCTTCTACAATCTGTAGCATGTGGACGAAGATTCTCAGCTATCGCCAAATTGTACTGATAACAGGATTAATCATATTTCGATAGTTTCCTCCGCTTTCACAGAGAATAAGTTTACCTGATACATGTACATATTGTTTGAGTTTAGCCCTCAAACCCGGTAGGTGAGGTCACCCAGGATGGACTGAGCGCACAGAAGCACAGCGCCTCCCTGTGGCTGCCACCGGAAGGGAGCATCATCGAGGTGACATCTCCAGGCGGGCGCTGGAGTGTGGGATCCGTCTGACTCTCAGGCAGCTTTCTGGGGGCCTTTTTGGGGGCCTGTCTCAGCATCCATGCTCATTTGTACCAATGTACCAAAAATAAGGCTGTGGCTTCCTGCTTGTGTTCAGGCACTTCCTGTCCTTCAGGAAGTGACTGAACACCAGTGTCATTCTGCTGCCCTCAGAGCAGGAGCTCAGCCAAAACCCATCACTGGCATCCTCACCAACATCCACCTGATTGCTGTCTAGTTCTGGATTTTCCATTTAGAAGAAAGTAAAGCAAAGCCAGAGTTTTTTCTCTTGTTTCTTTGTTTCAGCTGTTACAGAGAGACTAATTTAATTAAAGGAAGCCTCCTTATTAATTGCAGTTGAATTGCCCTTATCTATAATTGATGCAGGCATCCAATTCTCTTTATGTCACTCTTAATACCCCTCGTATCTCTTTTGATGGATTAACTGCAATTGCAAAACAAAGAAGCAGAATGCATCACTTTTTAATGGTGCTCGCAGCGAATGGTAATGGGTGAGCATCATACTTCAGAGATTAGCAGAGTGAGGGATATTACCAATAAACTCACTGATGATGTTTTGAAAGTTGACCCACATTTTAACACATTGACAAACTCACTCTGTGTTTGAAAATGAGTCAATTGCCATAGTTTGTCATTCTGCTGGAACACATTAGTGTGGTTGTAAGTTGCTTTATGCTTATTATTAAACAATAATCTAGTGTTTTCTAGAGAATTTTAAAATATAATCTTTTTTATCCACATAATAGTTAATGCGTCCTACTGCTTAATTATCTAAGTACTTTAACATTCATTTAGACTTATGACACACAATTAAATCATCCACCACCACTAAAAACAGCAGTCAATTCTTCCAGGGTCTCAATTTCTCACCATTATGAGGAATAATGGCAGTTTCTGTTTTCCCGCTTACTAAATTTAGATAGATAGATAGATAGATAGATAGATAGATAGATAGATAGATAGATAGATAGATAGATAATTCATTGATCTTAAAGGAATTTAGGAAGGAAGTCTAGTGCTTGATTAAGTATTACAATCTTGGGAATTGGGTGACTATGCCTGTTGGGATGGGGATGATGTTTCACAGCAGATGACCGTCACACCCACCCGCCTGACACACTGGTGTGCCTGGCTGAGAGGCAGTAATTTTGCATTGGGAGGAAATGTCAAAAAAGACTGTGGTAGCATGGCGTGTAGCACTGACACTGACAAACACTGAGACTGTGGTAGCATGGCGTGTAGCACTGACACTGACAAACACTGAGACTGTGGTAGCATGGCGTGTAGCACTGACACTGACAAACACTGAGATGTGGGCTTGTGTGCAGCACGTTTTGAGGGATTCTGCCTTGCCCACCTTGTCTTTGAACGACTTTTCGTGTTTCATCTTGAAATGCTGCTTAATGCTGGTCATTTATCAGAAAACATTTTCCAGACATAAATTACACTGACCAAGATAGTTGGAACGTCCAAATCTTTAATTTATCTGTCGAAGCTACTGGAGTTGCTATCACAGGCCGTCTCAGCAGGCTAAGTAGGAGGCTTTACTGAGTGCTATCTGCAGAAATGCTGGGTGGCAACGTGAGCAATAAGCCAGTCACACTAACTACAGACTCTGCAGCAGCCATGTTTGGGCGTGCAGGTGACAAGGTGGCAAAAAAAAAACATGCGGTTTCATAATCAGGCATCGCTTAACTAAAAAATTACTGATCTGTATGATTAAATGATTTTGTCGGATACATGAGTACAGTCTCCATTAGGCTTCATCCTTGTGCTCTGAATGTGCAGTAAATTGGCCTCAGTAACGCATGGATTCATAGGGAAAGATAAGGAAGGTGTTGTTGATTATGTATTTATTTATTAACTAGGAAGGAAGGGAGGAGAGGGTTCTTCTGATATTGGAGTGGATGTGATCCCCCTATTTTCCACGTCCCTGGAATGTGTTCCCCCTATTTCCCACGTCCCTGGGATGTGTTCCCCCTATTTTCCACGTCCCTGGAATGTGTTCGCCCTATTTCCCATGTCCCTGAACTGCACACACCTCTCTAAATGTGCCAAAGTCACAATATATCAAAACATTCGTTCATGACATCGATAAGTCGACAGTGCAGGTTTATTTACATTTTTGTCTAATGTGTTTCCCCAAAGCACCCTATATGAGTCCTGAGTAGTCAGTTATGAAGCACGCAGGACATTCTTTTACATTATGAATTCATGAATGAAAGTTACATTTATTTGTGTGCTTAGATGACTCAATTTGTCAATTGACAAATTTTGCACTTTATTTTTAGGTTCTCCCCAGTTCTGATTAATGCAATATATTGAAGCATTTCTGCAGTGTTCTGCAGTGTTCTGCAGTGTTGGATTGCATGGAGGGGATAATGAATTTTCAAGTCATCAATGTCAACCAGTCAGGTGTTCCAGCGCCTATCAAGGTCGCTCTTAAGAAGCTCTCCCTGAAGCAATCTCTTAAGAGACTGTTTGGGAAACAGACATAGGAAAAGAAAAACCTTTTGTAGGATATATCTTAAGAGTCTTTGTAAGATGCTAAGAGTTGTCGTCATCGAGAGACGCACCCCTGAGCTGAAGATAGAGCTTGCCTAAACAAGTCACCCTGAGAATCGCAAGAATTGGCATCAAGCATTAGCTGCAGGTTTACAGATGAAAAAGGCTCTGTTCTGGTTTCATAGCAATCAGATCTTGTGTTTCGGAGTGTGGTTGTTCCTGGGTCAGTGTGGCCTCATTGAGTTGTTAAGGCTACCGTGACAGAGCGACTATTGGATAAATCATCCCCATCCTGCTGCCATCATAAAAGATGTTTAATTCAATTTCATCCTTGCTTGTGCACCGTAACACATTCATTATCTTTTTACTGCTTGGGCCCCTTTATATGTCTCGCTGTATGGGCCATGTGCTGGAAATGTCCCTTTGGTCAGTCTCCTGCCCCTGATTCCATGAACATGTCAAGTGTTCTGCAACGGGAAGCCGGCGTATCTCCTGCTCCAAGCAACACCAACACACCTCCTGCTCCACATTATGGCAGCGTATCTCCTGTTCCAAGCAACACCGACACACCTCCTTCTCCACATTATGGCAGCGTATCTCCTGCTCCAAGCAACACCGACACACCTCCTGCTCCACATTATGGCAGCGTATCTCCTGTTCCAAGCAACACCGACACACCTCCTTCTCCACATTATGGCAGCGTATCTCCTGCTCCAAGCAACACCGACACACCTCATCCACCACATTTTGGCTGTACATCTCCTGCTCCATGTTGTGGCCCATGCTTCTCCTGCTCCATGTTGTGGCCCATGCTTCTCCTGCTCCATGTTGTGGCCCATGCTTCTCCTGCTCAGCCTTGCAGCCAAACACGTCTCCTTTTTGGCTGGAGTTAAGAAGCCATTTTACTCTCAGTTCCTTTCTCACATCTGGTAAAAATATCGGAAATGAGCTACATTCACACAATATTTGGCATATAGTCCTTTGTGACATTCAGTGCAGAACCATGCAGGTTATTTTCTGTCATTTCTAAATACACGGATATTAGTCAGTATAAGAACCTCGAAACATTGTGTCTTTTGACAGGGGATCCTTCTGAACTGGCAGGGGATAATGGTTTGGTTCAGCTTTAAAAAAATGGTAAAAGGCAGATGATGGTTCCTCTCCAAATCTTCACTGATGAAAACAGAATCCCAGCAGGTCTTGTATCCCAGTTCATTACAGAAAGCTGCATTTAAATAATAAAAAGGAGTGTTGCCCTGAAAACATGTGAGCACACCCACTGAGTATCACACACCAACATACACTCAAACACACTAATTTTTATGATACAGTCACTAGTGAGCCAGGGTCCATGACATACAGGGCTGGTGGGGACAACAGTGTCCATACAAAAAAAAACAGCCTTCATAAAAAGAAAAGAAATTAATTGAATAATATCAAACGTTAACGTTGATGTTCGCTTTGCTTAGCTTAGCTTAGTTTTGCTTAGCGGGTGAACTTTTGGCATGAGACTGCATTAGTGTCTCCTTCTTCCACGTGACTCCAGGCTGCTGTACATGTCACCAAAAGTTCATCTTGATGATATGTGTACAGTTAATGTTAATGGTTTATAGTGAGACTGGTCAATGAACTAGTGCCTCCCTGCTCCAGATCCACAATGATGAGATTGTACTGAAAACAGCCGTCCCTGGGTCTCCCCCACTGTTAACAGCCGTCCCTGGGTCTCCCACACTGTTAACAGCCGTCCCTGGGT
>JAODJU010000119.1:18923081-18940151 GCA_026776725.1 Gnathonemus echidnorhynchus
CCCACACTGTTAACAGCCGTCCCTGGGTCTCCCACACTGTTAACAGCCGTCCCTGGGTCTCCCCCACTGTTAACAGCTGTCCCTGGGTCTCCCACACTGTTCATCCCACGCAAACGGCCATTTAATGTGGATTTTCTGCTCCATGACACTTAATGGCTACACGACACCTTCTAGACCTGAAGCCATGATCTAAATGTGCTGAAATGTTTATTTGAGTCAATGGTGACTTGAATTGGTATGAGCAACATCAAAGAGGAAATCTACACCCAGTCTGCCTGTTTTTGTCCAGCAAGATCTGGCCACTATTTTCCCTATTTGGCAAAAGTATGCAGACATGGGCTTGTAAGGGGACATTGGCTCAGCAGACAAGGAATCTCATTTATCAATGGTGTGTATGAAGAGTTTTGTGCGTAAACCACACATATGCATGTTTTCAGATACAGTACCTGTACTTTGCTATTTTGTAGCAAAAACATGCCAAATATAAATAAGATGATGAGAAATAATTATGAAGTAGAATTTGTTTACTCACACAATGTGCCTGGTAGTCTATCAGCATTCATTAAATATTGGCTCAAAATTGTATTTGATTAATTTCTTTGTGAATTCACATATGTCTTAAGTGAAGGGTGCCAGCCAAATGCGATTCTATGAGAGGGCTCCAGCTGCGAAGCTGCGAAGCTCCGCAGCTCCACAATCCGCAGCCCCACTGCAGGAACTAATCAAATTTCACAATATAGCATGGTTCTCCGATGATGAGCCAATCAAGTTTCAACTTCTGCCTTTCATCGTGCACAGCAAAAAACATCACTGATGGAAAATTCATTCTCAAACAGATAATTCACTGTCAAAATAGAAGCTGCCAGAAGTCTGTTATAAAGCATAAATTTTTTGTTCCGACAGAAATGTAATCTATGCAGACAATATTTTTTGAAACTATGTTACTAGTGTCATGCTCAAGAATACAAAACATACCCAAGAACCAACGGAAAATAAAAGACTAAAAACAAGTTTCTGCTTTTACAGACCCTAACGCTAACCCTAAACTAACCTTACAATGATGTTAGATTGCATTAAGTGAAAATTTTAGTGACATAATACCATCACATTTACATAGTTTTGAAAAGACACTCGTTTTGAAACTGCTTAAGTTTTCCTCCTAGTTTCCTCCTCCTGCTCTATATTCAGGGATTGACATAACTATCAATTGACAATCGATGGTTCAAACCACGTTAGATAAATTCATGTGACATAAACACATAATTTGATTGATTCCCCCAGCAAAGCTCTGAATTGTGGAGCTGTGGAATTCTGCAGTTCTACAGCTGGACTCTATTGGGGTGTTTCTCAATAACAAGAACACAAAAATCGTACTTCTTAGCAAGACCAATCTTGCTAACTTGCCTCACAAAAAACAAACTTGGGGCGCAATGAATCATGTGATTGTTCTCGTTTGGCGAGGATGCAACTGATGCATCCTTAATATTTGGGGCAGGGTAAGAACAACATCCAGTCTTCTGTACTTCTGTTCTTAATATTGGAACTGGTCTTTGGCAATGGAAGATGGTGTAAAATGGGTACATGAGATCTATGGTCAAGTAGGCATATTGAGAAACATGTCATGGCTGACAGATGGGCTTGGCAGGATATGTCACGTCTCTTCTCTTCCTGCATCTGTTCTAGCAGACCTCCTGCAACAGAGTCAGGTGACATTCGGTGGTCTTGTCTGCTGAGCCGATGATGCTCTGGAGTATCAGCACATACACCTCATCGCATGTATTTAATCCTGCTGCCAGCTCCACGGCCCTAGAAGGCTGGATGGATGGATACTCTCAGCGAGTATCTCACAGTTAGACCATTCATATACCTTTCACTAGCAGTCACATCAGTTAGACTCTGACCGATAGTGTGAGGTATGTGACTTGCCTGGATTAACATGTCTGAACTGCCGTTAAGTAGCTCCTATTTTCCCTGTATGTGATTTAGTCCAATAAATGTTTTACTGCCATATTTGAGCAATGAAATAAATCAGCAGTCTGAAGTCAGGACACTGCAGCACCTGCTTCCAGCCCAGTGTCAGGACTGGAAGCTGGAAAATTTGTCTTGGGTCAAGCTAACAGTGGTGCTTGCCAGACTCATTCTCTTCTGCTTCTCAAAAGAGGCCAATGAGACCTTTTCTCTTTAACTTCAGGGAAATCAACATTCATCCAGCCGTCCTTTGTGGCATTAGAGATTGCTGTCACGGCTGAAAGGGCAGAAAATGCTGGAATGTTATGTCTTTGCTGTTATTTTTGAAATGTGACTTTCATCCTGCCATTCATTTTATGTCTTTTTCTAAAGGGGGGGACGGTTGCTGAATGCTAATGGTGTGGATTTGAGTTCCCCAGAGCTGAAAATGATTGGATATTAATTAAAACCTTCCCTAGAAATGTGACAACCATTTCTCTTCTGGAAACGTTCTCACTCACATTCTGGTTTATTCAGTTGTTTGACAACTGACTAACGACAGCATCTGAGACATAACCTTACGTTTCTCAGCCATGCTACTGGAACAGCTCTCTGCATAGAGACATGTACTCTGACAAAGAAGGAATTCATTAGAACCATACTGGGTTCTGTGAGTTGCTCTTGGTTCTCTATAGAACCTTCTCCCTACATCATGCACCCGTTTGCAATGCTTTTTTCTAAGCATGTGTACACACAGCTTACTGTCTACAGTCAAATGGACCAGAGGAATAGCTCATTTTAACCTGTTATTGCATGTTTAAATTGAACTACTTCATTAATACCATGTAGACCTGAAGAAAACCAAAACAGGAAATTATATACATAGTACAGTAAAGTGCAGATCAAATGTAAGACTGCAATTTTTGCTTAAAAGATCCAAATATGAAAGGGTTCATCAAATTAGTGGAAGGGAGACCTTCAGATCTACAGGTGAGAAAAGTAATTAGCCACATAAGATCTGGTGAAATATGCAACTGGATGAATAGATAAAACCTAATTTTTGTATTAAACAAAATAAAATTAAAATATTAAATTAAAACAAAATAAAATTTAAAAAGACCCTAAATTAATGAGGTCTGCATGCTTCTCAGAGTGACGGGTGCAGTGTGTTTATTGTAAACTTGCAGTAACTGTTTCTTACAGCTCTTTGGACAGTGTCCAGTGAGCTGCTTTGGAGGAGAACTTTTCATGTGAGGGAGTGTGGACGTTGGTGTAGATTTCCAGGCAAGCTGCTGTTCCATCCATAAATTGACTTTGTGACTGAGGGACAGTAAAAGCATGTGCAGCCAGCAATCCATCAGTGGAGCAATCATATAACGTGCACTGTGTTATGGGTGGAATGTCAACCGTGAATGTTGGATTCCTTTGGTTCTTTTTTTTTATAAACTAATGCTGGCCCATCAGTAGATAAGGTACATAAGCTTGCTGCTGTTGGATCACAGTCATTGTTTGTCTGTCTACAGAATGGTGGTTGTAAGTCCATAATTTGCCCTGTACTGGGCCAGAAGGCTGGAAGGTAGAGAAGGCTAAATCTCTCAGGCTTCAGACAATAAGGCCTGCACTGAGGACAGAAGTTCCACAAGTTCATCATTCTTATAGCCATAATGAAAATGAGTGGAGTGTCTGAATCATAAACATTTCCTCTTTTGCTTTTGTTTTGTGAAGCTTATTTGAGTTCTTTTCTCGTTTTTGAATAATTGCCCAATTAGGCTCAGCTCAAAGGAATGCTGGTGTCTGGCAAATCTGTCTGTTTGTTTACTGCTCCACGTCGCCCATTCTCACAACGGCATGGATGGAGCAGGCAGTTGGCACATGTCAGTGGGTGTCAAGATGTCATCTTGTAGAGGATCAGGCTTAGATGTCCTCTTGTGCACGTCGAAATGTGGATGTCCTCTTGTAAAACATTTACATTTATTTTATTTAGCAGACACTTTAGTCCAAAGTGGCATATAAGTGAGGCAAACAGCACATTGCACACATATATCTGTCAAGAAGCTGCCCAGGCTGAGTTTCCCAGTTAAGTGTAAGCAGTAGAGGAGCAAAAGCTACAGAACATCTTCCAAGGAAACAAGAACATAATTAGCCTGCTATTCCAATGAGCAGAAAGTGCAGCACTAAGATCAGTCAGGGATTGTGGAGTGTTGTCCGGATAGCAGAGGCAATCTCTGCTCTGTTTTCAAGTTAAAAGAAGCAGCCACAGGCTGGACCAGAAACAGCTCTGCAGATGTCTTTGGATGGTCTACAGAGAGCCAGCCAGACATGGGCTTAATGTCAGAGAGCATCTGAGCACGACTTGGCCTCATGTGAAATTTATGGAGGGGAACAAAGCTGTGAAGAAGGTTCATCGTGATAGAGCCAAGCCTCTTCAGAGGAGGACAGGAAGCGACTCCTGTCCGCCAATCCCTGCCTATCCCTGAAAGGAAAAACTTCCAAAACAAAGCTGTTGATTGCTGATTGCTGATAAGGCCCTGTTTGACCCAAGCTGGCACAGTTCATTAATTAGCACCACACATAATCTCTGACTGGGGGGCACGTGCAGCAGCCTCCACTCTGCCCTGGGCGGCAGGATGTGGCCCTTGAGGAAAGTTACAGAGATCTCTGAGCTCTGTCTGTAATGCTCCTCAGGGCTTTCTGACCCCGAACTCCCCACTTAATATTAATAATGAGCTGTAATACATTTCCTTGCGTAGTAATCTTTTTTGGTTTATTTTCTTTTCGTAGGATTTACTTACACTACCATTCAAAAGTTTACTAAAACTCAATATTACTCAATATTCTTTGCTAATAGATAAATTTTCAGTTTTGAGTACCTTTATTAGCAAGAAAATGTCATATCTTTGATTCATCAAAGTAACCTCCTCTAGCAGCTATAACAGTAAAGCAAATTCAAGGCATTCTTTGTACAAGGGACATTAAACACTGCTCTGTTTCATAGGATGAAAGAGTAAACTAGTGCATTTAAAGTTCAAGGACAACCTAGAATTTGACTATGCCATCATCACACAACCAGTCAATAGGATGTCAGACATGCACTGTTACATACTCTTTCCATGTTGTAAAGGAAGTTTGTTTTATTTGGCTTATGTTTTCATTTATAGTTGTTCACTCAACATTCCAATGCTTAACAAGAATGAAAAAATAAGTCACAACTCCAGATCTTTCTATGAACTCTTTCTGACCCCCTACGTTAGTTTGCAGTTACAAAATACGGGATCCAGTAAGAGATGGTCACCTGTTTGCTACACATTAGCACTAACCTTTCACTGTCCTACAAGCATCTCCCGCCACTGTCCTCCCACAAAGCGCCGTGTCCACAATGATGGATGAAGATGCATTCTGATAGCTCGGTTTAGCACTTTAGCTTTTAGCACCACATTCCGCATTTCGCCTTTTGATTTTCACTTTCACATTCAGGCCGCGGTGCCGCATTGTGGCTTGTGAGGAATATGAATAAAAGATTAAAGTCAACAGGGAGTGTGGAGAGAGAAAGGGAGGGTATGCATATGAATGGGTGGATTCCAGCACTGCGGTTTCAGTAACAAGGCGGAATCGTGCTCCAGGGGCTCATAGGAGAATGAATGACTCATTCAAGACGCTACAGACGGTACCAGTCACAGGTGCTACCGCGGCTGCAGGTTAGCCGCTCGGGATGAACAGGCGTCCGCTTCAACCAGTGAAGTAACACCTTAACCCCTTCCCAAAGTGAGAAAAACAGCCCCGACAAGTGTCTCGTTTATTCTGAGAATTCCGTCTGCAGCTAGCGGAACAGATTTTGTCGGTACACGCGAGACGCGAGCTTAGACTCTGTGTCTCATCCTCGGCATAAACAGTATGCAACAAAAGTGGCAGGCGGGGCAAATGAGAGCTTGTTTGCAGTCACCCAAAGGAATGATTTCATGTCCAGTAGTGCTTGAGCTTTGAAGCTTTTCCTCATATCAATAGGCTAGTAAAAATGAGAGGGGATTTCTTGTCTAAGCTTTGAGAAGAATTTTGCCATATGTTGAAGGCTCTGGATATGAAATTGTTCTATTGCTAGTTTGGTATCATCTGTAGTTATCTTTGGTATCCCAAAACACATTAATCTTTCCCCGCTACAGGGGGTTTGTCTATAATGACAGTTATCCTCCATTTTATTGGGCGTACATTGTCAACAGGAGTTTTGAGCGCTCTATGAGTTACATCTACCAAGTGTGAATCTAAAGACCTTCTCCATTCCAGATAGCAAATCTGATCATTTTGCTGCAGACATTAGTGCTGACAGGGCTCTCTCATTTAATATGTTTCTGCAGAGGCAAGTGGCATGATGCCCAAACATGCATAAATATTAATATTCTTAAATTCTTGGACGTGAAGAGTATCATCCCCCACAAATGTTCAGAGATATAATGTTTTCTAATTATTGGATTGTTAGAACAGAAATATAACTATTTGGAAGAGGCCATTAGGCCAAATGAATGTCCTATTTGACAGATGGTCTATATGTAATAGTAAGGCTTTATTAATCTCCATGGGAAGAGTCACTTTTCACCTCCCTCATCCTGCTCTTCCTGAGACACACACTGGTGAGAACACAGCCACCCATGGCACCCTAGAGCTGGGGGTTAAGAGCCTTGCTCAAGGGCCCACAAACATGCGACTATTCTGGCAAGGCCGAGGTCACGGGCCAACAGACATGCGACTATTCTGGCAAGGCCGAGCTCATGGGCCCACAGAAATGCAGATTTTCTTCCAAAGCTGAGGTCAGGGGCCCACAGACATGCGACTATTCTGCCAAGGTTGAGCTTGAACCGACAACCTTCTGCTCATGGGCACAGGGGCATAGTTTGCTCAACCACCTACCAGGAAACAATAAATGTATCTGGCTATCCCTGACATTCATCTGGAGCCAGTGTGACTATGGCTTCTACTCGTCTCTTTGTGCTGAGAGATCAAGCCAAGCCCCCATTGTCATTACCCCAGCTGGTAGGCTGGATACCTGATTTCCCTGTTTATTCACCCCCATTGGCTAAAACTAAAATGGTTTGTATTCAAATTCAGTCCTCAACTCCAGTAGGTTTAAACATAAATCAGAGTAAAATCCTTGTTTATTCCTGCCTTTGCCATGTCACATGAATCTGTTCAACATCCCAACCAGAGAAAGTTTAACACTTATTAATCAGCGTGTTTGGTCAGCTAAGTGGGTAAAGGATTATGTAGGTACTTTACAAGTCGTTGTATTCACACTGGCTTCGGCTTCAGAAAATTAGTAACTGGGTGACCCCTTAACTTCTAGATGCCAATTCTAAAACATATTAGGCAATTAAATATCTAGGGACGCATATCCTGATCATGACCTGGAAATGTTCTGTGTTCCCAAAGCTTATTGATCATTAACCAGCTGGGGGTCAGATTCAATTTAGAGATGATAAAAGGCTATACAAAAAATGCTACACATTTTGTTGCCAGTGACATTCTATGTCCTGGCCCATCTATGTCAATATAAAATGCTTTATAATAGGGGAAGCACTTTTGTCACTCTATATCAGTCTTTTCCAATTAGGTCCTTGGGGTCCCTGCCAAACAGTCCACATTTTAGCTCCTGGTAGAGAGCTGGGAGGGTGCAAAAATGTGGACTGTCTGGCAGGGAGCTCGGAGGGAGCAAAAACATGGACTTACTGTGGGTCCCTGAGGATCAGATTGGGAAACACTCCTCTATATCATTATTTATCGAGGCAAGCTAGACAGAAAGTAGCTGTCCTGTATTGAAATATGACCATCATAAGAAATGATGACATTTAATAACTACCATGAGGGTCTGCCCCCTCTACCACCCTTTTTATTTCCATAATCGTACTGAGCTTCCTGCCAATCCTTTGGTAAAAATGTGCTTTATTACATTAGATATAAATTGGACTGGCTAACATTGGGCGCTAGTCTGCGCTGAGAAGATTAACCAGAAAGAGAAAATGCAGCAATAGGTAATGTCACTGAAATAACAAATTGCACATTTAATAACCCTTCACTTCTACCCTAAGTTAAATGAATGGAAGGATGAATCAGTCAATCAAATTTCATCTAGTACAACAGCATTTTCGCAAAGCAAGTTGTCACAAACCATATTACAGTTGATTTGCTAGAGGGAAAACAACAACTGAAAAACCCAATTTACCAACATGAGGGGAAAAAAAAAGAAAAAAAAAGAATTCCCTGGCCACATGTATGGAAGGGAACAGAGAGTCCTGGAAAACAATATTTAAATGCAATTAGAAACTGCTCATTTTCAGTGGCTTTAATAAGAAAAGGAGACATACTGTAGGGTTTAAGCGAAAGGATGAGTCTAAGGACAGTAGTGTCTCATTCCAAAAGTGTCACAGATCTGTCAACAAGACAGTCTGGCCCATTTGCTTAGTCTCTCATCTTGAAAAGGCACCGCTCTTTTCTGTATGTGGACTAAATTTGCAATTATACATCCATCCATCCATCTTCTAACTGCTTACCCCTCTCAGGGCTCCGGGAGGGGGGATAGATTATGAAATACCCTTCGCTGTGTGGAGAACAGATATTAGGCTGGGCTACACCCTAGAAGGGATGTCAGTCACATAACACACACATATATAGGCAATTCAGAATGGGCAATTACCCAAAGTGTGTGTCTTTAAAAACAGTGGGAGGAAAGCAGGACATGAGAGAAGAACATGCAAACTCCACACACGCAGAACACAGAATGTTTTATTTGGGGTGTTTAAGCTTTTTTACGGTTTTGCATTTATCCGACACAGGCAGGTAGCCCTTATTGTGGCAAACAAGATTAAAGTACCACTTTTCCGATCTTAGTATGAACACGCAGAGGTGTTTTGTAGTTAAAATGTATGTTGTGCCATAGCCCGCTTGCACATGTATGTGTCAGCTTTTGCTTCCATGCAGTGCTGAGCCGCAGTGCAGCACCCAGGCCTGCAGGTGAGGGTGCGTCACTATCTGCCCCCGTCGCCTCTTTAATCACGAAGCTGAGCGATCACTGGCATCTTGAAATACATCATTCTGACTCGACAGAGAGGGCTGTCTTCCAAGCCAGAAATACTCAGTTACAAGGAGCTTGTTGACAACAAGATGCTTCTGAGGACTTTCGTGGGGAATTCTCATTCAACCGTATTTTTATGTGACACCCTTCTCAGTCATCTTTCATCAAAGCACTTTCAGATTGCTGAACACCACCCACTCGTGGTAAAACATTATAAACAGACTTTGGAATCACTGACACAAGCTTCTCCCTAATTTGTATATTTATGCATGGAAGTGTTTGTGAAGGGCGTGAGTTTGTATGTATTGATTACTTCCTCCTGTCCTTGTACTCAGCCATGCATAAATTGGTGTGATTTTTTAGTGTGTTATCCTCAACAACAAGCAAGCTTAGTGGAGATACATGTCATAAAAACCCTCCAAATCTCCAAGTGAACATTAGATTTCTTTATTTTTCTTTCCGTCTGGATCTGGTGGTGTTCACTCCACCCATATAAGGTCTTCACATTTCCCTCAAAAGGGAAAAAAAAACATTGTTATAATCTGTTCCTTATTGTCAAGTGTTTGATGTCCTGACCCTCTGGTAGATAACTAACCAGAACTGCTCCACATCGTTCTGGGTTTGCTGCCCATTGAGGTACCTGGACAGATGAATGCCTGTAGAGTAAATTCCATCCATCTCTGCTCTGCTTTGTAATACCATCACAAAAGACTCCTTAGTTTACTCAAAAAAATGCATTCATCGTGCTTCCAGTTTTTGGTGCAGTTCCTCAAACCAGTGCAGACATTCAGAAACTGTACAGTCCGCGTATGCAAATGTCTGCATGTCATTAAAATATTGACATAACTGTGAGGTGTGGGGGAGAAACTCCTGTAAGGGTAGAACCTGAATGTGACAAGTCCTCCAAAATCATATCTCTTTCGAAAAAGGTATTTTTGATAGAACTGTCTGCCTTTTTTGCTGCAAGAGACGACTTTTAATGCTTTCTTTTATGCCGGTCCTAAAAAAAAAAAAAAACACTGAAATTTAAAAAAAATCACTTTACCAGTTCAATTCCCCACAGAATCTCATTTGTAATCAGCCTTCCAAAGGGTCTATTACCAGAAGCGGACAGGATCAATGGGTGCAAGGAAGCTGAATAAAGAGTCCCAAAGAAAAAGGGAAACCTGACAGCCTTCTTCAGTAATGGAAAGTTTGTGTATTTATGTTTTATTAAAATTTAATTAATCCATTACATATTTGTATTCTGTATTTTTTTAAGCATGAATGATTAATTTTACTTCAACTAACTGACCAAAAAATTGATGAAAAAAAGTAAAGATCATTTGATTGCTCTTTGTAGGTAAAATACACCCCTAAAATCAGACCTACAGAACATGTGACATGTCTGATTCTTATTGGTTATGCAAGTGATTGGCAATTTGCCTGCTAAATCCATCTGTACATGAACACGCCACATTCATCATCATTATTACAATCCGTGGCTGATTTTACTCACGCAAGTGTGCTAATTGTCTGGTGGATCAGGTGCTGCATGCGCAGGGAGTGATAGTCAAACATGAACGCTAATTAGATTGGTCACCAGGGCCTATGATCATGAAACAGGTCTCGTTTAACATGAAAATGCAGTGCAGCTGATTAATATTAAAATCCGATTGACAAACAGCTATGACACAATTACTCACATCGTGTTTTTTTATTATTATTATTATTATTATTATTATTATTATTATTATTATTATTATTATTATTGGAACCTTCCAAATAACGATGTTTTATAAATACATTTTTGTTTTTTCTTGTTGGGATCTTTTGTAAAATTAGATTTAATCGTAAAAAATTATTATGCCAAAGCAGTATGTTTTTCATATGAAAGAGCAGCTAATGGTCTGGCTTGTTTTTGCATTTAAACACCTTTCCTGTTAAAGTTTCCAAGTAGCAGAGTTAAAATACTAAGAAATAGTAAGATATTCATTGTCCATGTACATATAGACAACAGAGCCACTGTTTGCTGAATATACACTAAAATTAACGATATGTAACATTGCCCTCCCTGGTAAATGTGAATATTGTTGTCACATTACTCATAATACATATGGGACCTACTAGTATATTTAGAGAAGGCAAATATTATCAGTAGGTTATACAGGTCTAAGACTGATTAAAAAAAAATAACAGTTACATTTGTAAACAAAAACCCTGCTAACAGGTTTTGATAACGTAAAAGCTGTTGAATTAATGTCTCATTAACGGCAGTCATTGAAAAGGCAGCCTTAAAATATCTCTTTTGTTGTATTTCAAATGAGTAGCATGATTTATAGAAAGCAAGTCCAATCAAAATGAATTGAATTGGATCATACGTCTCATATTGGAAAACTCTGGGTTATTTGATAAATGCCAAACTTTATTGGATTCAGAAGATATGACTGTCAGCCATGGCAGGGAATAGAAATGAATTTGGCTCTGCAATCATATCTCCCTCCCAAACCAATATTGCTTGGTTTTTGTAAGAGTTGTCATAAAGGTAGGCACTTTGAAATTTTATACTGAGCAGTTCTACAACTCGGAATGTTTCTCCTTTCGACATATAACATAAATGTACTTTTTATCTGTTTCACATAAACAGTACAATGTTACAATGCCAGAAGAGAGCCAGGTGACTTGTATGTCACTTACAGTTCTTACACATCCATTCTGTCAATTCCAGTGAAAAGTATAATTGTGCAAAACTGCCCTTAGACTTGTTAAGTCAACCCCAAGATATGGCACCAACAGCGGGAAGGAATCCGTAATACAGAGGTGGCCAGTCTTATCCACAAAGGGCCGGTCTGTATGCAGGTTTTTGGGATAACCTTTAGGTCAGCTGTTCAAACCCAGGTGTGAGAATTCAGCCAATCAGTCTTCTAATTAGTAATCATATACAACCCTTATTGGATAAGATTGGCCACCTCTGCCATAGGACATATCATGTACTGAATTTACATTATTTTATATATTTCATAACAATGTAAATTCCAATGCAGTATGCATAATTCAACATACACAGTGTCAGTCTACAAAAACTTTTTTTCAGAAACAGGAAGTAGCGCTGTAGTGAAAACAAGCAGGTCTGAAAAAGGTAGAATAACAGAAATTCCTTTCTGCTTGTATTACCATACTGCCAAGACTATTTCACAATCTGCTCTCTGCACTTTGATGCTGTTCTGGAGCTTCTGATCAGGTGCGTTCCAGCTGCTGAGGTATGCTCTCTATTTCCAGTTGCTTCAAGGTGAAGGTGAGCAGCCATGGTAAAAATAGACACGGAAAACAAAGAAAGGCCCCTTATTTTGCTCTCAGGGGATTGAACAGCATCCCTCACTCCATAGCTGAGCTACTATCCAAGCACTGGGGAGCAAAAATAGATGGAAGGAAAGCTTGTTTTATATTCAGCGGCACAGTTGATCAGGAATAGCAGTTACCTCAGAAGCCATAGCTTATCCTCTGCAGTAGTAGGATCTCCTCACTCCCAGGTGCTTTTTTTGTCATGTAACCCAACCGCAACTTGCTGGTTCAGGTGTGACTCTGAGCACGTAAGTTCTTTTTTTCTTTTTTTTTGTGCAAACATTTGTCTGAGAGTGCCGTGGTGGACTGTGCATCTCCCAGTCAGGTCACCTGAGATCATGGTGCCCACCACTCATGCTGTCTCTCGCCTGGTCCACAGCCACATATTAATCTCCTTTTTCCAGACAGTCCAGACGTTATTACCTTTCCCCCAAGCTCAGAATCCGTCTTGCTTTCTGTCCCATACCTTTTTTTCAGCTTCACCCAACCTTGTAAAATCTGCTCTCCCAAATAAAGTCCTCATTCCTTCCTCGTATCCCCATGTGACGTCAATCTGTTCATCATCGCAGTCGGCCACCCTGTGTTGGAAAAGGCTGATAATCTCTGAGACCCTTTCTGTGCAAACAGATATTGAAACAAATTCTCTGTTCACAGAAAGAAAATATTGATCTCAAACACAACATGCATTCACATGAAGAAATATGTCTGAATTTCGCATTTTTAAATTGTCATTGTTAGCATCCAGGCATAATTCTGACATAATTGTGTTAGATGTACATAGAGCTCACACAATATTCTTTTAAGTTAAATTGTCATATAGTAATGGAACTTTTGAAGGAAAAGTAAATATCAGTAAAGTACCCCTGAACATTCATTTAACCATACATTTTAAACCCGGTGTGTTTTATTTTTGTCCAGTTTACAGAAATTATTAGGACATGCATATTTTATGTTTTTAAAAATCCTGCCACTTTTACTATTGTTAGAAAGTTTCCAAACACAGTGGAATCCACTTATAGTGATTACGTCTGTCGGGGTGAAATTGATCACTATAAGCAGATGGTCATTATAACAGAATTATTCTGTTTTTCTTTATGTCTCTGGCAGATTTCCATCTCGTTGACATTTATATATTTATTGCTTGAATATAAGGTAGTAAAACAGTGTAGCTATTTACTGAATTTTATTGACTTTTTCAAAATTCAGTAAAGCTGTTTGAAATGTGGGGCGGCAGGGTGGTACAGTGGCTTGCAGTGTCGCCTCACACCTCTGGAACCTGGATTGGAGTCTCTGCCTGGGTTCCTTGTGTGTAGAGTTCACCTGTTCTCCCTGTGTCATCATGGGGTTTTCTCCAGGTACTCCTGTTTGCCCCCACAGTCCAAAAATATGTTGAGGGTAATTGGGGTTGCCAAATTGCCCCTAAGTGAGTGTGTCCTGTGATGGGATGGCATTAGTCTCAGGTAGCTAGCCAGAAGCTACGGGTCACCGCAAAGCAAAGTAGGCAAGAAAAAAAAAAAAATGAATTACTGTAGTTCCATATTCATGTATAAAAAGACCCAAAATGAACACTGTAACCAGACTACATGATTTTTATAAGCAAATTAATTACATTTGTATAGGAATGATTCAGTCCCAAGTTTTTTGATCCATATAGGCAGTTGATCACTATAACCTTGATCTCTATAAGCGGTTTCCACTGTATTTTTCTCCAATTCAACCAAAGCTGAAAGCTATTCAGAAGCTATGTGAATGTTATGGTGGGTCTACTTGATTCTTAATAGAAAACCCATAGATAAATGATCACTACAGTGTTCATCAAAATTAACAAAACATCACCATTAGCGAGTGAATGATGCCTATTCGTGAAAATTCATCTGTTTTGATAAGGACAGAGCAGTATGGATTACTATACACATATAATTTAATTTATGAATAAAAACTGTTTATGGCAATTTTCATTCAGATTGACAACCTTTTCCACAGTATCCGTCTTTATTTATCTTGCCAAATCTAATTAAATACTTGTTTATCTCACAAAGAGCTTACAAAAGACAGGTAGAACACTATTTGACATTGAAGTCCAAAAGAACTGAAAATCCAAAGGAATGACTAATATGCATTTTCATTCACTGATCGTGAATTGAAACAGGTTGATTACCACTGAGGTCAGAATGACAAATGTATTGTCACAGGCTGAAATACACAGTCGATGCTCATTTACAGAATAAAGGAAACAGTTTTATTATTTGGATTTGCTTTTTGAAGAATGAGTCAGTGGACAGCTAAATCCCAGGATCAGAGCCAGATTGCTCATTCTCTGCTGTGTACATCTGGAACTCGTCCCGTTCCTCCAGCAGAAGCAGCCCAGCACTGATTTTAGGTGACAGTCCCCAGAAGACCGGAAAACAAGCTGTCTGGATCTCCACAAACGAGGATGCTGGAGTTATTTTTAACACTTTACCATGTACTCTCTCTCTCTCTCTCTCTCTCTTTCTGTTTCAGAAACATGAAAATCAATTTGCTCATATTTACCTACTTGTGGTGATTGGTTCTTCTTTGTGTAATTATGTATTAAAAAGCCTTTAGCCTCATCTAATTTATGGTTGTGCTACTGTGAAAAAATTGTTTCAGTACTATAAACCTAAAATAAGTGCCGATGCACTGTCTGAAAGCACTTATCCAATTAGGGGCACAGCGATATGGAGAATAGGATCTTTGCCTGCCGAACACTGGATGGAATATTATCTTAGGGCAACAACATATGCTCACATGCTAAAGTACTTTTTAAAGCACAAGTGGCTATTATATATTTTCCATTATGAACTCCAATAATTTTTGTTGAATTATTTTGCAGTATATGCAAGGGATGAGCCAGCAGGCTCATTAAACATAGGAGTGTATTGTGCATTTACAAGGCTTTTATTTGTGACATAAAAGGGCTTAATATATGAATAACTAATGCACGCTTCATGAATATAGGCCCTTCTGTGTTTTATGGTGTCCTCCTGCAAATGCTATTGATACGTTAACAATTAAGAGAAATTTAAATGTTGGATCTCCTGAATACAATAAAATGCATCATTTTCCTTTGAATCCCCTGCATTTTTGTATTTGTTAAACTTCCTCTGTATTTAGTCACTTGTTTATTTTTAGTAGTGCCTGTGTTCACTTCCCAGTCATGTACTTCATCACATTCAAATTGCACTGACCTGCTGCTCTTAAATCCATTTAAAATTGGATCTAGGATCCTCTTAGCAATGGGATGAATACTCAAGCATCAGTGTTCTACGGCTTAACAGGAAGTGCCCGGTGAGACATGCCACCTATCTGAGAATTAAAATAATAATAATAATAATAATAAACATAGAAAGATATTTTACTCAAAGAACATCATCAACAAAAAGGTGATTGAGATGAATAATGGAAGCTTCAAAACTGAGCTTTAATTTAGAAAGTAATTTATATGTTTACCTGGAAGTGAAGTCATGCGTTTCACAGGAACATAATAAGATGTGAAGCAATTCAATACAAAGTGTGTTTAAATATGGAAGATAAGGCATATTTCATATTACACTTTTGCAGGATCCTGATTGGAATATTGTATTAGGAGACTACAAACAATATTTGTATTTTCATAAAGCAGAATATCACCTAGCATTTGATAAGCAGGCTTAAGGTTTCCTGTCAGTATTAAAATATACAGTATTTCTTAAAAAATATTACTCAAAAATATATGTGCAATAGTTAAATCTCTGTTTGGATTATGAACTTATATTATATAAGAAAAAATGAATATTGTTGTCTATAAGAGGAAAATACATATCCCGTATGTTCTTATATTTCAAATAGATTCTCCAACATCAAAATATGAAGTATTTTTTTGGTTTGGAACTACGACAGCAAGTAAACTGATATTAAAGATTGTGTTTTTAATCCTGTGTATACTTGACATGTTGATATTTTTTTTCTGAACTGAATTGTCTGAAAAATAAATTAATAGATGTATGTGAAAAGAATCCCAAAGTTCAGTGATACCTTTTCTCTTGGACAATTCGGTTACTTATTTTCACATTTTCTTCATTTCGACAGCAATGTGAGGCTCAACAGTTGTGTAATCCAGACAGGTAATGGCCCTTATTGAATTATAAACAGGTGGTCACATGACAGGAACTCAGGCCACAATGTATCATACCCCATGCGCGGGCATGCTGCAGCAATGTGCATCTGTGTGCAAATATTAATCACATGCAACCTTCTGGTGCTGCCTCTTTCAGTTCTTTCAATGGGAAAAGACTCCCATCTATGTAAGAACCCATAAATGATCTGATTTCATGACTTGTCATTGATGCCGTGGAACAGATTGGCTTTAGGGGCCAATAAATGATAAAATCTACAATTGTTTGAGGACATAAATATCCTTGGAGCCAGGGTAAAAGTGACAGGCTTACAGTTTGGGGAAATCACCCTTGGGTCTGTGAAGAATGTGAATGCTTTGAAATAGTTTTTGTGGAGGGCTGTTATTGAACATTTAATCCTCTGTTTCATGTTTCTATCTACACTGCGTGTTGTGTTTAACTTTGATGAGGGGCTAAAAGATACCTACCTGGAAAAGGAACACCATTTCATGGTTAAAATAAAGGGAAATAGTTTCACAATAAATATAAATGGACCCCTCCATGGATTGCTACCTTATCGTGGTGGAGGGGTTTGCGTGCCTCCGTGAACCTGGGGGCTATGTTGTCGGG
>JAODJU010000119.1:18940251-18952974 GCA_026776725.1 Gnathonemus echidnorhynchus
CTCCAGGGGGCAGCAGAGGAAGCCCTAACCCTAACCAGACCCAAAGGGGGAGCCTGTCCTCCAGGGGGCAGCAGAGGGAGCCCTAACCTACACAGATATTTTCTTTTTATTACGTGTCATAATTTTTTTGACTGGCTCATTCAGTTCTGTTCCAGCCATTTTGCTATTAATGGCAACTGTAGTTACTAGAACACAAACATTTGGTGTTATATGTTACTTATTAAAAAGTACCCAGTGAGACTGTTATCAATGAACTATTTAACTCAGAAGAGCTCTTTTAGCACTACAATTTGGGTTTCTGTGAGCACTGCGTATTTTACCAATAGTCTGTCCTCAAACTGTAAATCAGTTCAATGGGGATGTTCATTAAAAGCACATCAGCAGCGCCTTGAGCTCTGGCCAGCTGGCTGTTACTCACTTGTCCTGCCAAAAGGCCTCATCCTGCAGGTCGGTGTGTTTGAGCAGAGCTGCCAGGCTGCATCGGCAGGCCGCCTCCAGCAGCAGGTCTCCTGACGGACCATCGCTGTCCCACTCTTCAGGGTAAGACAAGAAACAAACAAGTTACATTATATCATTTACTTAGCAGACACTTTTGTACAATGCATGATTGCAGTGTTAGAAGGCAGAGAGACAGGGTTCAGAGAGACAGGTCAGAAGGCAGGGTTAGAGACACAGGGTCAGAAGGCAGGGTTCAGAGAGACAGGTCAGAAGGCAGGGTTCAGAGAGACAGGTCAGAAGGCAGGGTTAGAGACACAGGGTCAGAAGGCAGGGTTCAGAGAGACAGATCAGAAGGCAGGGTTCAGAGAGACAGGTCAGAAGGCAGGGTCACAGGGCAAGGTCCAAAGGAAGGATCAGAGAGACAGGTCATAGAGCAGGGTCAGAGAGACAGGGTCCAAGGGAAGGATCAGAGAGACAGGTCATAGAGCAGGGTCAGAGAGACAGGTCAGAGGCCAGGGTCAGACAGCGTTCCCGGACCAACTCGTTCCCATTGCAAAACGATTCTGCTTATCTTCCAATCACAAACAGTCCTACCCTCAGAGCCATAAGCCACCCCTAAAAACAAACAGGTTCCCGTTTGACTATGTGATGGAACATAATAATAAAAAGCCTATAATCACTCAATCTAACAAATTACTCCGTCAAAGTTTTACAAAGGTGACAGAAGTCATTTATCAGAACATTCTTACAAACAAAACAGCTTAATGTGGCACCAGCTTGTTCAGCTAAAGCCTGTGAGTTAAGCAGCAGCCTCACCTCTGCTGACCGCGAACTCCTTCATCCTCCTCCAGAGTCCGCTGGCCGGCTGCCGGGGAGCGCCCAGCGCTAGCTCGATCAACCTGCCGTTCTCCTCGTTCACATTAAGCTCACACAGTTTGGTATCGGAGTGACCCGAGAGCACTGCCTCGGTTAGCCAGTTCATGGTAAAATCTACAGATGGGGCAGAATTGCGAGAGATGCTGCTTCCATAAATACAAACACAAACATGGTAAACTTTTCTTACGCCTGATTACGTTTTAAGCAGGGGAATCAACGGTTTGGACTTCCATTCAAATTCCATTTTTATATTGACATCTTTGCTGATTCTTTAAACTAAAACCGATATTACTATTGAGATACGCCAAAATTGACTTGTGTCTGGTGGCCACGGTCCCCAGTGCAGATGCAAATCCACAGATACCTGCACTGCACCAGAATGAATTAAGGTGAAATATGTTAAGGACACCCATGCAAACGCAATCCGATCCAATCCCAATCGCTGCGGTCTTGTACCCAGTTGTTGGAGGTCCATCTCCAGGCCGTTTCTTAGGAGGGGGTTTTGAAGCCAGAACTCTGCAGAATTCTCCTGGACAGAAGGCGCGGTTCCCTGCAGCATTCCCCCAAGACAGCGGCCAATCACCAGTGCCACGGATCTTTCCAGATCTAAAAGCCACACCCAGCTCTCTGCTTCCATCACCATAGGAAGCCCTTCGGAGGCTTCTGAAATCACAAAGGCACCGTAAGAACATAATCTGTACACATACTGTACATGCATATTATATCTATCACACGTGCACACATACATAATACATACACACATACATACATACATACATATACACATACATACACACATACATACATACACACACACACACACATACATACACACATACTCAATTACAGACACCAACCATTTTAGAAAATAAGAACAATTATTCATCATCTCAGTGTTTTTTATCCAGTTTGAGTGAAATCAAAAAACAGTTATAATCATAGTTGTACCAAATAACTAATGTTCTAATTCAAATAAAAGGCATTTCTTAATTTTTTTTAACCCATCAAAAGGTCAAGGTTAGAGAGTAATATACAGTGATTCACTGGTGTTCTCTCTACCTGCCTGCACAGAAAAATTCAGTATTTATTCCAGAATACAAACAGTTATTAACAATACTGAAAGTAAACCAGAAGCTATTATCAATATGCTAAATGCTAAAATATAAAAACACATTTTTTTTGTCAGAATATATGAAATTTTGGAAAATATGACAATTTTGTATGCAAGGATAGGCAGTATTTGTGATACACGCCTTTAAAATAAGTTTTTCAAATACAAAATTGTATTTTACTATTTGTATTTAACTCGAGTTCATTAAAAAAATTATGTAATATGAATCAAATCACTTCGATGTTCGGTATTTTCAGTACTTTGAAAATACAAGAAATATGCATGATGTATATGTGATGACATTATGTGTGCAAAACGTTTCTGTGTACACAAGGAGGAAGTTTAGTTTTCTCAGACATTTTAATGAAAAACAGAGTCAATAGTTGATCATTTGTGGAGAACCAAAAGACTTAAAGGTTCCTTCAGGCCTATTCATGTTAAAAGTTAAGATGTTGTTCAGTGAAGAGCTTAAATTGTGCTTGTCATTTTTCATTTTAAATTTGGTTTTTGCATTGGTGGCGAAGCCCGTAGTTTGTTCTGATAAATCAAACTCTACTTGATTTTGATACTTTGTATGTTGGTTACATTTTGATACACTTACAAATTGGATATTTTGTATTTTTCATCAAAATACACTTTGGCGTGTTTAAGTGCATCTCTGATTGTATGTTTTTGGTGCTGCTCATTTGATCCCTTCTGCGATCCCCGTCCTCCCCACCTGAGGAAGCCCCTTCCAGCTCCAGCTCTTCCAGCAGCCCGGTGTCTGGCAGGAAGCAGTTCAGTTCATTCAGGTGCTCCAGCAGTGAGAGCAAGTGTGACAGCAGAGGACGGACCACCTGCAGGGGCAGCAGCAGGAGCGAGTGCATCATCTGGCAGAGGAGACTCCCAGCCACTGAGCCGTACAACACCACTAGATGAGAAGGAAGGGAGGAAGAAGAAGAAGAAGAAGAAGAGGCTCATCAAATAACATCAGCTATTAGCTATGCTTTCAGGAATTCAGTACTAAGGTTGCCAACTTTGGTCAGCTGGCTGGCGTAAGATATTCAATTCGAGACAAGTCTGCACACGCATTTTCATGTACGTAACAGTTTTATTACCTCGTAAATAGACTGTAGGGTTTGCAAAATGCCTCAATGCTTTTGAAGTAGCAAATTTTAGGTTTATAATGGAATAAAGTCATACCCCGGTATTCGCTGATTCACTATCCACTGATCCACTTAAAATTAAAATAAAAAATAAATCACAAACAACTTTTAAACTGCACGACATACCAAGTTTTAACTTGATCACAACAAGGCAACGGCTGAGGCTCATAGGCCTGCCTAAGGCTAAAATATTTTTTTCTTTTACGGGGTAATTTGATTGCTGTACAGTACATTTACTGTCTTAAGTGTTTAAACTACATAAAAGGATGGAAAACAATAAATATTGACAATACCAGGTGTTTATATGGCATTAAAAAGAAATAGTACGAATATATAAGCTGTTTGCTACTATCCGCAGTCTTCAGGATCCGTGGGGAGGTTTTTGAAGCTAACCCCCCCACAGATACCGGGGTAGGACTGCAATATAGATTCGGAGTAAAAGTTCTTGTGTGAGCGTGACAGTCTGAAAGCGTCAGTGTCACACCACATATGTGAGCGTTGGCAACCTTGCTTCACATGCAGAAATGGTAGGAACATTAATTAGCCAGAAATTACAAGAACACTAAAGGGGGCATAAGAGCTTACTGCTGACAGCTATTATAAAATATTAATTAAGTGACTGGCTGTGGTTATTCTGAAGACAGTAAGTTCTAAAGCAGAGTAATACAGATCTTACTGTGCAGCTTCTTGATGACATGCTTGTCGAGGGAGCTCTCCTCCAGCAGAATGGTGGCTCTCCTGAAGGTCTCAGCGGCATATGGTAACAGAAGGCAGAGGTGCGTGTGGAGCAATGACACACTGCTGTCTTCCTGAATGCAAAATGATGGACAAACAATGATAATCTATCCATTAACAGGGCAATATAAATATCAAAAGTCATTAATGTACTTTATAAATAGACCGGCCTCTACTGATGTCAAGGATACCAGGAATTAGAAAACATGTTTACTTAACTGGGTAACGGTCCAAGCTGTATTATCAAACTGCTTGGTTTGCCCCAATTGGTTCAATACCCACACATGAACCACGGTATTGCAATATGCCTGTCAATTTCCTATATGCTTTGACACAAATATAAGATGTATTTTTTGGGGGGGAAAAACATCAACTAAAAAACTGGGGTCGTCTGGTTTTCAAGGGCTAGAATTTAAATATCATTATATAACAGCAGAACCGGTATACCGAAGGGTTTTGATAATGTACCGTGGCCAGATTGCGTCGTATTCGGTTCCGAGGAAACTAATACATTTGGTGCGGAATCTGGTTTGGGGGGGGGGGGGATTCTGCCAAGGTCAATTTATTTGGGGGGATAGATATTTGCAGAGGTACATGCCCCTCATAGGAACTCATAGATGTTTTGCCCCCAGTCCTAATGGGTAGAACTGCTACTGTATTTTTACACTGTGAAGATTTTAAAATTTTAAGATTAAACACTTTTTCTCTACATTAAAAAAGAATATGCATCGTTCCTCATGGTAATAACGAAATAAATAACTAATGACTGGCTAAAAAGAGGTGAGAATATATTTGACCTCTAACAACATCTAAAAACAACCTAAATCATTTCTGTTGGACTCTAATTGTGTTACGATTTCAAGTTATTTCGGCACATTATGACAATTCAGCTTCGGCAGCTTCCTGCTTCCCACTGGAAAAACACTAAATGATTTTCCTGAGCGGGGAAGACAAACAGCACAGGAAGTCAGAACACAATCAGAAATTCTGTCCCACCAAAGGCAATCCTAGGAGATCCTGGAATAGCTAAAATTCCCAGGCTGCGCAGGGGTAGGTACGCTATGCTGACCACAGTTTCAATGGACAGTTTCAACTAGAACTGTAATCAGCAAAACTTTCGAGATAAGTACCATCACTAATTAAGCTGCAATACAGGGTTCATTGTTGCCTACAATTTACACTTTACAAACACAGTAATCTTATTTATATAATGCAATGTAGCTGTTAAAAGCCTTTAAAATGAACCACACTGCAGTACTTCAGCAGTTTAAGGCCCAAAGCCTAGAGATCAGAACACACTTCTATCCTTGGAGACTGTCATCATTGCTTCCATCTAATGAAGCCAAGTGACTGCGAGAGAAGCTGACCTTATTTTCAGATCCGCGTTGATATATACGCAAGATGGATTCTGGCTTTTATGCAAGAAAATTTACTTTCAAAGTGAGTCTAAAGGGACACCTGTTAAAGTAGCCAAAAAACAAGCATTCTGAAAACAGCAGGAAGTCTTATCTTATGGCTATGGACTTGCCTTATACATTTCCATATACGTATATGGGTCAATAAATTACACCAAATAATATTTTTGGCAAAATAACAGATGCCATATGACTCCATAATGCAAAACACTACCTTCGTTTACAATCTAGAACATTTTTCGCTCGGAATAAAAAAAAACATTTTTTACTTTTTACTTGCATACTTCATATGCAAAATAAAAACACTCAGAACAGTTTGTTATGGATTTATTACTCATTCACACACACAGATATATATAAACGTAAACTTTAAAAAAATATAAAATAAACAATGAAAATATATCTATATACAATTATATGAATCTAAACTAAGTAAAATATAACTCAAAGATGCGGTCCATCATTGTCCTACTGCAAGAAGCAATTTCGTTTTTGGCAGCAGACACAATGACGCTTGGCACTTCATACAGTACACAGGGACGGACTCTTTACTTTTTGACAGATCCTTTGGCAGAGCTCACAAACTCCTCTATCAGCAGTGCTATCCCAAGCGTAGAAGTGTGGAGAGCAGACTTCGTCACTTCATGGGGACTCTAAAGGTCATGCCGGGGTAATCATCTTGGCCAAACAGACACAAGATTGCCTGAACTGTTTCTGTGCAATAATGTTCTGCCCACGTGCCACAGCCAGCACCTTGAGAAAATGTTCTACCATTCCACAAAATGGTAGAACATTTTAATATCCTATGATGCATCTGAAAGGTTCACACCTCCCATATTTTTGTAGTAGTCCCTGACCAGTGCTGGACTGGAGACCAGGGCACACGCCATCCTCTGGGGACCATGATGGCACACGCCATCCTCCGGGGATCATGATGGCACACGCCATCCTCCGGGGCCCAGGATGGCACACGCCATCCTCCGGGGACCATGATGGCACACGCCATCCTCCGGGGACCAGGATGGCGTGTGCCATCCTCCGGGGACCATGATGGCACACGGCATCCTCCGGGGACCAGGATGGCACACGCCATCCTCTTTGATCCTCCCTTTCACCTCGTCACTGTTACAGGCTTTGGGAATAGTGGAACACGTCGCCAGCTCCCAGTGTCCTTCCCCCTCGCGAAGAGGCCATTCCCATCACTAATCCAGCTCATTGAGACACTCTGCACATTTTTTGGCAGGGTACCAGGGCTGCAACAACTAATCGATAACATCAACAATAGGTAATAAAAATAGTTGCCAGATTTTGTCATTGATCGGTTGCATTTTTGCAGTTTGCTGCGTAAATTGCGTATGACATTATCACCTAGCAACCTTAACGTCGATGTGTTAAGCCTAGTTCATACTTCCCTTTTCCACATGCCTTTACTGGTGCGTGCATAGACTCTTGTGTACATACTGCATTTGTACATGGATGCAGATGCCATGTGTCAGACCCATGTGAACAGGAATTATACTCTACCTGACCAACAGAAGGTAGATGTATTGCAACAAACACAAATACAAGCAGTGTACTGAAAGAGGTAAACTTCTAGGAACAGTTGTTAAAGTTCTTACTAGGCTTGGGCGGTATTAAAGTAATGTGGTATACTATAGTACAGTATACTGACGGAGTGAGAAAATGATCTGGGACCCCTGGCTTTGATTCTGTGCCACTTTGTCACTTTTAATAGTGATTCTCTACCATGTGTGTGTTTCTATTACAAGTGTGACTCTTGATGTTTTCTCAAAATAGCATTTGTTTAACGACTAGCTAAATCAATTGATCATATGATTAATCGACGATCAAAATAATTGTTTTTTACACCCCTACAGGTCCCACACTGTGTCTGTGGAAAGCCCAGTCAGCTTGTGTTAATTGTCCAACAAGTAAGATGCTGTGCACTCTCCAGCAAAAGGATTGGACTGGTGTAAAAATGATCCATGTACTGTTTGTTACCCCTGGCAAGCATGGGCAGTCATTGGCCAGTACTTTGCCAGATGCCATGGTGGTTTCTCAGGCCCAGAATCTGCCATAACAGGAGGCTTGCAACCCCATTTACTGGACCTGTCCTTCGTGTACTGCTCGAGTGCTATACGAGCCTTGGTGAGGACCATCCTTTCATCCACTGCCAGATGTCTACTGGGATGAAAATGTATGATGCAGGACGAAACAATATCTTCATAGAAGGGCTCGATTTTTCAGAGCCGGTCATAGTCTCACGTCCCCTTTCTTCGTGTTTTCTCTAGATCCGTGTCTGGGTCAGACAGATGAAGGTTCCATGCGATCCACAATCTCTCCCTGGGCATATCCCAGGGCACAGAAAGACTACATTTTGCAGGCGGTTTTTCAGCCAATTAGTAAGCAGTCGTATTCAGTTTGAAAAAAGCACATAAGAAGGGCAGTGAAAGCATACAGTTGGTTCATGGTGAGAGGAAGCCACTGGATTTTTCTCCCCAGCCTGTACTCTTCCCTCGTCCACAATTGCTTTTATCTGGAATAAGGAGAAGGGGGGGGGGGGCAATCTTGGGTCCTTATGAGCTGAACACCTGGATTCCCCTTTAGCTGAGACCAGCAGAGGACAGGTCCGCTGTCATAGAATCTCTGTCACCTGACTGTGCGCCTGATGCTGTCTTTGATGGGGCACGTTTCCCTTTTAAAATAAAGGGGTAGTTTGTTTGCCAGACAGAGTGGCTTCAGGTCTTCATTGTCCTGCTGTGGGGGGGGGAGGCAGACAGGCTGTTTTTCTCTGTATAACATCACCCTCCGGACTGTAAAAATGAAAAAAGATGAGACATTCCCCATGTATAACTATTCAATTATATGTGAATTAAAAAAAAAACAAATCACCCATCCATTATAAAATCAGCAAAAAATTTAATTACTATTTCAGTATCAGTGTAAACCACGTAGATAAAACATTACACTGCATTGAAATGTCGATTTTTTCTGATTTGTATATTTGTATTTTCGTTTGATAATTTGCAAATGAAAAATACATCCACCATTCAATTAGCAGAGCCATTTTAATATCAATGTAAAATATGTAAATAAACTATTTGTCAAAAACCTCACATGCAGATAAAACAATATATTTATACATACCGATCTAGAACAGGATCCATTCCTTCCATGAAGGTATAGTGTTCATCCAGGTCAAAAGAACATTCGCTTTCTGATTCTGTATTGGAATCACTGTCAACTTCAGGGTGTTTTATTGTTTCGGTAGCCGGACTTTTCTCCATTTTTTTTTTTTTTTTACAGATTATGTGCAATTAGTATAGTAAAGAGCAGTGTTCAGTGTCCTTTTCGCTCTCCAAGCTTGAATTGCACGCAGACGGAGGCTGATAGTTCAGATCGCAGCCCTTGATTATGCTGGGACATTTCTCAGGCTCTGATTGGTATACAGCTTGGTATCTGATTGGTATACAGCTTGGTATCTGATTGGTATACAGCTTGGTATCTGATTGGTATACAGCTTGGCATCTGATTGGTATACAGCTTGGTATCTGATTGTTGTACTGCTTGGTATCTGATTGGTATACAGCTTTCACTATATTGCCAAATAATCAACTACTGCTAAGTGGCTTTATTTGAATCCACTGACCAAAAAATGCTTACAGTATATGTCATACACACAATATCATAGAAAGAAAAAGTGACTGTATCCCAGAGACTACACAATCGAACAACCCCATTATATGTATCATATGGGATACACATATATTAAATGGGATACACAGTGCATAACTTGTAAATCAGAAGGTGCTAGAACCCGAAGGGCATATGAGAGAGAAGCGGTAACGAGGCTGGTGCAGGTCCTGGAAGGCGTATAAAACATGATGCAGGAAAACATGCTTGTATGCTTAAGGATAAATCTAAACTAGTAAAGGATATGAAACTGCATGAAAATTGAATTTGTAAATTAAAATACATACTTAGGTTATTTTTTTTTATTATTTAATATTTTTGGTCTTTTTAATCAGAGGGCTGGATCCACAAAAATGCAGGTAGACAGTCAAAAAACAGAGGGGTCCCGGAACGAGTTCCGGCAGGGTCCAGCACAACTAAAGCACTGGAGATACACATATACTGAATGGGACACATATAGTCTAATAATATGACATACAGTTGCAAAATTTAACACGACTGTTATACTGAGAATAACAAGCTAGATCTTGTTCCTGTTGAATTTATCAATAGTTTGGGATAATTTGCTCCCCAAAAAGGAGATTCATTGGTTTTTTTTTTGTTCTCTTTCACAGGAAGAAATGATGCTGATGAAAAAGCAACAGATGCTGCAATCATACCTTGCTACTGGTGTGGATGTAGCAGTGAGCTAGCAGGTGCTTATGCATGGCTGACAGGAGGTGATGGAAGTGAGACGGGGGCTCCGTTTGGCTTTGTGCTTGGCTTAACTGCTGCTTGTCGCTGTTCTTCTCAAGCTCACCAAAAGCACGCTCCTGAAACAACAGTCAAAGGGCCCATTGACATTGTCAGTGGAAAGAGACTGAGGGTCGTTAAGGTTTGCAATCCGCACAATAACCACTCATAAAGTAGAATTTAGGGGGTTCAGGATTCAAAAAATAAGCAATCTTTCAACCTTCTAAGTCAAATGCAAACTCCATGCACAAAGTAGGGGCAACGGTTGTTTGATGAGTTATGTATTTTCAAACACTGACCGTGTAGAAGCCAATGCTGAGTAGTAGAGTCTTGAGTAGAACTTCAGCCAGGTGTAAGTGGTCGTGTGTGTCTGGGCTGCCTGAAGATCGGTCGCCTTGAGGAGCCACGAGTCCACCAGTAAATTCTCCCGGAGAGCTGTAGCCCAGCAGTGATGCTACATATGACTGCTCCTGAAGGCTGCTTAGAACCATGTCCAACTGCAAGCGCTGGAACATTGCAGAGACACTGCTGCGTCAGTCTGTTAAATTAGCAAATATTCATTCACTTATGCCTACTTACTGATGACACAAACAGGTTATTCATCAATGTCATGGTCTCAGACTACACACCTAGACCATATGTCCAACCGTCAACCTCTTTCTAAGACATAATGCTTCCTTTATGCTGAACCAAAATGGCTGCCAACTCTTTTCATTCCTCACTACCACTTTAATTAACTGATTGATTGAGAAACATATTAAAACACATGGTTAATGAATTAATTGACAAACAAAAGGTAAAATCCATGGTTTAAAGAAACAGTTCCCCAGTTGATTTGCCTTTTTTTAAGTATCTTTTAAATTCAGCCTCTGTGTTCCGCTAACACAATGCACACTGTTAGCGTGAAGGGGGTGTCTTTTTTACCTGGCCCTTTGAGAGGTTCTCCCAGCTCTCAGGGCCCTGAGGTAGAAGAGAGTGGAGGAGCTCAGTCCTCTCCCTGAGGGGGGGCAGCAGCAAGGACGCCCCCATGGACAGTGTATTCATGACAGCCTGCAGAAGACATGCTTTGATGACATACTGACTCTCATATAAATCAACATACAGATGTACAAACCACACGTGGAACGCTCACCCAGCAAATACTTTCAAATATTAATTTTATGGTTTTCCATTAAAATTTTCCTTTACAAACCATTAAATGTTAAAGAGAAAGGTAAATTTATGACATAACCATTTATATTACCTAATATATAGGGCTCCTATAACTCAAGCAGAGCACTGTGCTAATAATGCAAATGTCATAGGTTCAAATCCCAAGCACACATAAATTGTACCCCTTCCATCTACTGTAAGTCACTTTGTGTAATAGTGCCATATAAATGCAAATATACACACTTCTCCCCCTGTACCATCCTCTACTTCATCTTGCCAACAGAGTACAGTCTCTCTTATCCCGCAACACTGGGCGAGCGAATAAAGACGACTGAAGATACGAAATACGAAACGACGCTATGAGATCCCTCTGGAGCTTCCTGTTAGAATCAGCCACCAAAGCACAAAAGCTAGCCTGAGATTGCCAGCGCATGTGCACCGATTTGCACGGCGAGAGAGAACGCAACTATATTTTACCATACCTGCTGTATGGAATCGGGAATGCTGGAGTCAATAAGCCGGAAGAGCAGGTTTCGGAGGGGCCTCCCCTGGGAGCCCAAGACTGCGGCCCCCGTTCCGCCCGCATGGGCCAAAGAAAGGTGCACAGACAGCAGCTTCATGCAGAGGAGCAGGAACTGGTGAAGCTCCCTAATCACAGCACAGGGGTCACACAGCAGCGGAATGAACTGCACGCCACACAGGAACAGGATGATAAAAAGCATAAAAGTGTATATTCTGCAGAAATTATGAGTTATCCATCTGTGGTACAGTTTGTACTGCATGTTTCTGATATTATGTGTATAGCATAAACCATAAGGTAGATTCAGTGGATTTACGGTATATGCCACTGCAGCACGGAGATAAGTCAGGGGACCAGAACTTTTTTACTTCCCTGGAGCCTTTTTATGTTTTTTCTTACGTTGACAGGTTAAAAAATAAAAATACCGCTTGGCTATTTTTTGATCTTATCGCATTAAATGGAATTGAAAATTATGTGTTTGATTTTAATGCTTAACAGAAACTTCATGGACATAAATGGAATTTGACAGAATATATACTCCGAAAGTATTTTAAAACACTAAAAATGTATTTGGTTAACAGTTTAAGTTATTAGGATTAAAAATGCTAAGAAAGTGCTTTAAAATAAAACAGGAAAATTCTTGTTTGGTTAACAGGTATTAAAATGTACAAAGTTATTACAGTAAGCACAAACTAAAGTCTGAGGAAGAAAACAACAAAAAGACCCTTGAATTGGTATAAGCACTGTATATGTATAATCACTGTACAGTATATGTATAATCACTGTACAGTATATCTATAAGCACTGTATAGTATATGTATAAGCACTGTACAGTATATGTATAAGCACTGCATAGTGGGCAGTGGTGGCTTGATGGTTAGGGAAGCGCACTTGTAATTGAAAGAC
>JAODJU010000119.1:18957918-18969921 GCA_026776725.1 Gnathonemus echidnorhynchus
CCAGTATCTAATGGAAAGCCGTCCCAGAAGGGTACAGGCTATTATAGCAGCTAAGGGTTAGTCAACTTCATATTAATACTCTTTGATTCAGAGTTAGATGCTGGACAACTGAAGTCCCAACACTTTTGTCCATTTAGTGTAAGTATAATTACCTGGCCAGTCATAATGGACAGGAGTTTTACGCCTCTTCTTCATACTCACCTTTCCCAGTAATGGGCCTTGGATTATTTTGGGGTATTTTTGAGTGGCACTGTTTCCATGGCCCAGTTTCCCATAATCACCATCACCCCAGCTGAACACCTCGCCGTCCCCCGTCACAGCCAGCGTGTGACCATCAGAACCCTTGGAGGAGGAGACCTTGCGCATGACGCGGGCCGGCTCCAGGACCAGCTTCTTCGGCACGGACTGATTGTTGGAGTCACCGAGGCCAAGTCTCCCGTAGCTGCCCTTCCCGCAGGCCTTGATTGAGCCGTCTGCTGACACGGAGAACGTACAGTACTGACCTGCTTCGATCTCGAAAGAGAAAGGACATGAGAGTGTCACAAAATGATAAGAGTCTCAAGTAACATTCTCAAAACACATCATTCCCAATCCCTCCTTCCCTTCCACGCTGTTGGGCTCCAACCCTAGACTGGAGCGTTACAGATTTGTGGGCTTGTCCTTTCTTTTTTTCCTTTTTGCGTTTGTCTGGCGGATTTTGTTTTGTGGTGGGGGGTTGTTGTAGTAGTGTTAGTAATGGCCCAGTTCGACCTCATCGCTTTCACCCTCTACCCCACACTCGAACGATTTGATAAGTGTCGTAAGGTTGATCTGCTAAAAATTGCAGAGTTCTTTAATGTTGTGGTTCCCTCTGAGGCTTCTAAGCGGGTTATTAAGCAAATTCTGCTCGACAAGCTGATCCGGCAAGGTGTTCTGCCTGAGTTGGGTGGGTCCCCGAGTGTTGCTGCCACCCCAGTTCGGCCGTCTGCTGCAGCGGAGCCCAGCAGCGACGATCTAGGGGTTGGACACCGCATGGATCTTGGAGATCCCCGCTCAACCAGGGAGGACCTTTTGCTTACAATCAAGCTACGGGAGCTCGAACTGGAGATTAAACGGCAGGAGTACCAGGCTCAGCTTCTCCGTCTCCGGGCTGTGGAATTCGACGCTCATAAAGTGCAGGAGTTACGGCGGTTGAGCATGGGTGAACGAAAACCAGTGCCTCTTCCACGTAAGGTACCCACACCAGGTACAACTCCACCAGCAGGTCTCCCCACCCGAAACCAAGCTGATGCCCCAGATGCTCCTCAGCCAAGGCCCCGTCCTCCTTTGAGGTCACCCGTCTCCCCGGATACCGGGAGGTCGAGCTTTGATGTGAGCCGACACATTGGTCTTGTTCGGGTGTTTCGGGAAAATGAGGTAGATGCCTACTTTTCCATTTTCGAGCGCATTGCTTTGACGTTGAACTGGCCCAGACATCTTTGGTCGTTGTTATTGCAACGCAAACTTGTGGGTAAGGCACAGGAGGTTTGTTCTGATCCTGCGTTAGAGCAGAGCCTCTATTATGATACCGTGAAGGCTACTGTGCTTCAGGAATATGAATTAGTACCAGAAGCGTATCCCCAAAATTCCAGAAAACTCAGTAAATCCGCCAGTCAAACCCACGTGGAGTTTGCACGCGAGAAAGTGGTGCTATTTGATAAGTGGTGCAGCGCAAGCGGGGTTTCCGATTTCGACCAGCTGAAAGAGCTGTTATTGTTATTGGGAAAGACCCAGTAATAGTCAAGACATGTGACATAAGAGTTTTTCCCCCCTTTGAGCCTCGCCACAGCTAGTTAGCACAGCATGACCACAACACACTGAATTCCGTGGCGCGGCGCGAGTTGTGCCCACACCATTTGGGCATCATTAAAGCCCTGTGCCAGCTTCGGTTGCAGGATCTTCTCGAGCGTGCCCTCTGCTAGCTGGTGACTGCTGTTGCTACCCCACACGTACACCAAGATGGCGTCCGTCTCCACGCCAGGCGAAGAGGAACCTGCGCTGCAGCAGCACAGGCAGTTGGATGCGAGGTTACAGATCTAAAAGACAGAAACATGAAAACATCACACCACAGTTGCATTTCCTCAAAAAAGTGTCTCACGACAGTTACACAAGATACTGATCTCACACTGCAAGTCCACTGACTTTCACAGTTTCTGACGTCTGCTAAAGACATTACAATATCCATTAGTTAGTATTAAACTGCGAATTTGCATGTAGATACTGAATTATGTCCTGTTTTTGAATCACGAGTATTATAGAGACGTTCATGGTACAAAGGATGGACTAAAGGATACTTTCCGAGGCACGTTACAAAGTGCATTAAGACATAAAAAAAATAAAAATCACCAACCTCCTCAAAGAGACTCAGAGTTGCATGAGTGAGACTGCAGTGCCCGTCCGCGTCCTTTTTTGGCAACTGAATGTTCCCTGAATCACCACGGAAACCCTGATAGAGACAAATCCTTTATCTACATTTCATTAAGAATGCATTAATCGTCATTTCAAAGTCTACTAATTAACAAGGTCAACAATTTATTACACTGGTGTATTAATATGCACATTAAATAAAAAACATGTTGTGCTGAAGGTCTTCATAAAGCAGAAAAATGATAAACAGCAATTCTCCCAAGGATATCTCCACAAGGACAAATGCTCATGGGGGGTGGGGCTGGGGGGGTGAAGCCTATCCCAGGCAGAAGGCTGGGGACCGTACAACCTGGACAGCATGCCAGTCTACTGCATGGTAAACACACACAATCATACTCAATGGGCAAATCAGACCCCAGTTAGCCTAACATCCATCCATCCATCTAATCATTTATTTATAGATATTACTAATCATTAGGACGCCTAGAATCAATCAGCATGACCAACAGACTGATTATCTGCAACAGAACCGGCCAGAGGCTCCACATTGTACTCACTATGAAAATGGCGGAAACCATACATACCGCGTACTGCCTCATTTGGACCAGCGTCTGAAGAATGACCTCGTGCCCAATCCCAGCTTCAGCCAGGGGCTCCGATGACTCCGAGCAGGCAAAGGCCGAGGCCGCCAGCGCCACCTCTATCCACTCCAGCATGAAGCGCAGGGATCCCCTCTGCACCGCTAGGCCAAGCAGGAGCTCCAGAGCCAGCCGGCGGCCAGCCCGGTCCGCGCCCATGCCGCTCACGGACGTCCGCTTCAGGAAGTCTGCCACCTGCGTCAGGCAATCCAGGCCCACGGGGGGGATCTTGTTCTCGTTCGCCAGGGATAGCGGGGGCAGCGAAGACAAGACGGAGGACGCGGTGGTCAGCACATCGTTGCACAGGCCCAGGCTGGGGTCCAGCCGGGCCTGGTGCCAGTTCTGTTGCAAAAGAGCAAAAAGCAGGCTAAGGCCCGTCCTGACGCCCATCTCAATAAGGACGTCGGTGCCAGACTTGACCCTCGACCCAGGCATCCAGGGCTCTGAGGCAGGTTCCAGGACCCCAGACTCGGCGCCGGTCGTGGCCTGGGGTGGAGGCGGAGCGTGGAAGCGGTTGTGGTATTTGCTGTGCAGGGCATAGTAGATGCGCTGAAGGACCACGAGCCGGTGGTGCAGAGAGACGGCGTAGGGCGTGCGGGTCAACATGCGCTGGGCCAGGCAGCGCTGGCTGTGCAAGAGCGCCAGCAGGTACCCTTCCCGTTCATCCAGGGCGTTGGACTCATACTGAAAGTCTGGCAGCCTGGGGCCAATCAGGTCCTGCACAGGCTGAGCCAATCCCACCACCTCCTTATTCTGAAGGAGCTTGGAATAGAGGGAGGCGGCTCCGGGTCGGGTGGCGCCCAGGACGCTGTCCTCCGCCGCCCAGGAGCTGTTCAGGTGCTCCTGCCACTTCAGCATTACATGGGTCTGGCAAGGTACCATTTCTGTTCATTATCATGTAGCGCGGCAGGGGAGGGGCTGTCAGGATATATAACAAAAGCATTATTAAGGGCTTTTCTAAGGAAGCAGATAGAAGGCAAAACACAATGTTCCTGGGATATTCTAACATCAATGGCAGTAGTCAAAATCTAATACATAAAGTGCTCTCCAGGCAATTTCTGCCTCTCTTGGGGACATCATAAAGAGAGAGAGAGCAATTGTAATCATAGACTGCACATGCATATTAAGGGCAATGTTAAATGAGAGCGTAAATAATGGTAACCCCACAAATTAGACAAAGATGCATTGCAAGAATATTTTCTAAAGGCTAAAACATTTAAAGCTGTTGGCATTTTCAGTGTTTAAGCTCAAACAGATATACAGAAGCATAAGTAGTGGTTTCATGTGTTTTGGGGCAACAAGTTCCCTGACAAATATAAGTTTTTGACAAATAACTGAAATCATATTTATCACAGTGCTAGATGGGATCCCTTAGTTCTACACTGTTAACATTCAAAAACTGGGGAAAAGCAGCATCATTTTCTTTCCTAATTTGCCTCACTCATACATCGCTTTAGACAAAGGCGTGTGCTAAATTTGCTAAAGAATACAGGTAAATTTTAGAAAGTGTCTGGACAGAATAGAAACTTTCCCTCCAACCACCATTAATTACAATAAGGGCAGAGTCTCTGAAGTCAGTCTTCCTCTTCAGCAAGCGCCAGCTTAGGTCGCTTAGCCTTTCACGCTGGGGCATCGTTACGCAATAATCAGCAGAAATAAGCTCAGGTCTCAGTGATTAGACTCCCATCATTAGTTCTAGTCAAAGTCATTTTAAGAACCATCTTCTCAATGCATCTGTACATGAACAGAACCACTTTTACAAAATACAATGAATATTACCTACCTTATGTGTAGCTTACTGAGTATTTACACCCATTCTGCCATGATACATTTTTTAAAAGCTTTTATGACATGATCAAGTTTCAAGGGTATAGAGACTAGAGTGAGTAATATTATGGAAAGAAACTCTCTGTGAAGGACTAATGGAGATGGCTAACCTGTTTTAACTGATAAATAAATACTGTAATACTGTCTCTGCTTGTGTGATCATGCTATACATCATATTCTCTGTTTAATTCCCCCTATCCTCGTGTTAATACTCTGTTAGAAACATTTATTTAATGGACTTGTCAAATGATGTCACAAACGAATCATGTTTGTTTACCATATAATCGCAATAACATTTCAGACACTTATTTGTGAGTTGGCAACTGCGTGACAAGGCATCTTAAAATGGAACCAAAACAAGGCAACGAAACGATTTCCAAAAGATATAATATGATAACCAATTTTAAGATAGACAAATGACATGCACATTTTATATTTTATATTTTGTATTAAGGTTGCAACATCAACTAATTTTTCTGAGTCCTTTCCAACCTGTCACACACTCGCTTATGTGCAAGCCCAACGATAAATATAGCTTAGGTTACAGGTTACTAAAAATACACGCAAATACTAGTAACTATCAAGCTGAACAGTTACCGACGCCGTACTCATTTCTATTCCAAAACCGTATATTAAATTACCAGATATAATAACTAAACTGCTTGTTTTGGAAGCAATAATACATACAATACTGAAATAATTTTACCACTTCTAAACTAACTAAACGATTTCTTGATGTAATCCCACGTTGCAATGCTGGAACCTATGAATGATATACATAAATGATTGGCCCTGTATTTGCCCTACGGTTTAAGAATGCATGCAGTAGTAAAGAAGAAAAATAACAGTTAGAAAAACAAAAAGCAGAGAAATACACCCACATATAAATGTATCAATCAAATCTTTCAAAAATATCTCATCTATCTCAATTTTCAGTTCGGCAATTTCCAGACATTTGCTTAAGTTTGATGTTGATGGTTCCAATGCTATGATAATTATGAATTAAACTAAATAAATTCCACAGTAAAACAGATTTAATGGTACCAGGTACAAAATGTTAATAGCTACAATGAGACTTTTTATTTTGTTTTATGAATACTGCTTTCAGAATCCATAAACATAAATTTAATTGTGGAAATTCACTGATCTGTAGTCAGCACAAAGTCACTGAGCATTGTCATCCATTCAGATGTGCCAGAGATATTCTGAGGGCTATTTTAAAGTTATTTTTTTCCTAGAAGAATAAAATTATAGTATTATAATGCAGATGTAAATGAGGATGACAAGTGTGAATGACAAAGAACTAAATCCCTAACTAAATCAGCTAAAAGCCCTAAATCTGCAAGGCAGGGACAGGTGCATCATCTATGAGGTGAATATTTTTGAGGCTACTGCAAACAGCTACCTAGAAAAACATTTAATTTAGAAATACTATGAAAATAAAATTATTTACTATGTCCCTCTACTTCCAAGACAAGTGTACAGACATTCTATCTACAAAGCAGAACATGTAACATCCTATACTCTGATTAGCATTAGGCAAGCATTATCTGCCTTGCAGAGACAGCCAATGTGTGACACCCAAGATAACCTTCCAAGTGTAAATCCAGTATATTTCTCAATCATAATGTCATGGATTGGGTTCAGTTTCATTAAACGTTCCACATACTTTACTAAAGCTAAACAAACCACATATCCACCATCTGTCAATCTGAAGAACTGATTTTTGAAAACACAGAGAAGGTAATTTCTATTTTAAAATGTATATCCTAATATCTAAATTCATGACTTAGGTGACATCATTGATTTCTGTATTGGTGGACTAATACTATTTTTTTGTGAATATTTCAGATTTAGCAATTTAATTTAATAGCAGAATTAATAAGTGTCAAGATGGCCTGTGATCTTCTGTCAAATATTTCATTAGAGACAAATAATACGAGATATATTATGGAAGTAAATTATGAGCCATCTACCGTAGAGGTTACTCAACGTACGTCAGAATAAAATAACCGAGCAGAACAATTACCATGCATATTGGTACCGCTGTGCCACAATATTTTAATACAGCAATCGCTGCAAAAAAATGCATACAACGATAAATAAGAAATAAATCATAGTATCATACCTCTCTTTTTGTGTTATTCACATCCAGCGTGGAGATAATGTTACTGCTGGTGGTTGTCCGCTGGCAGCCTTTGACAGTACACTTTGGGCAGCAAACTAGAAAGCTAGTTAGCTACTGTAGCAAGTTGCTAAGACGTTTTAGAATGCCATAAATAACTATATGCATTGTAATTATATTGTACTAACGAGATAAGATGACATTTAAAGATGTTAATCATTACAAGAAAAAGGCTGTCAAATTATTACGACATACCGGCGTGGCACTCAGTGCGCTATAAACGGCACAACTGTTCTGCCGACTGTTGCCATGAAAAACAACACAGCCCATCACGCATTGTACGTCGGGCTACGTACGACCAAACGTCATGACGTTGAACCGGGCGAGTATTTAATGTTATACTGAGGGGGGTGGGAATGTTATAACGTTAGGACAGATGGAACACAGCTCACTTTAATGCATGAATATGATGTTGCAACATTCAAACCGGCAGACTCAGGGAACACTGATGGTATTATACAGGTATCTGCTAGCCATCTCTAGAGATCCTCAGAGATAGAGACTGTCACCTCATATCCATAGAGTTGTAGGTTTGAATCCCATCTCCATTGAGTTCATTGATGGACTGGCATTCCATCCAGAGTGTACCAGCTTATTGTGCCCTAAGCTGCCAGGGATATGTGCCATGACCACGACCAGGATGTGTGGTGATGGATGAACAGAAACTGCTCCCAGACAGGTGTCCATTCTTTCTTACACAATTCTGTTCTTTCTTCAAGCCTCCAAATTATTTGTCCTTGTGAGTGTTTCAGCAAACACAGTAAATAATTTAAAGGGATACATTTTACAGTTTGACAGATTCAAATGTGAATATTTTATCATCCATCCTCAAAGCGCTTATCAAGTATAGGGTCACAGAGGGCTGGGAGCCTTGTCCCAGTAAGCCCAGGACACGAACACCATGAATGGGATGTAACAGTCCACCACAGAGCACACATTTTGGGCAATTCATCGATCCACATGTCAGAAAGTGTGTGAAACCAGAGAAAATCCACACAACACAAATAGAAGCAAACACCACACAGACAGTATATGGGTAGGGTTATTTTAACATTGCACAATTAGTTACCCTTAAGTATAAAAAAATGGAACTACTCCCAATGGTGCAGTGAGAAAAAGTATGAACTCCTTGAAATTCTTGAGGCTCTCTCTTGGGATATGCAACAACGCCTTAATTTCCTGGAGACTCAAAAAGGCACAAATAATGTAGTAGTACACTATCACTTAATGTATTACTTAACCAGAAACTAAGTGTTACTTATGTATTCATCCCATGACAGTAGATGTATTTCATGCAGTTACTACAGTATATTTGTTCATGATTTGTACATGAGTAGTAACTGTGTTACTATGTTGCCAAAAAGCTTGTATGGTCACTGGTGTTTTCCCAGCTACTACAGGTGCACTAAGGAGGGCATCCTAACGTGTGACATCGCCGTCTGCTAAAATCGGTAATCCACTGAAGTCCGCTCTGTACATTGCTAGAGTCAGTCTTCCTCCCACTGAAGACATTCACAGGCTTCAGTGCTTAAACAGGGCCAGTAAAACCACGAAGGACAGTTCTCACCCCCTTTGGGAAGCCTGTAGCCTGTCCTAGGCAGCACAAGAAGATCCAGGAACACTCTAAGCAGGGGCAGCATTTGAACCTTAGAGGTATGAAGCAATAGTGTTACCAATCTCACCCTCACACATAAATATTAGGGTACAAACATGTGATGCCTTTCCCAAAAATTGATAAATCGAAACACTTGCATCTTTACTGTCTTAATTTCAGGGAGAACAATGTTCCTTTTCCATGAGTATCTTACCATGTAACAATGGAAAATGCTGATTAAACTCAAACCCACACTCAGGTCATGTACATAACTTAATTTTTCCCCTACTGGAAAGAAAATTAAAAAACTCAATGGACCAAATAAATATATCATTAAATAGTGACTAATTAAGAATAAATATCTTCAAATATATATGGTTGTATCATGATATGTCCACTCTTTTTTAGCATTAATTAGCTGGTGTTAGGAACTTTAGGGACATATATTTATAAGATATTAGATATTGTCTTATTATCGAAATAACCAACAACAAACGTGTGTAACAAAAGCAAAATGTATTAGTAACTAATAATAAAATTATTGTTATCATTCAATCATTTCACACTTTTAAGAGCAATATTCCACATCGGGTTATTATTATTATTATTATTATTATTATTATTATCTCTGTAGGAAATACCCAAATGATGCTGAGAGAACTAGGTATTGGGGTTCTTCGCGATTCAAAGGTCAGTTAAGGAACCAGGAATTGAGGGTCAAAGGAACACCCTCATATCGACTGCAACAACAACCTTAACATAACCGATGACATCACTTAGCACAAATTTCAATTCCTGGATGGCAATTCAGGGCTAATCCAACTTCCAAGCCGGATTTCTAAAACAAGGGGACAGGCTGGCAACTAGACAACAACACCGGATTGAGGAAATTGACGCGGGCAAACCATGTACAAAACAAACTTGTTTAAAACTGGAAAACATGCAACCTGATGCGATAACTCAGACATCCCAAGACTTCAGCACTTACCAGGCACCTGCTTCCCGTGCTTTCTTTCACAGCAGCTAGAGAATAGTGAAATAATTCACTTTAGTCATGCATGTGTTCATTATCAATATATTTCTTGTTTTAGTGCTACGAGAGGTGGAGCCTTGGGGTGCTGGTCCCAAATACCCCGCCAGCTGCCCATCGCGCTGTAACGTGGGGCTGTGCGGTGGCACCCAGCGCTGTAAGCGGACGGTCCTCGATGACTGCAACTGCTGCCCAGTGTGCGCGGCGGCCAGGGGCGAGCACTGCTACCGCACCGTGTCGGGGATGCACGGCGTGAAGTGCGGCCCGGGGCTCTTCTGCGAGTTCTACAAGGAGGAAGACGACTACGGGGATGAGTACGGCATATGCAAAGGTATATCTTATGATGTGACCGAACTGCTTTACCGGCATCTTTGTCAATGTTGTTTCTTTTCCCAGCACGAATATCGTTAATATAGCCAACTTAAGTATAATACAGCGCATACCACACAATCCCAAACACGTACAGTATGGTATATTGCAAAATATACTTGAAACATTACTTATTTATCATTTAAAGCTATGTAACGCGTATACAACTTAATGTACGGAGAGCCTGCAGGTAAGTGTCAGCGTACGTTGCCTCTACAGATTTGACGCTCCCAATATTTGTTGTTAATCGAGACTGATGTCAATTTCTAACTGAAATACTTCAGAAGTATGTATGATCGCTGAGGACATTTAGAATTGTGGCCCCTGGAAGAAGCAATGACAAGCATTATAATTACTTATAATATCTACTGTCGCTTGGTTGCCAGCTGAAAAAGCTTTGCTTTTATTTATATATATAATTTTTATTATTATTATTTCTGGTGGCGTTTATGATGCAGTCTGTTTACGGCAGTTTCCTAACCGTGTAAACCACACGTTTAGGATTTTTAAATGCCGATAGGCTTATTTCTCAGGGTTGTATACAACTGAACGTATTCCAATGACAAAAGAAGCATGTAAATGTAATTTGTGGTTCCTCTTTGGTGATCCTTTAAAAACCTGCATGACCTCTTGATTTATCTATGTCTCCCACAGACTGTGTGTATGGAAAATATGGAGTTGAATGCCGCGAAACATGCAAATGCAAATCTGGAGGCATTTGCGACAGGGAAACTGGGGCTTGCCTGAATTTCAATTTCTTTGCGAAAATAGCATCAAAAAGAGCCAGTAAATTAAAAGAGCAGCCCAGCTCCGGTGAGTCACTATACAGACCCAAATTGACACGTCAATGCACTATTGAGAGTGTTTTCTTATCATGATAGCAACGTATAAAGTAGAATTCCATTATGCGTCAGTCACGGAAATTGATAATATTGTAATTACTCCGTAAACAGTTTCTATTTTTTGCTTATATAGTAAAGAATAGTTTGTATAACATAGCGAGCATAATAAAGAATCTTCACATTATGTAGGCTTAGAGTAGGTCTGTGTAAAGGAAGGATTCTCTTTAAGGGCATCTGTAAGGACAGATTTTCTCCTTCTTCTCATGTATTGTATCTGTTCTGTTTCAGGGACTGAGATGGGTTCTGGGGATGGAACCAGCAACCAGAATGCCGATTTGCCTAAAGAGAGACCCCCTGGTTCAAAGCGACTGAACCCCCGCTGACACATGTTCAGAATTAGTCTATTCAGTGTAACTGCGGCAAAGTAGTAAATTAAATCCAATGGATATATTTAATTATGTTAAAAACAAGAGATAATTATATTAAGTTTTATACTATGAAGATGACTTCTGTGTCATACTGTATACCAAAACTGCAGTTCTGTATATTATTTAAACATTATTGTAAAAGTAATTTAAAATAAATCCTGTCTTTTATTTTTTGTGTTGCTTGTTTATTTAAAAGCATCTAATAAAGTTGGATATTAGAAAAACATCTGGATGTATTCAGCATGGATGTAGACTAATATTGTCAATGCATCAGACTATAGCAGAACATGTTTTATTATATACCACATGATAACATGCAACAAAATGCAACTTAGAAAATAATGCAGTAGTTTCCCCCGTCAATACATCATGGTCTCATGCATCTGCCTGTAGATACCCCCAAAATTATTAAAGCTGTACAAACACAGAATGCGAAAATTCTAGTACTGGTATATAAAACAAAATTAACTTTTTTTTGTATTTCCAGAGGAATTGATTTTTTTTTTTTGGTGAATTGACATTGTACTTCAACAGGGAATTTAGTTGCTTTTATTTTTTTGTCTAAATGTAGCATTTTTGCTTTGCATACATTTAAAATCTGAAATTTCCATCTATCCATTTTCTGATGGATTTGCTAGTACAGGATCACAACGAGACTGGAGCCTGAGCTAATCAACAAAGGGCGCATTGGGGGGGGGGGGGGGG
>JAODJU010000119.1:18970021-18987155 GCA_026776725.1 Gnathonemus echidnorhynchus
CAGGGGGTGGCGGTGGCTTACATTTAAGTCATAAATCTACTGCTGAAAAGAATTTTCTTCTTTTTCCTTTATCTAACTTCCGCATTTTTGTGTCTACAACATCACATGTTTATTAATAATCTCCACATAACAAGTCCTCTGATAGTGTTAAAAATAACTCTTATCACCTTCACCTCAGAGACTTCTCTGTACAGTGTTGTTTTCCAGCATCTAGCTTGTTTATTTCCTGTGTTTCCTGACACCTGTGAAAATGGTCACACTTCCTGTTGTTGTTGTGTCTGCAAGGGACAGGAATTTAACAATTTGGAATTTATCAAGTGACAGACGTCACTGGAGGAGTCCTGGCAGCAAGTGATGCCATTTTTTTATTTGCTTATTTGAATTCTTCCCTGATGGAAAACTCCGAAGGACACAACTATTGCTGACAAAGTTTGGCTCTGTTTTTGAATTCTTAGTTTAATAGTGTTGACATTCATTTGTATTTTTGTCACGCAACATATTTGTTAGCAAATGCAAGACATCACTTATAATCTTAATTGTAGTTGCATAACTGAGTGAAATGCAAATAATTGTGTTAACCTTGGATGAAAAATCATAGTTACAAATTTTATTCCAGTTACTTCAAAAGCATGGTAGAATAAATGCCTTCCTGTCAAGTTCCTATTTTTAGCCATCTATTCTTGACATCTTATTTTTGACCTTCCTTGACTTCCTTTGACATTTCCTATTTATGACACTATTTAGTAGACTTAAGTGTTTTCTTTTCCACCCAGTCTAACTGATTGACAATTATTATAATTTTTTGCACCGATAACCCCTTCATAATCATTTAACAGCTTTCAGTCAAGTATCAAAAACAGGTGGAAAGTGACTGAAAAATGTAACAAATACTATTCAGTAGAATTAGAGATAAGATGCTTCAAAGATTAATAATACGCTAAATATGTCATTGTGACATATAACTGAATGAGGTACACTAAAACATCCATAAATATAAACTCAACGTAAAAAAAATGATTGCAGATTGTCCATCATTGGCCAAGAAAAAAAAGTCACCACGTGCCTGAATTGCTAGAAATGCCATGAACACGAGGAACAATTTTAAATTTAAGTTCAGCCATACAGAGGGAATCCCACCTGTGCTGATCCGTAAATTGTGATATAGGTTGATGGGTGTTCCTGAGAAGGATATTAGGCATCGATTTAACATTGAAGGTATGGCTCTGCAAGATGGACATCCTAGACATGGTTGAGTTATGAGTGCTAAACTGCAAGTCTTAAGGTCGCTAGGACAGGTGTAACGTGACAGATTGTCTGTGGTACAGGGATAGGTGGGTCTAATAAGGTTCACGGCTACTTGTCCTTATCATTCCCTTGAGAACTGGGTTGCAGGGAGTTTGCAACCAAACAAAGGACCACAAAATAACAGGAAAGCGTTGGTGAGAAATACTCTTTATCTCACTCCCGAAGCACGTCAGCACCGCCCTTCAGAAACAAAGGTGCACGAACGCCGTAGTAAATAGCCGTGATTTATGGCAAAAGCTCGCGGTTGTATTTATATTTGACTCACTTCGACAGGTTGTTTATCGACAGGGTCTGATGGATAAAAGGACCTACGCGCACTGACCTTCTAGGAAATTAAGTTATGTCTGGGTCTCTTACTAAATTAACAATGAATCGGAAGACTAATTCAAGTATAAAAAAAAAACTGATTAGGGCTAAAATGTAGCAGCACCTAGCCATTGCTAGCTGGGATATAATTCCTGAATTTCTTTGAAGTGACAAGCCACATTGTCACACGCAGGCTGCTGTGTGATGTCGACTAGCTTTTTCCCAAGTGAAAACATCTACAAACATGGAACGTTCCACTGTATGTGCAGGGGCCACATTCCACGGCCCTCTTAGAAGCAATGCATCATGGAAACAATTACAAAAGAAACCTCCTTGAAGATAAAAGCACAATCAGTTGATTAAGACCATTTAAAAAATTTAATTAACACATTTTTCAGATAAAGCAAAGTAAATAATGGAAGTTACGCAGCATAAAAAGAATGTATATATTTGTCTTTCATATGTATGCATTACTCAATAAACCTCAGTCATGTGAACTCTGGGACCACTGAAGATTAGCACTGCATACATTTCATTATTATATATTTTTATTTTAATTAATTAATTTACTTATTTTACAGGCTTCATGGAGGGGCGCATAAATAACTTTTCTGGATTTTTGTTTTCTTCAAAATTTAGAGAAGTAATTGTGTGCTGGATAATTTTTTAAATGGTCATATTTAAAATAAATTACTTATTAACCTTTTTTTCAAAATCATTTCTGGCCATTCATTAAAAATTAGCCAATCAAATAATACTTATTAGCCCTAAATTTAAACTCCATTAGCGCATTATGATTTTCTGAGAAAAACAATGAGGAATAAATATATCCAACGCAGACAAGAACTATCTATCTTCCAGCCGTGTCTCCTGGTGAGCATGGGTGTCAATAAGTCCGATCACTCGGGGCTATAGCCCCAAATATTTTAAGTGTAGCCCTGAGTATTTCAGCCCCAAAGCCAAAAACTCAAACCCCAGGTAAACATTCATGCTAGTGAGGGTCATGGGGTCAATCAAAGGTGAGAAGCAAGGTATTTACAGGGCACATACACACACACACACACACATTCAGACACGCTTGTATTCATATCTTTGTGAAGACCGTCCATTCATTTCTATGGGCAAAACTCTAATCCCTTAACCCCTACCCAGCCCTAAACTTAACTATAAGCAACCAAACAAAAAATAAGTGTCTTGGCATTTTTCATTTTTTGATTGCTGCCACAGATTTTTTTAAAAATTGAGTTTGCTCTTGTGGGTACTGAAAAAAGGTTTTTAACATATTGTGGGGGCATTTGGTCCCCATAATGTTATTTATACATAGCAACCCAGCAATACATTGACACATACCAAAGCTGTCCCTAGCTTGGCCTTACAAATGTTAACACCTTCAACAATGAAAAAAACAGCCTCACTTTGCTATTCAAATTATACCACACATAGGAATCAATGCCTGCACTTGGTTTCCAGGTATATACATCGACATAAATCCCAGATAATGTAACAAGAGCAGCATTTTTACAATAATTGAAAACAATTATGTAGACAGTTGTAAGAATTCCTAAGTGAGCTTGAGAGTGAAAAAGGCGTGAGGGTCACCCCAGATGTGTGACAGCAGTGGTGTGCGATACTACAAGATTTGTTATTGATCCGATACCAAGTAAATACAGGGCCAGTATCGCCGATACCAATATGGATACTTCTTCATAATTAAGGTGGAAGCGTCATAAAATTGCTAAAGCTGAATTAATTTTCATTACTTTTAAGTGTGTTTGTGATTTTTTTATTAATTAGTTAAAACCCAGGACAGAATTTGGGCAAAGTTTATAAGTAAATAAATACTTTATTATAAAACACAAGTAGGGGAGACCGGGTATGGTTGTAACACCTTTTGCTTTACCACCTATAACTCACTGAATTTTTGAGCTTGAGTTTTTAATCTATTATATAAAGTACTCACATTTGTTTGCTACAAACTGCAGCAAGTCAAACATCTGCAAGAATATTACAGACCAAAGAAGCAGAAACATTGGCCACATCATGCTATATGCTTCAAAAAGGGGTTTATTGAAATAGGCGAACAATCCAGAACAATGTCTCTGTGACTGACCATAACTGAAATCCACTTTCGCATGTACATGTGTGTGAATTAGTCTGCTAGAGCAAACTGCCTTAATGGTATGTATGCTTAATCAGCACTCTACTGCAATGCATCTGTGCAAAAAAAAAACATGTAACTCTAATAAAAATAATGTGTATGTGTGTGTGTATTCTTAATCAGTCACAAATGCTGACAAATGAATCTTGGTAACCCTGGAGAACAGGCTTGGTGGCCCAGAGACTGCATAGGGCACATTCTACCCAGACTTCCTTTGGCTTTGAGTTGCCAAAGGGCTCCATACAGACGACACAAAAGTTTTCATCATCAGAAGTCCCAGAATCCTCAGCACAGGCTTTCAACATGTTCATGGTGGACTTTCTCTCCTTTTTCTTTCGCTTCCCTTTAGTCTTTCCCAAGATACTCTTTCTGTTTTTTTTACATGCTCTTTTCTGTTCTTCTTCCTCTATTCCAAAAGCTTTTTGTCTAAAAACAGTGTGTGCACGTGTGTGTGGAGGGGCGTGGTCGTCTTATAAATGTTGTCGTCTTAAATTCGGGCCAATACGGTATATACAACTTAGTCATTCATTCATTCATTTTCTATACCCGTTTGTACAACTAAATAAAAAGATCAGTGTAATATTTATTGACCATTGGAGGGCACTATTGTGCAAGAAATCTGGATCTTCCATTTATAAAATGAATAAATGTATCGAATTTCAGAATTGTACTACCTCTACTATGAGGATTTTTATAAAAATATAAAAAATGGCAGACACTGCAAAAGTCTATTAATATTTCAGAATATAGTCCGGAGAAAAGAAGTAGAAAATTCAAAAATCATAAGAATTACTATGTATGTAACATTTTATTATATTTATTATATTTACATTGCATCATATTACATACCATATTACAATTAATAAGACACTAATCACACATTAACTTGTATGAAATGTATTGTCTATTGATATTGTCTGTTGATAATTCGAAATCAACCACTTTTCAATGAATTTCATGTGAAATACAGGCCAATACAGCAGGAGCAGGTATAGTGGAAAATGTACAAAGACGACAAAACACAATTTTAGATACTGCACACTTTAAACTTGTTCCTGCATTGATTTGCTTTGTTGATTCCAATGTATGAGGCATAAACTATTACAGGGGCAATGTGGTGCCCAGTCAGTTTTGACTCTGAGATCAGAAGGTCGCTGGTTCAAACCCCATGGTCAGCAGAAATCCTTCAGCACTCGTGCCTTAGGAAGGGCCCTTAACACCAGTTGCTCCAGGGAGTGACTGGTCCTACCTTCTCAATTGTGTATCACTTTGGTTTAAAGTGACGAAATTTAAGATATTAAATTACGTATTACATATCTTATATTTTTACATATCGCAATATATTAAGGGGTGACGTCTGGGAGTCTCTGCCGTAGCTCAGTGCGTGTGGAGTTTGCATCTCCCAGTGTCGTCATGGGGTTTCCGCCGGGTACTCTGGTCTCCCCCCACCACGGTTCGAAAGCACGATACGGAGACGCTTGCCTAGGGCATCACATGGGCTTTTGGGTTGGCACCCCTCCTTGGGTTGTTCCCTGCCTTGCATAGCCTCTGGGGTGGGCTCTAGACCCATTAAACACAGACGTGCAGATTCTGGCTTTGGTATCACCTCCACTTCCACGTCTTCCAGCTCTATTCATAAATGGGGTTGATGTCTTTTCCCACGAAGTCCCATCCATCCATCTATGTCACTGAACTTGTTTCCCTGAGGGATCTAAATGAGCTTCCAATTCAGCTGTGAAAATATCCTGTACTGAGCTGGAAGGTCAGGAAGGCTATGCTGCAGATGTAACTGCATACAAACACAGAGACCTTCTGGATAAGGAGCTGTAATACAGAGCTGTTACTAAGCCTCGGAAATTTCCGGTGAATACTCCAGTAGATTGCACTGAATGTGAAAAGAATGGAACGAGAGTGCATTTGTAAAAGATCATTTTAAAAATTGCTAGATGAGCAAAACATTAATAAAATAACATAAGATTATGGCTCTTCACCATTTCAAACATATTCGTGGACTTAATTTGTTGTTGCACCTATAACAACAATCGCCAGAACACAATCCCATGTAGCAAAGCCTGTATGGATTGAGTACAGAACAACCTGACACTGTGATTAGGATGACCTGAGCAGAATTTGGGATAAGATCCCTTTTCGGGCCACATCGGGGTCCAGGGTTACTAAAAGAAATATGTCACACCCATGCAAATTACCTGCAACAAGGAACAGGTTCACAAGGTAAACAGTAATGGATGCGTATCACACTCTCCTGACACTAGATGGCGCTGAAATGTAAACGCAGAAGAATTAGCACAATATACACGACTTGGAACATTAAATACATTATTTGATCCGTACATTCATAACAATCGAGGAAAAAGTTATTTAGGCCTCAAATATATGATGACAAAGATAACGAAAGGATAACAGATAAATGAAAAACATAAAAAAATATGCCGTGTGCATTAAATAGCCTCCCATTCTGTGCTCTTGAACATGTTCACCGATGTTTAGATCATCATTGAACTTTTATGTGGATCATAGATCATCATGCTGTTATTGAAACCACTCCTGAATTTGTTTACTCATGTGAATGGGGGGATTATCTTCTTGGGTTATATGAAAATCATAGTGCAGTGTTTGCGTAAAGGGATGCATTTGGTCCTGTAAAAATGGCGTCCTATTTCTTGGCCATTATATGTCTGTACAATGCTATCATACAGACCTAATGACCTCTATAGTTGACTTTCTCCAAATGTAAACCTGTCTAGTTGTAGGAAATGGATGAAAGATGATCATATTACTTATTTGTGCACCTTTCACTAGGTTATGTATCCTTCTGTACTGGCCTGGAATATAAGCCGTTTCCTAATGGCAGATACTGACAAAAATTCCAGCTTTCTGAAGTTCATGAGTTTTTGATGCTAGTTGATAAAGTTTCTAAATCATTTCTTTGTTTTTGAGGTTGCACTTTTGTGGAGCTTATCAGCTATCCTGTTACGTACATGTCTGTCCCTGTTGGTGAGCCTCACCTTGATTGGGCTTATTTTTTCCACATTATCATCTTTCAGCTCATGGTTCAACTTTATTGTTTATGTACTTGTGGAGATTATTGCTTGTCTTTTGCAAGCTTTAGTCAATGGCATCTCTCTGTAGTCCTACAGAAACTTTTTAAGGTAGTTTCTGCCAAGATGTCTTACGTTGTCTTCCAGATTTATTTAACGACCGTGACTTGCATGATATGCTCAGTCTGAACACTGCCCCCCCCCCCCATTATCCTGCCTGTGAAAGTAAAATACTGCTAACATGAGACACAGAAAGGCCCAATGGCATAAGACTGTGAAGGCGGAGCCAATGGAAAAGCATTTTCCCATAATTCATCATTATCTCACCATTTCACTAAGTACACAGGGCGCTGAGGCTATTTGCAAGCAGACGAGGAGGACTTTTAAATGGGCAGCACAGTGAGATCCAGCTTTCTCAGAACTCATATCCCATCCTGGGCCATCCAGGCCATGCTTCCCCATTCATTTTGCAAATGAATACCTCCTTAGAGGTCCTTGGCACAGTTTTAGCTTAAGTACTGTCTGCGAAAGACACTGCAAATCACGGCTTAACTCTATTCAGTATGATGGAAGTCCCTGTGCCACTACTGGGATTTATTTTTTTGCACTGTAATAAACTCTGGTAGAGAAACCAAGGGTTTATTTTTTGGAATTTTTGGAAACTCTTCAGTACAAATCTATGGGAAGATGAAAGCTTTCCTGGATTCTATCGGTAACGTTGAGGCCACCATATTTTTGAGTTGGTAATTTTTGAATAAATCTTCAGTGAAAGAAATGTCAGTGTCTGCGGTCTATCCTGGGTGCCCACAGACAAAGTGAAAAGTCCCTGATTGTCAGATTCAATAGTGGTATCGCTGCATCTGAGGAACCAGGAAGAATTCATTTGAGCCTGACAGCTACGCGTAGCTCTCTAGGAACTGAGATCATCCCCGTGTTGGGGTAGGTATAACGGCTTTCGCTAATGATCCAGCCATCTGCTCTTCTGTGGGTCATTTACTGTACCAAATACCCAACAGAAATGGTGCGAGGCCTCGGCAGTGAGATCATTGCGAAGGTAATGGGGCAGATGAGAGTTGGAAGATGGCCTTTTCGTTGGGGTCGCCCTGAAGGAAAGGCACAGCGGCTGACTGTACTGCCATAACGTCTTTGCAGAAAGGTGTTTGACATGTTGCATATGTACAAGAACGTGCTTATTCTCCCCCACGATTATACACTGCAGCACCACAGTCTAACACAAGTGCAGTATTGCCTTAGCACAGACTGTCATTTTCAGTTCCAGAATGCAGTCTTCTGCAATTGTTGTGCTTCCCAAGACATCTCCACCACCTGAGGTAGTCCAGGTCCAGAGAGCAAACGTCCAGACCAAGATTTTGTTTCAACCAACCAATCAAACTCTGGATGCTTGATTTTATGAGGAATATTACCATCCATCTTCCAGCCCCAGGGGCCCAGGAGTCTATCCAAGGTCTAATAAGACAGAAGGCAGGGGAACATAAATACCGTCTGATATATCACACCGACAATAGACTTTAATACCACATTCCACTGTCACTGTGGTTTAACATATCACATGTTAATATATCACAGACATGTAAGTCAAACGTTATTATAACACCACAATAGTCATTTTATAATAAGAATTACTGACTCATATGTGCACTATAATTAGATTATAGTTGAAGGCAGGCAAACTACACACTACAAAAATAATATATATTACAAAGCTTAATTTCATAAAGGAATTGTAGATAGCATAGAAGAAATATAAAATCAGTACCACAGCTAAGAAAAAAATAGATTGTTGCTGTTTGCAAGAACATTTCCTATTGTGCAGTACTATACAATAGTGGTTGGGATGCACTTTGGTGGCTATGGGCTGCTGAGTATTTTAGGACAGACATACCTCACAAATCACTAGGGTAAAGCTCCATCCCAACTCCCCGCCAGACAGTCCACATTTTTGCAAAAACATGGACTGTCTGCAGGTCCCTAATGACCGGATTGGGAAACACTGGTGTAAAGTGTCTGTGGTATAATGATGCAGGTCTTTTTCTTGGCCAGTGTCTTCAGCTGAGAAGCATTTGCCAGGGTGCAGACCCCAGCGGGAGGCCCCACCTCCCTAAACACCCGACCTTCTCAGCTCTTAACTTGATCTGCCCCAAGAACACCCTACATCAGTGTTTCCCAATCCGGTCCTCGGGGACCTGCACACAGTCCACGTTTTTGCTCCCTGGGAGCTGGGAGGAAGCAAAAATGTGGTCTGCCTGGCAGGGAGCGGGGAAGGAGCAAAAAAGTGAACTGTATGTTGGTCCCTGGGGACCTGGTTGGGAAACACTGCACTACATTATGAGGTTTCTATCCTTAATGCTACTTTATAAAAATGCATACTTTAGTACATAATTAAAAATAAGAATTTATCTATAAAAAATGTAACTTATCAGCGAAGTTTTGAAGTATATGTTGCACATTTCATAGTGTTTTCACAATCATTTACAATTAGATTTAGTATATTTACATAAAAAGGCATAGATACATTAAATGTCTATTGTTATTTGTTCGGCTTCTAAAGATATCCCTTCATCCCTTCACATTATATTTAGCCATATAAGTGAATATTTTAAATGGTTTATCTAGATAGGTTTGATGCAATTCCAATTTATTAAAGACTCGGGATTGCAGATAATTGCACCTTTACGTTTTATCAAGATTTTGTTTGGCCCAAAGTGTAATTTTCACAAACATTGTTTACATATTGAGGGAAGATGCCAAAATTAAAATACCCAACGACAATACAAAATTAAACAAAAATCACTTTCCTTGCTTATTTATGGGTTTGCGCAGCTGGTTTAAAACAACTGTGAAAATACAACAAGTGGCCGGCTTCCCGCTGTCTTTCCTGGCGCCACTTCCTAATTAATTACCTTGTTAAGCAAAAACCGGAGTTTGTACTGGAAAAAAAGTACCTGGCAGAATATGTGCAGAGGTACGTACAGCACGATTCGAAATCTGCATATAAGGCGAACTACTTTTATTAGTAAACCTATAGTTTCTGGAAAAGTATCCCAAACACAAAACTCTAAGTCAGAAGCTGGCATCTCTTGAAAAACTTTTTGAAAAAAATCTTTTTAGTCCGTAAAAATGTATATATTTATCTGTAGTAATTTACTCTTCATTGAAACTATAATTAAGGTTGCATTCTTAGGTACCTACACCAGGCCTACTCCACGGCCCCTCAACAGCCCTTTCCAAAGCAAAATACAAATTAACAAAATATAAACGTTTAATTATAAGTTATCTCTTAATTCTTATAGCCTACTGAGTTGAAAAATCTTTATAAGTAATGTGAAATTCAAATAATATGCGACCAATGATCCAAGCAGCCGGTCCCAACTAAGTTAGCCTGTTCTGAGACGAGGTTCAGTAACCTCGAGATAAGTTTCAGGAAAATTAAATTTAAATTGTTTTCCATTTTATGCACGTGAATAATATTTTCTTTATAAGATTCTACTGAAAGGTGTATGATTCTGTACATCCTTTGTTCTGTTCATTATTCTTAAAAAAGTTTGTCTTTCCCTATGAGGAACCTACACAATGAAACACGATTACACTCTGGTTGGATTACAGAATAATGCTTTTAAGGGAAACTCAGGTAACAATCTGATACTTAATTACCACTTATAGAGCTGAAAGTGTTTAACTGGCCTGTTTTCTCCAGTTGGGGGCAGCCGTGAGTAATGACGGCGTACTGCATTGTCCGGTGCTGGATAAAATATACTGGAAGCAGCGTCCGCGCGAGGCGCTCACGTGGGCTTGGACTGCAGAACAGTTCGCTTCGCTGGCTGAGTAAGTGAGAGCGAACTTAGTCCAAGGGAATTTAAAGTCAGTCTTTGTTCCAAAACAGAAGTTTGTTTCTCAAGGGGGATATTCCAAGAACTAGGAAGCGAGTTGCTGTCATTTTTACCGTGGACGGATTCAGAGGCTAATGATTTAGTATGATTTTCTGAAAAGGCACCCAAATTCAGTTTAAAATTTTAAAGCAAAATAGCGTCAGTCTTTATAAATTCCAGCTTCGCCTCTACGCGGATTTAATATATCAACACCAGAACAGGAGTAATACCTTCAGATTCAAAACAGTACATTACATAAAAACAATGGATAGTGTATATTACAGTATATGTCTGTTTTTGTAGTTTCTTTTGTGATATTTGAAGTGTCTAAGGAAGACTAAACATGAGCACTTGGATGAATAGTAAAGACCGTAATTTTAAATGTTTATGGCGTACCATAAATGTCGGTGTGAGTCCACTACGATGTACAAACAAGATATGAGTCATAAGTGCACCCAAACGTAACGGGGGGCCTAGTAGGGACCAGATTCTGTACCATAAGTGTAAATACACCAGATATTTACATTCATGTATTTCAGTAGCATAACTGCATTTGACATGTCATTTTGACTAAAAGACAGAAATAGAGTTTAAACACTTTTGTTAACATTCACTCCCTAAAAGTGAACCTGGAAGTTATTAGTTTACCAGTTGTACTATACAGATTTGCTATAGGCCTGTAGAATTCTTTAGTCAATATTCCAGTAGCAATAGTTTCATGTGAAAGATTAGGCATCGAGTTTCAAAATTTCAGTAGAAGTGGCTGTTTCACTGGGGCTCTGTCACCCTTACTGAGGTCCTGGCTCAGCATGTACTTAAGAACCAGACAGAGAGGGGAAGAGATACAGTGAGAGAGTTAGAGAGAGGCTGGGGGTGAGAGGGCTGTGTGTGTGTGTGTGTGTGTGTGTGTGAATGAGCAGGCAGTGTGGCGGAGCTGTCATTTGCCTGTGTGGAATCTGAAACCTGAGTCTGCAGTGCCAGCCCCGTGTGAACACTCCTCCGCCGACTTCCCCAAACACGCTCGCACTCACATGCACTCCCGTCTGCTCTGTGCACGCAGCCTGCCTGGTGCCTCTGCTCTTCAGGCTAAAGACGGACGTGTGGAGGACACTGCTCGCTCCTGAACTCCCGGCCGGATCACGGACAAGCACCACCAGCTACCCCCCACCCCTCCCCAGCAACCCCCAGTCTACAGATGGTCTGACCAGTCAAGAGAAAGGTTTATGACAGCCTGTGTCGACGCCAGACTCCAGTCCCAAACAAAAGCAGCTGAACAGCTACATGGAGGTGACAAAGGCCACATCTCACATGGAGTGTAGCCTCTTTAACTTGGATTATTCCTTCTGCTTTGAGTGAAGTGGCAGTGGATAGACTGATATACTGTATTACACATCCATAATCTTATTTCGCACCAACTTTGACTACTGGAACACCAGGACAGATCTTAAGGGTAGGTACACAGATGATGTTTTGTTGTTGTGTGTTTCTGTGTGTGTGTGTGTGTGTGTGTGTGCGCGCACTCTGATGTGGAAATGTAGAGGTCACATTTCTTAAAACAAATTGTATTTCTCCCAATACAACTGATACAAGCCGTCATCCTTGAGACATGTTATGAACTTGTTCAGTCAAATTTTTTTTTAACTTTTGGCTCAGTTGGAATACATTTTCTCATCATCTGCCCTGCATTATTGTGTAAACGTTTGCATGCCCCTTTTAACTAGACTGGCTGTCAGCTGCAGCTGAGTCAACTGATGTAATACACATTCTGCGTTTAGTCTGTTGAAAGCAAATTTCCTGTGTGTGCTACTTCAGTTCTGCTATTTAATAGCATTTGAATCTTTATGTTACAAACATAATAATTCTTAGCTGGCTTAAATGACATGATTTTGAATAGATTATCTCATACAAGAAACATTTTTCCTCAAGTGTTAATTACTCAAAGTTATTGCTATTCAAGAACTGAAATGTGGATTTTTTAATCATTAATTCTAAATTCTGCCCTGACTGATTTCTGGAAGCATCACCGATCTTAATATCAGAACAGATTTTAATAATTACATGTTTAAACATCTGTTGCACATTAAAGTTTTAATGGCTAGGAAACAGTTTGGCAATGGCTGTAACAACTTTAGACTTTCGTGCTTCCTTTAATGCATCCACCTTGTTGCTAGTCTTCCTGTTTTACCTTTGACTTTTATATGCATTATGTCATTTCCAAGAAGAACAAATAGAAACTGCTAATCATATCCTACTAATTGGCAATAATGATTCCGTTTGAGGAGCATCAATGAACCGTGAATCATTCTTTTTAAGTTTGGCTGAAGGCATCACTGATGGCTGCATGATCACTTACCGCCTAATACATAATGCTTATTATTCCCAGTGTGGATGTTGTGTTAATGAATGCTTCTTTTGCCTGGGCTCCACAGCAGTCATGAAGAATTCTCTTGCTACCAATAGCTTTTGGCAAAGTTTTGACTCCTATATTTTCTATTAAGTGAGAGTTTCAGGCTAGGGACATCTTTATCGAAAATGAGAAGCGCTGCAATGGCCAGGTTTTATAGTAGCTGGATAATGAAACATGTTAAGAGCAAAAATAGTATTCTTGTAACCAAGATAAGGTTTTGATCAATATTATACAAAGGTAAGTTTAGGAGAAAAGTTTATTTTGCTGGCAGTGACGTTAATAAATGCTTCATGGGAATTTGTTGTCTTGCTAATGGCAATAATTCTGGCTCACGTCAGGCAGATGGCACACTGGCCTCCCACATGTCTACTGGAGACTCTCAGTCTTGACCTGTGAATATCCCGTTAATTACTGCAGTGCATTGAGCCAGATCCACTGCTTGTTTACGAATAGATGCTCCCAATATGACAAAATTGTGCCCTTAATCATCAAAGAATCAAACTGTTTGAATTTAACGATTATCATGCCAACCGCATATTTTTAGGGGTTTAAGTTTTTCAAATCAAGCATGGCTTTGTATCTCTTTCATATAAAATACATAGTGCATAGTATTGCAGTATCAAACATATTTGTTGGGCCTAAGCTATGTTTGTTGAGCCTAATTTGTATTTGGAATTCTGATTCGATCCAACACTACAGTCAAACAAACGTTACAGGTTGCGTACATATATACATGCACTACTTTTTTTAACCAGATCTTAAATAAACTTTAAATTAACAGAGAACATCTGCTATATCTGAGAGAAGGAAGTGAATAACAATGAATGATTTTAGAATACGCTTTTTTTTTCTTGTTTTCACATTTCCCCATGCAGCATTATACTGTATATTTATAGAACTTGCTGAGATCAGGCTTGACTAGTAGTAATCCAAGATGGAAAGTGAATAAATAGACAGCTGTACTGGGTAAGTGCGACGGAACAAACCTTAGAACACCTCCCACAACAAAAGCTGTTTTTTGTAATCTCCCGGTGAGGACCCTGCGACGTCTGACGGATCTTGTCAGACGTTCCTGTGCCCTCTTTATGACCTCAGTATAGGCGCTCATTTCCACGCAGGAGAACGCCCCCACCTTGCACTCCAGTGTCATTTCAGCACGAACCCTCAATCTTGGCTTGTGTTCTTGCCAGGTTTTGAATTGCGATGCATGTTATATTTGTCTGAGCATTTAGACTTCCCCCGTGGATAGACATGTAGAAACTGAAATGTTTCTAGTTCCTGAACTAAAGGCTGCTCGTAAAATCAATATGCTGATATTATCACTCGTCTTTATTGAATTTTCCTGGCATTTATTCATTGTGAGTATCTGGGTTTATACTATTCTGCTGCTGTTTGACCATTGCCTTTCTAGCTGGCAGCATTTTCTCCAAAGTCTCTCTCGAATGTTTGACATTGTCAAGGAGATAAGTCTTAGCTTGCTGCTATTTCTGCACTGTTTGAATATGGTGGCTTCACTTAAACAAAGAATCTTTGACTTGCTTTGTACATATAGTCCGTCAGAAACAATGTCCAATGGAACTTCATTGACAAAGTTCTTCTAAATGCATTTTTAGTTATTTCACTGTATAAATCTCCTTGCTCCAGCATTTATTCATTGGCTGTAATGGTTTAAAGGTATTTTAGTTACCTAAGGCTGTATTAAACATACTGTATCATTCTACTACTGACTCTCATACTTATCAACGCTTGTTCATGGTTCTATTCTTGGATTCAGTTGAAGTATCACTAATATTAATGCTTCATGTATAAGAAAGATTTCATATATTGAAACTTTCACTTAATTACTTAGTCTGAAGTATAAATATTCATGGTGGAATGATCTGTGAGATGAAGCCTGAATCAAATCAGCCTGCTTGTATTTTTATTGCAATTTTTGCTCTGAGCTTTTATCCGTTTTGTTAAAGGAGCCTCTAGGAGAGAAAAAAGGCAGAAAAAGACAGTTGGAGTAGAGATGTTGAAATAACGAACAATGTAATGGCCATTGGTGTAATGAATGGATTTTGTATTTTATGCATCGAGTGCCACAACTACAGAAGCTTCGAGTGAACAGACAGAAAGGCAGATGGCTGAGCTTTCTGGAAATGAAAAATTATTCATGTTGAAAATACCCAAGAGAATAATTAATAGGGTTTGTATGCTGCATCTGACAGTGGATTTAGGAGTTTGTTATCTTGCCAGGTGTTCATTTGTCAGAGGCTTTACAGAATTAAAAAAAAGACTTTAAGATTTTGAAAAGATGCCTGTTATACAGTTTTCAGCTTCCTATTCATAGAAACTGATCCTGTGTTTTTAAGAATATAACTTTCTGAATACATTACGCCAAATCTATGTGGTATCTGTATGGAAAGCAGAGTGGTAACACAACCCTGGGGGATCGATTCCTGCCATTTATGTTGTTTGTGGGGTTTTCAGTCTAAAAACACACACAGTTTAAGTGAATTAATGAAGCTCTGTTGGTGACCAGTAGGGGTGTGGATGCCCTGGCAGATTCTGGGGGCCCAGCATTTTACAGGGGCCTTTGAATACACAAATTATAAAATCATATAATGTAAGGGGGCGGGGGGGGGCTACGGTGACATCTTGTCAGGGGGCCCAGAATTTCTAGCAATGCCCCTGACTGGGAGTGTGTGAAATGGGCTGACATGTTGCCCTGGGGGGTCCTCTGCCACGTGCTTCATGCTTTCTGCAGTTGGCTGCAGGTTAGCTGTGACCTTGCGCTAGACAAGTGATTATGAAAAATTAATGGACTGTGGCAGCAAAAGCCATTGACATGTACAATGAGATGATTTTTCGGATCTCACTTTCCTCTCGATTGCATATGAAAGCAAAATGCAAGTGAATGCTGGAATTCAGTTGTTCTTAATGTAATAATGTTCTGCTGTTTATTTAATTCGATGAAATTCTACTAACATCCTTGTCTTTCTCACCTTAATACTTTGACAATAATTGTGCTTGTCTCCATATACCTGTTTTCTTTCTATTTTATAGTCCATTTTAAAGTCAAACAACTGAAAGCCATGTTCCAATTGAAGTCTTAGTAAAAATTAATAACATTGCTAAGTGTAATGTAGCCCGCATTGATTATTATATTTTCTGGGCAACAGGTCACAATGATGGAGTTTCTTCCCCATATATGTAACAAAACAAAACCAGTGAATTCCTTTTTTTTTGTTGAAATCTCTGAGGAATAAATTGCTTCCTGTTTATAAACTCGTGGTTCATGCGAAAATTTTAGACTTTCGTGCTTCCTTTAATGCATATTTATGGTCACTGTCATCTTTTCCCACTGACCCTGTAACTATGACTCTGTAAGTTATATCCTGTGTGAGAAACAAACCAAAAAAAAAAACACTTACAGACTTACAGAACTTGCACAGATCTCTGTATAAGAAGTTGAATTTATAAATGTAGGATTGCATTTTGACAGTAATCGTGTCATTTTGAATCTGCAAGCTTCACCATAGAAGGCATATTGAAATGTTCCAGCAAGCTACTTTATAGATATATTTTGTCTGTTTGGTAGTTGCATCCTTGAAGAGTCGGATAATATTTGTGTTAAAATGTTAGCTTGTGTTCACAAAAGAACAATATCCTTTCAGAAATGGCACGATACGCGACTAGCAGAAAACATTGTCGGCAGCCAGGCAGCAGGAATAAATCAGGGCCTACAGGTCTGGCATGAAGACGGGACTCTGCCACAAGGTGGCTAATGTTCTGTTCTTCATGGGCTGCCTCTACATGCTCCAGGGTATTAGCACATGTGTCATAATCCATATGGGCAGATGCCTACAGAGATGTGCAAGCACCTGAAATAGAACTTACAGTAGGCTAGCTACCAAAAGTGAATATTGGTGTGTTCACAGACATTCTGTTGTACATGCACCTGAAATAGAACTTACAGTAGGCTAGCTACCAAAAGTGAATATTGGTGTGTTCACAGACATTCTGTTGT
>JAODJU010000119.1:18994680-19007086 GCA_026776725.1 Gnathonemus echidnorhynchus
CCCCTCCTCCAGGGTGGCTGCTTAGTATATCGCGCTGGCAAATATGCTTTATCTGTGTATTCTGTTTAACACTAAAGTAGGAGTAACGAGTTGTGTTTATTAAATTCTCCTTATTCATATTATTAATTTAGATTTCAGGCTTAAAAATGATAGTAAATCTCAGCATGGTGGGGGAGGGTGGGCTGGAGGGAGTTTATTAGCCAGAATCCCTGGAAGAGCCTCTGCAGACAGAGAGGAAGCCTGAGGTGTGAGTTTGCCCTCTGACCTGCGGCAGTGCCGATCTCCTCTGCTACTGTAGTTACATACCAATATCATGTTCTCAGAAACTTCCCATCTCTTTGTTGTCCTTTGTTGTCCTCAACAGACACGCTCCTGTGCACTTGGCTGGCTTTGGAGTCACAAGCAGCCAGGACACCGAGTGGGACGAATTAAAGATCCATGCTAGGGTTAAAGCATATGCAGTCCAACCACCTTGTTTATTTGAATACAAAGTAGAAAATCTTACGTAAAATTTGTAAGGCGGTGGATGTGTCTCACGCTCAGGTTAGCTGGTCTGCATTATGTTGGAGTGAGTTCAGGCAGCCGCACTCAGGTCCAGTCATCCATTCATCTTTCAACTGCTTATCAGGGTCAAAGGGAGTTACAATTATTATTTGGGAGTCACAATTATTTGTACCACGTTATTAATCTGTTCCTCGAGTGGGTAAGAAATACCCAGGGACACCCGTAATTAAATCTCGTGTCATTGTGCCTATTTAGGTACCTTGGTGTTATAAAAAACAACCAGATGTTGAAAATCTTAGAAAGTTTCAAGTTACTTTGTTCATTTATCGCCATGATCTCTATGTTTAAGGCTGAAACTAGATAACTGCTTCCTGTTAGCGAATTACTGCCTACCGTAACCCACATCAAACCTGGTCATTCAAACCCTTATTGAAGAAGCAACACCAGCTTTATGAGTCCGTAATACGCATAGATATCGCTCCCTTTACCACGTTTTACAGTAAAGATTTAAAGGTCCATTTTCACAGCAGGAATTCACTTTCAAAGGCAGTGATTGCGCAGTGGAACAGCTCACAAAAGTGCATGTAGTGTGCATCAAAACATACTTATTTAATGACAGGCATGCAGTGTTTAATGCTGACTTAATTGCTATCAATATTCATTTAGTTCACCTTCATATTTAGAAAAATTGTGCCTTTACATTACACTGTGCACAATTTCAGCATTGTGATAGAAGATAGGCCCTAGCATTTCCTTGTTTAGTTCTTGGGTCCTATAATAAATAAGAATTCATGTTATCATTATCTAATTTTGCTGTCCTTAGCTACCCTGCCATTGCCCCCAAATTTTCCCATACAGTTTCTATACAACTGAGATACAGAAAAACAGGGAAAAAATGGATGCATTTTTGCTTTTTGGGCCTTAAGCATTGAGTGGCTGGTCAATATGAGGGAGTCTGATCAGCGACACAGTTTGTTGGGGCAGCACAGCCCAGTTCTGTAGAAACTGTAGCACAAAAGCGGAGATGTAAACATCATATAACTTCAGCAGACTGTATTGTACTAATTAATAGTGATAGAGTAGATAGAGCTTTGGAACATGCTGAGGTTATGATTAGAGCAGGACCGCAAAGGATGATCTCTTAGTTAAACATAGTCAAACCAGCTGAAGTACAACTTCTGCTGTTATTAACCTACTTTTTCATCTTTTATAAACACTTGTCTTAGTTCTTTAGACCTCCAGGGACCAATACACAACCTGGTTAACACAAATGGCTTTAACATATAATTAAGTATCTGCAAATTTTTTTCTGGTTTCCCTGCTTTTCACCCAACAAACAAACTGTTATGTTGTATATCTGCGCACATTTTGTGATTGTACTTTATTGATAAACTGAAATATTGCACTTCCACGTGTAATTAGGAACTGAGCGGAAACTACAGTATACAGTAAGACTGTTAACTTATTTTGATAACATACTGCAAGACTTATTGTATTCTGTTACATTTTATGATTGTTGTGTCTTGATTTTTAATTTTAATTTTTTTTTTTTTTTTTACAGGGGACAATTGTTTTGCATGGTAACAGAGTCACGGAACATCCAAACAATGGAGATGAAGCAGGAAAATTTCTTTTTGAAGTGGTACCAGGTAGGAAGCAAATTCTAAGGTCTGAAGTGCTTGTTCCTTCCATATTGATGTTTTCTGGAATTGATTAAATGATCTTATAGATGTGTCCAGTCCACAACAAACCCCATATCGCAGGTACATGTCATCTGTAATTAATTGTCTGAAAGGGTTTCCTGTTGTTCTAACTATCCGTACATTTACAGGATGTTTAGTAAATTGCATTTTTAAATTAATACTGTTAATAACATTGAATTACGTAAAGATGCATTTTCCTGTGTACAAGGAGTTCAGTTGACAAATATTAAATGTCACATGAAATTAAGAATTTTCAAAAACTGATATACATGCAAACAGCTGAAAATCAGTAACTATCAACCCACTGGGTGACCTAGATGGCCTTTTGCAACATCTCATTTATAGACAGGGTTTGATCCTACAGTAGGTGTTCATGCTTTCGTTTGCTTAATCTTCATAATAGATACAGAGGCACTGCTAAGAATGAATACGCATAACAAACAAACAAACATGCAGACACAGCATTTTTATGTTAAGATGTGAGAAAATTTTGCCTAGATTTAAATAACAAGACATATTTTACAATTAGCTGTTGTTTTCTCATTTTGGTTTGACCACATTTATGAGCTCAGCTGGATTAAGATGCCCAGACCTCGTGTAAGAAGAGGAATTTTGAACTGGCCAGGAAACTCATAACACAGGGAAATTGCAGTGAAGACATTTTCCAGTTCTAAAATGGATATACTGGATGTTTTTAATTTAATCAACCAGTTATTCATAGAAATGTTTACTATAATCTACAGAAGAATTTACAGAGTATAACCCAATATAAGGATAGTATTGATCTCTTTTGTTCTTGACACTTTTAAAAATCCTGCTAGATTTTCAAATTTGTTGCAGTTTCCCCATTTTTCTCTTTTGCCAGTTCATTTGTTCTATTTACATCTAATTTAAACATGATTTCTGTCTGAAGGAATAATTTTATTTCACTCCTGAAGATTGTGTGGACATCATTTCAACATAGCCCTGTTATTCTTTTTTGCGATAAAGTCATGAATGGTAGGTTTTATTTCTGACTTTATTTGTGATTCCGAGTCCATCCCTTGTTTTGGAAACTGGGAAATTCATTACTCCAGGCTGGATCAGATGAATATAGGCAACTTAAGAAAAGCGGGAACTGGTTTTCCCAGGACGAGAAATGCTGGGAATGTACGTCCGGAGACTCGGTTTCAAAACAGATGGACAGCTGTGAAACGAAGCTCAGCTGGTCTGCAGTTGTAAGCATGACCAAATGATCTGTTTTTATGTTAACATAATACTCCCACTTTTATACGCATGATGTTTAGGTTTTGAGATGAATTATGAATAGTTGCATGCAAAATTGTACTTTCTGTGTAATTCCTTGCAGATACTTTGCCTTTAATTTGCCTAAAATTGTTAATGGACTAATTGAAGCCCAGATTAGTAGACGTTCATGGTAACATTTGCCCTGAAGCAATTTACACTGACAGACATACAGTATGTGTGTTTGTGCACTGTGGAATGATGGGAAAGGCCTATATGCACCATATATATCCAGATGCATGTTTATATGATTTCATATATAATAAACTGTAATTACATGTACAGTGACACATAGTGTAGTTCAAAAATAGAACGACAGTCAAAAAAACAAAACCAGTGCGGGACTCGCACCAGCCTCCATGGGAGACACTGGCAACAATAGCAGTTAAATGTTAGACATAATTTTACGTAATTAACAGAATTTTTACTAATGGGTTCTCCTAAAATATATACACTAAACATACAGTTTAAATATTCACATATTACACTGGGACAGTAATTATGATAATATGACATATACAGTGTTTTTACTGCAGTGTTTATTGCAGTCATTTGAAAGTACCAGCTTAAGTTCATGTTGAGACAAGAACATTCCTTGAATGTTCTTCCATTGGTTATCTGAACAAGGCAGAACATATAATGTTTTCGTTTACAGATAAACCAAGTTTTTCTTTCTCTTTGTATATAAATATTTTGTCATTTTGGCATTTAATATTTAAACTAGTAAATTTACTAAAATCGAAGCAAATACATTTTCTTTTCTTAAACTTATCTTGTATGTAAATTATGATCTACCTTGCCATCGGTATTTATTTATTCTAAAATTACCACAGATCTGCACATTCCATAGGCAGCAATAACGCAATAATTAACAACTGACGATTTCACGTCAAATGAGATTTGTGAAAGATTGTGGAAAAAAAATAATATAGTTAATATGTACTGCCAAGTCTAAATGGCTTTTGAAATAGATAGAGACTGGTAAGATATAGAAATATAAAAATTAAAAAGCACAGCATTGATAGAGAGTGAAAATCTGATATACCAGAACAATTTCAACGAAAAACACGTAACAACTGTTTGTACCGTTTGCGGTGCATAACGCAGAATTAAGACAAGGGACAGTTGGCGAGGACTGGGGCCTCGGGCTCAGAGGGAAATGTTTTTCTGAAGTGATTCATTTATCCCCTTGGAATATCTGGCATATTTTTTGGAATATGACACTGATCTTCCTTAAGGCATTGGCTGAATGTACTTAAATTAAGAGGACATACAGTATTACCCAAATATAAAAGAAAGCATTCAGTAAATAGCTTATACACATAGTTTTCTTATCCAAGTACTGCATATTAATCTGCTTCAAAAACAGTAAATACTTCTGTATTCTCGTTGAACAGATTTTTTTTCACAACTTGGACTTGTACAATAATTTCACCTTTGTGAGTGCTTTTAGTTTCTTTTTGTGCTACTGTCTTGTCTTGTGTTTTAGTCTTGTTTTGGTTTGTGGCATATGAAGAGTGTAATTTTATACAAACGGATAAGGCACTTAGGTAGAATATTGAGAGTCAGGCCGCATTACCAAACTGATTTGTTCCCTTGTTTTAGTTAAATCGTGGCCATGCTTTATTAATTTATTCTCATGATAAATTAAAATGTGGCCTCAATATATATAATTTTTATCATTACATCACTGGGCTGTCCTGTTAAATTGATTGTTTAAATAATAAATAGCTCTGGATGTCTGCTCTTGGTTTTTGCCTTGGGTTTCACCTGTGAAGACTATATTTGTTGTCAAAATAGATAAACCAAAGTGAAGACCAGAGAGTTGTCTATAGAAAAGAAGAAGCATAGGAGAAAAGCAAGACATTTTGCAGATGAGAAAAGAGGGAAAACCAATCAGAGACAATGCACAGGTATTGGACATTAGCAATACAACGATTTGGAGAAAGTAAGAAACCACTGGAGTACTGAGCAGCAGACGCTGAATGGGTCAGAAAAGGAAAATAACAACAGCCAAAGAGAGAAACATTCTGAGAGCTGTGAAGAAAAACTCCAAAATCAACAGGCAGTGACATCACTAACAACCTCCACAGAGCAGAGGTGAAGGTATCACAATCCACCTTTCAATGAGACTTTGAGAGCAGATGTACAGAGGTCTTACCACAAGATGCAAACCATTCATCAGTGGTAGGAATCAGAAAGCCAGATTTGAATTTGAAAAAAATACGGTTTCTGGACTGATTAGACCAAGATTAACCTCTACCAATATGATGGAAAGGCCAAAGTGTAAAGGAAGAAATGATCTTCTCGCGATCCAAAGCATAGTTGCATACAAGCTCATCTGTGGAGCACAGTGGAGGTTGTCATACTTGGTCTTGACATGGCTGTTCTTGGAACAGGCTCACTAATCTTTATTGATTAACTCATGATGATAGCAGAAGAATGAATTCAGAAGTCGTCAGAAATATTTTATCTGCCAATTCACAGAAAAATGCATCCAAACTAACCTGGAGGAACTCCATCATGCAGCAAGACAATGATCTTTAAGACATGGCCAATTCAATCACCAGACCGTAGCCCATCTGAGCATGCATTTCACCTCCTGAGGAGGAGACTGAAGGGGGAAACCACCCGAAACAAACAAACAACGGAAAGAAATGCTTTTGGGGGAGTTTGACCAGAGAATGAAGCAAGAGCAATGGTCAGTGTATATGAGAGACCTCCTTCAGGACAGCTGGAAAAGCATCACAGGAGGCCACCTCATGAAACTGGCATAGGGGAATCAGTAGGGTCAGCCAGGCCCTGGAGCTATTGGGGTTAAAGGCCTTACTCAAAGGCCCAGTGGTGGGGTCATTCCGCCGACCGCAGGGTATGAACCAGCAACCTTCTGGGTCCCAACCCATACAACTGCCCCCACCAACATTTCTTTTTTGTTTAATACTTTTTTGGTCAGCGCATAATTCCATATATGATATTTTATAGTTTTGATGTCTTTATAACTATTCTAAAATGTAGAGAATAGAACAAATAAACATTTCTTGTGTGTCCAAACTTTTGACTGGTACTGTGTATTTGCGTATTTAATTATAAAATAGTATATTGGTGCATAGCATTTTTGAGCAAGGAGCACTGAGTCTACTTTTATGCATGAGAAACTCATGACATCACAAGTTTTTCCAAATTATTATTCATTGAGGTATAAATTATGAATTGACCCTGGGTGCTCAGTTGTAGTACTATTGACTGAACCTCCAGGTTTAAGGGTTTGAAATCTGGGGACTGTCTGTATGTGCATGATCTGCAATGGACTTGCATCCTGTCCAAGCTGTCCTCTGCCCTGTGCCTTCGGCCACCTCGGATAGGCGTCAGGCCCTCCTGTGACCTTGCGCTGGATAACATTAGGAGGATGGATTTATAATGTTACATATCTAGTATCATATTCTTAATCAAGTCATTTAAACAACATGAAAAGCCATTTTTCACAATAGGATTCTCATCATCTTCTCCTCATGAGAAAAGAATGTTTGAAGCATTTTTTTTAAACTGAGAGATAGAAAGAAGCTCTTTCTTCGGTGGTATTTACTTCCATATTAATTACGAAAAATAGCAGGTCTGAGCGACCAACCAAATAAAGAGTCCAAAGAGAATGAGAGAAACAAACTGGGAGGAAAAGTCAAAAACAAATTCCGTATGACTAAATGTGGCCAGTGTGATGGCTAAAAGCATTGTAACAAGGGTGAGAGGAGAGAGCCATCTGGAGCTCTTTGGCTGGACTAGACATGGCAACACACAGCCTTTCAGTGTCCAGCAGCCAAATAGCGTTCACTGGACAGTCGCCAGGTATCACTGCACTGCCAGCGAGCAAAGTGGAAGCAAGTTCATAAATGAGGAGAGATCCTTATTCATGGTGTGTCACGCTCATCCTGCTGTAAATTAAAATCTACATTGCCGTTTACCTGAAGGATGCTTCAGGCACGTGATTTACAAGCAGATCTTTTTTTCTTCTGTTTTTAGCATAATTGACCCAGCAGTGACAGACATTTTGAAAAGCAAAAATTGACGGCACTGATAGTTAACAAATAATGGATGTGCAGGGGTTAAACTTCATTTTTCAGACATAAAGAATGATCTAATACAAAAAAAACATGACTGCTAGATTATTTTTGTGTATTTCAAATACCTCTAGAGTCTGGTTCAAAATAGCCGTCATTAAGCAATTAAAATGATCAGTCTCTTGCAGTGTTTTTTATGTAATGACAAAAACTGTGGAATATTTAAACCAAGAGAGGATAAAATGACAGCAAAGCAAACCAGGTGTAGAATACACATTAAAATGATTGTTTGCGTTATAACACGGTGAACAGTGTTTTTATTTGAACATTACCTTACAGTTCCACTATTTACCAGCTTGGATGAACTTTACAGATAAATGTCTGTACTGCCACCAAGTGGTGTGAATGCTGAAGAACATTTTTATTTAAATCTGGTTTCAAGTTCCGAGTTTAGTCACATGCACTTGTATGCGTCTAGTGAGATGTTTTTTTCACCTGCTTCATGGAAACATGACAGAAAAATAATGTTTTTAAAAAAATTCAATATAGCAGTAAAATAAGATTTTATTACAATGAGGGAGGGATCCCCTGTTACTCTGAAAGATGTATATTTAAACTACCCTCATTAATTCTATTACTAGGTTACAATAAACATTTCATATGCAGTTAAGTAAAAGCTTACACATATCTTGGTTTGGAAAAGTCAGATTTTGCTTATTTAAATAAGCATTTTAATTAATTAGCAATAGCAAATAATAAGGAAAATCAAGTAATTTCTCATTTATTCTAGTAATATTCACCAGGCCATCTTCCTTTGCAGCTTATCAACTAAATTATATCTGGAGCCAGTTCCATCGCAGTTCCCTTTGCAAGTAAACCTGCTCTCTAGCACATACATTCACACACATTGTGCACTGTTAATGAATATTTTGAAAGAAAAAAATGTACAGGAGGAATGAATGCAAGTAACAGATTACTGTCATTCTTTGAATGTTATATTCTTTGTCTTTTATTCTTTATTTAAGGTTCCTCCCTGAAACAGCTTTAACTTCTCCATTTTTGACATACTGTACTAGCCTATTATTCTGGACACTCGGAGTACAGTTATCATTAAAGATACTCTTCTTCTTCACTGTATTATTTTGCAGTTTACACATATATAATTTACAATTTAAAAATTTGAAATATGAATTCTTTCTGCACTTCACAGTATATAAACATAGATATTTAGTTCAGATCTTTGTTTGTTTTGTCTAATCCCACCAATGAAGGCTTTAAAAATAAAAAGTTTCCATCACTGTTTGAAATGAATTTCATGAAACCATAATGCTTTACTTCTCCTTTTGCTCTTTCAGTTGTTGTAGTATCATCACCGAGCTTTATAGAATAAAGCAGGGACAGCTTGGGCATTCCACTGTGCCAGAGACACTATCAATTATGATTTTAATTCTCAATCGAACTAATTTACAATAATTTCCAGAAAAATGGAACAATTTACTGATATGGTAAATTCTCTAAACATTGAAAGATTTTTGAAGGTCAAATCTGTAATGATTCAAATATTATGTAGGAGATAACTTTTGTAAAGATGAATATGAATATCAGAACAGGTAATGAAAAAGATTATTAAAGATCTTTATGGTAGCTTTAATTGATTTAGTAGGCCAAATCAATTAACTTTTTATGAACCCTAGGAGCTGTCTGTATTTATAGAGCATGGTGAATAAGTAATTTAGTCAAGTGCCTAGACTTCAATTGTAAGATTTACTGGGCCTATCAGCCCTCAGGAGCCCACTCAATGATTTACTAAAGACAGCCCATCACAAATCAATTGCTCTCTTGTCAGCTCCATATTGCATTTTCACCACTGTACCACCCAGCAAGACACTTGAGACTATCATAGTGATTGTTGACCTTAATATGACTTTGTGACAGCTTGTAAGTCCATACTAAGCTGCACTGGAACCACAGTTCAGCATGTGGGCAAATCTGCCAGGTCGAGAGGAACATGTGGTAAGGTTTGTTCCTCGTGGAGGACAGGTTTGTCACAGCAGCCAACAGACAGATGAGTGTGCAGCTGTTCACACAGCAACTTACCCTTTTATTCACTGTGTATTTAATCAAGGTGGGCGTTGTCTCCTTCTAATTGCCCTTACTTTTTTCTATTGTGTTTCCTTCAAACAGTTGAAGAAATACATCAGTGTTACATATCGCTGGTCATCAATGTGTTGTTGTAATATATTACAAAAAAAATGTATTCAGTTTCTTTTGAGAGAATGGGAGAAAATTAGGTTTTTTATTGGCCATGTTAGGAATTTGTCTTGGCATAGTGCTTGCAGTAGTATATGACAAACAAGAGAGTACAGATAAGTGAATGGTGAAACATCTCACACAGCAATCAACTTTCAATAACATAACGTTAAGTATGTGCAGTACAGGATCCCGTGGGTAGTCAGTTGTTCAGGAGGGCCGCTGCTTAGGGAAAGATGCTGTTTTTGTGTCTTGATGTTGAAATTTTTTTAGAGATTGGAGTCTTGTTGTCTAAGGGGGAGCCTGGGAGATGCAGTAGGCAGAGTGAGATGGGGTGCTGATCTCCTGGGCCTGGAGCTGTTAACTCCTGGAGGAAGTTCACAGCCTCTGAGGATCACACACAGATGATCTTCTGAGCAGATTTGATGATGCCATGGAGTCTGGTCTTGTCCCTTTGTAATGGTTCACAGTCTGTGATGACGTAAGGGTGGGCTCAGAGATGGCCATGTTGACTCCAGCCATCATAGGATGTGGAAGGTTGAACTTATTCAGCTGTGGAGAGTAAGTCACCTTTTGTGTTTCTTCTGATCTGGTCAAAATTGTGCTCCCACTTCAGGTCTTGGGAGACTATTGTTCCTAGGAATTTGAAGGGGGGGGGGCTTCTCCTGAAGTCTACAATCATATCCAATGTCTTAGAATAGTAAGCACAAGATTTTAATGACTGCATCAGGACACCAGCTAAGATACTTTCTGTTTATATGCAAACTCAAACTCATAAAAGCTATAGAGCTCTATGGATTATAAATAGAACCACTGTTAGTAGCCCTATTAATAGTCAGTTTCCAACATCATGGTTAAATGAAGCAACATATGTATATCATCCATCCATCCATCCATTTTCCAACCCGCTTTATCCTATTGGGTCGCAGGGGGTCTGGAGCCTATCCTGGAAGCGACGGGCACGAGGCAGGGAACAACCCTGGACGGGGGGCCAGCCTATCGCAAAGCACACTCACACACCATTCACTCACACATGCACACCTATGGGCAATTTAGCAATTCCAATTAGCCTTAGCATGTCTTTGGACTGTGGGGGGAAACCAGAGTACCCAGAGGAAACCCCACGACGACACGGGGAGAACATGCAAACTCCACACACGTGACCCAGGCGGAGACTCGAACCCGGGTCCCAGAGGTGTGAGGCAACAGTGCTAACCACTGCACCACCATGTCGCCCTTTATGTATAGCATATATATGTTTATTTGTACTATTTTCAACATTTTAGAATATTTATAAACACACACCCACACAAACGCACACACACGTTTGTATTCATATCTTTGTGGGGACCGTCCATTAATTTCCATGGTCATAACCTTCATCCCAGCAATGACAACCTTAACCCAGCCCTAACCTTAACCATAAGTAACCAAACAAAACACAAGAATTTTTAGGTTTTTCACTGCGGTCACATTTTTTTACGAAATTGATTTTCCCTTGTGGGGACTGAATAGGTGATCCCTGTGACATCAAAATAGCAGGTTTTCATCACAATGTAGGGACTTGACCACCCCCCCCAACAAATGCATGCAATGTATGTTGCTAAATGTGCAAACAAGTTACATCTCAGCATTCATATTAGGTCTTATTTAATTGAAGATTTTAGTAGAAGTATATGCCATTGTAACTTTACAATATGAGAGAATTAAAACATCTGATTGACCCCCTAATTCTCTGTTCCTTCTGATCACCTGGTGATATTATTCTGTGATTATAAATAGTCTGAGGAGGCATTTTCGTTACCTTTGGAATTACAGTGAGGCCGCAGAAGTTATTATGCATTATTTAAATTCTCCAAGTCCTCCAACAGAAGACAAACCTAATGTTTCAGAGGAGCAGTTCCCCGATGTTCCCCTGCAAGCAAGGCTCTCAAACCAGGTCAGATGAATAAAAACAGCAATCAGCCTCCTTGCCCAATGACTTTTCCTTTACGTTTTTGCATTTTTATGCGTCAATAAATGCTGCCTATGTAATAAATTCATGTTTGACCGTGAAAATAAATAATGTACAAAATACTTTTTGTGGAAAGGGCTAAATCAATAATAAATAAATGGAAAAATGAATAGTATGCAGCATTCATAACTAATTTCAGAGCTGGACTGTATTTATTGAAGTTGAGAAATTATTGCTTCCCACATGCTAAAATAAAAAAACAGCATCAAGTAATTGGTTAGTTGTAAATTTACTTCTCAGTGTCTTTTAGTATTGCAGAACTAAAATGAAAAATAATCAGTAATGTGTCCTGATTAAGATAATTGATTATTTTGTTGAAAGTGGTTGCAGTACATTAACATTCACAAGGTTAAATAATGTCAATGATTTCCATCATCAAAACACATGGAAAATCTTGAAACTCATATAAATCGTATTTAGAATGTCAGTATTTTTAGTCCATTTAATTCTGACAAGTCAAGCTTGTGTCTGTGTACCGCTGTGATTTATGATCTACAATGCATATCTCTTCCATCAGATACTTAGGCAGCCAAGGTAATAGGGAAAATAATAAAAGTACTAGGCCAAGCTGTAAAACAAACCAACTGCGCATATATATA